>CM051025.1:40174480-40774480 GCA_027627225.1 Congeria kusceri
TTGGTTTGCAAATACATTTGTGATAATTAAGTGGTATCAAGAATATTAACGTGTCAAGATTTGCGTTGTCAGATAATTATCACGATAAAATTCGCGTTAGTAAGATACTGCGGAAGACCTCGGGCATATTTTAAGTGGTAACAGGAATATTAACGTGTTAAGATTTGTGTTGTCATATAATTATCGTGATAATATTCGCGTTATATAATACGAAATTGTTTGCGAATACATTTGTGATAATTAAGTGGTATCAGGAATATTAACGGGTAAACATTTGCGTTGTCATCTAATTCTCGTTATAAAATTCGCGTTAGTAAGATACTGCGGACGACCTCGCAACCCCAAGAAAATATATCTTATGTCAATTCTGGGCACTTTTAGGCCATTTAGTATACCCCGGTAATAATAAAATATCTAGCATAAATATATTCGCAAACGCTAACTTAATAATATCGTAATAAATAAGTGGTAACACAAATATTTTCGCGACCGCTAAGTAGTTAACACGAAAGTTTTCGCAAACCTTAAGTACAGTCATTAAAGGAATTCCGAATCACTGGTAGTTCCGGGTCACTTTACAATAAATGGTTCTGAAAATAATTGCAACCCTCCCATTTCGATTTGTATTAACTGGTGTTTGAACTATACATTGACTGATAATCACCAAAGTTTCAACTCAGTATGCGGATCAACGAACCGAAACAGGGCTTTATAAGTAATACATGTTGAAAAATCTACATGAACACCGGTTGCAGAAACTAGGCTACGGTTTATTCATCGCGATAAAACATCGGAAATGCCCGGTAAATGGGCACATTTATGGTATCAATTGTTAAATAAATGTATATTCTTTGTACTGTATACATAAGAAAACCCTGCTTTCCATACTACTGCATAACACAACGGTAATATCAACATATGTGTATTGTGGTGTTCCTGGTCACTTGAACGGACCTCATTGTTTAAGGGGGATGTGTTAAGCAATTTCTAATGTATATGTTATGGAATTTCTCCATGGGTTGGTTGGGTCAGTAGACTCATGCTCAATGTAAGACAATTATTTTACACAAATAAGGGAATATTACAGGTATGCTTCTCATAGGTTTGATTTACCCTTCTATAAGTAATAAATAACATAATAGCTATTCGTGGTATTTCAAATTGAAGAATGGTGCCAGCCACAGGGCGAACGAAAAAGACCATTCAATGTTTTAATGTATTCAGATAGTATATCTCATTAATATCATTATTACAGTTGACCAATATATAGTATATGTGCATATTATATGTCTTCAAAAGCTGTCAAAATATTAAATATTGTCTTTTAATAGAAGCAGGGACTGGGAGTTTCATATTTAAATTTTGTTATACTTTTTAGACCACGATTTATAGTGTCCTTCACATACTAGTCTAGGATACCATTCAGCTTTATGTTTACATTTTTGACACATCATCACTTTGTAGTATTGTCTATGTTTTTCAGATTGTTAGGGTTACCATTAGAACGGTGCTACCGGTATATGTTATCTTTTCCTATCATTATGTGTTTTGTTACTCTTATATTCTTAGGTTGTTGATTTTATCAATTTGCTTATGATTGTAATCAAATTGTTGATCTGGTCGTTACTGGTAATAAATATATGATTAGAATCTATGTACAATTACCACATGGCGTACGTGAATGCACACTTTGGATTGTTTATCGCATTTCGGTCAATGTACTGAAATCATTTATTTCGCGGATTTTATTTTTACTTTTAGCTGGTATTTTTATATTTAATTAACCCGTCAAAAGCATTGGCAAACGTTGATCAATTATTAGATTATTTTATTGTTGTAGTCTAACATTTATATGGCCATGAAATCTATATGGCTTTGTACCTTTTCATATATTGAACCAAATCCTACATGAAATATAAATAAGATGATAAACGGGGAAAAATCTTCAATATGTCCTAACTATTATAGTGTGGTTATGTGTTGTGCGGTTCAAGAAATGAGTATATCTTCCTTGTGGTGTTGTCTGACAAGTACTAACTCATATTAAAAGTTAAAAACAAAAACAAACCATTGAAGAAACCATAGCAGAAGTGCAAAGTGACCCGGTATACACGTACTTGATTCGGAACCCCCGCAATCAGTGCATACAGTTTAGCACAATATGTAACAAAAATATTGAATAATACCAAGTGTTTCAAACATGCATATTGTTGCCGAGATATTTCTCTTTCAAAGTATATATAGGTTTACGTGATTGCGAGTACGTTTAAAATAAAGAGAGCGGTTTTGTCGTTAGTGACCCGGAACTACCCAAATGATAGTAGTTAACACGAAAGTTTTCGCGAACCTAAGTAATTATCGTAAGGCAGTTCTAAACCACCATAATTGTGAAATGGATACAACTGTCTACCGGTTGTGTATACCACAATCTTAAGTCTAGTATATACACACTCAACTAACCAAGAGTGCAAATACATGTTAAGCTATGTTAAAATGTTAATAACACTTGCAAGTGTATAAATGGGTTGTCAGTTCAGCTTCTTATACACATTAAGTTTTGGATTCACATTTAACATATTTATAGGTCTAGTACATCAAAGACGAATACCGGGTTATCGGAAATATGATTTAAAGATATGTTAGATCTACTTTGAACCAATTAATACGCATATACATTTACAGATAATTTAGTATTATGTTCTGTTTCAATCATACAATCGAACTATTGCAAAATAAATTGTATAGGTCGCTAGTTAATTTTTTTCCGCCCCCCCCCCCCCCCCCTTAAACCCCAAATCCTGAATTTGCGCCTGATATATTCGGTGAGTAAGACTCACACACCATATCCCGTATCAGACATCACAGACGTATGGTCGTTGGAAAACACATCTTCATAGAGAAAGCGATAATTAAACATCTTTCTTTATTCTGCCAACAAAAGAAGTGAGGGGACTCACGATAAGATTTGAAAGTTTACGTCAAACATGTTCATACACCGCTGTTATTTCCTGCAAGGTTCTCTCTTGTCTGAAGACTGACTGACGCGCGAGTGTCAGATTGGGTTAATAGTTAATGTGTTAAACCTGCCGTCCACTACAGTCCCGATGCTTTGCGTAAGGGTTGCAGATAAAAATGTGCTAGTTTCGGGAACCATTCGGAATAAAATAGTTGGAGCTTGGCCACCGTGCTTGTTCGGCATGTATTCGAGGAATGGCACACGACAGGTTGCGGTATAAACCCCAAAACCGACCCGAAATCACTAAATGCGTCGCGGATGAAGCCCGACAGTGTCGGACTTAGCTTCCGAATGTTTTCCGATCGTGCGGAAATTTTGCGGTAACATTGCAGAACATGCTAAATAGTTGCCGATTTGTTGTCGACAGAATGCTGAAATGTTGCCGATTGGAAGTTGGGGGTATATGAACGACGCCGAACGACGCCGAACTACAATCTGATTATCAGTTGCTAGCCCGACAATGGATCTTTAGGTGCATTCTTATTGGCCTTGATGTCATGCATGTCTTGGCATTTCACCTGACACAGAGAAGAAGACATAATCGATTGTGGATCAAATAGTATTTGAGGATAACGCCAACAATTGTGTATAACATACCCCAGCGTCCAACGCCTCGCATTCAGAAAAAATATAAACAAAATTCCGTAACGCCCATCCTAATAGCCTAAAGCTTGCGAAGGCACTGAGTAACATGACATCTGCGGACACGTACGCCTCCTTGGTGTACGACGTCTGTACTTCCATCTGCTGTGGAAAGTGTATGCCATTTTGTCCCAGAAGTGTCTACTCTCCAGCTTCAGTAGTATATTTATGAAATTCTGGTCATTCCAAAGGCCTGACGTGAAATGGCCGCCCAATTTGAGAGCAGGTGGAACATGTCCCATACTGTTGGCTTTCACTTGGCATGGCCTACTTTAATAGCAAAAAGAGTGGAATGATTATGGGCATCCCTTAGAGATTTTTCATTGTTTTATTTTTTCTCAGCTTGGGCTTTCAGATAAATGGTTTAGCCTTCAAGACTAAGGATCATACCTACTGTAATGTCCAAAGGCTGACCGACTAGTAACCTCACGCCAAACTTCTTCTTGAGTAGCTTGTTCACGACTTGCACCATGATAAGTGTTCAATTCACAAGAACAATGCCGATTTTGTCACTTCGAACACTATCGGCATTTTGACGGCATCACTTCTGCTGTCGCTCTTTTCTAGCTCGGGAAACACGACTTATGCTCGGCATCCCTTCCGCTGACAATCGGCTTCTTTAGCGACGACTCGGCATCTTTCATTACATGATCGACATAGCTTCCGCGTGTACTCGCGAACAGAACTCTTCCACTCGTCGTCTTCGGGAGCGTTCGAAATCGATTCAGCTTCCTTCAGGGACCGCTCGGGGTGGCTAAACCGATTACGAAGCCTTACAGAAGTCTTTCCGAAGATGCCGAGTCAATGGCGATGGGTTCCCGAACATCCAGAATGGTTGCCGATGGTTTGCCGAAGACCCCGAAGCCTTCCAGAATAAAACATTCGGCGTCCAAATTTTGAAACTTTTAAAATTTGGATGCCAAAGTTTTTTTCAATCCCGATCAGGCCCCGAAGTGCCAAGAAGGTTCCAAAATTGTTAAGGAAGGGTTCCAGAACATCGCGAAGACATGCCGAAACACCCCGATTTTGCCAAATTCGCTTTCGGGAAACATTCGGGGGCCTAGTGGACGGCAGGTTTTAACTCATATGCGGATTTAGAGGGGACGGAATCGGCGTGTGCCCTGTTAGACCGTATACAGCTAACGCCGTATATAGCTTACGTGTGAGCTGTTTACGTTGGTTGACAACGAATATTGCAGAGTGGCATATCTGGTCCGCTGTGGTACACGGTCGGTGCCGCTATGAATATAGCCCTGTTTCCCATCGTGTCGGTATACCTGAAGACGAGAGCCCCAGGCGCTAAAACCTACCTTCATGTGAAGCCCTTTCCTTCCCTCAAATGCGTTTGACACGAGTACGTATACGCATGTGGTATATGTTTGCAAGTACTATATTGTTTAACTATTTTAAATGCATGTTGAGAAGTTTTTTTTTGTTTAAAGCATAACCAGCACGTTGCTAACACGATAACCTGCTAATTTGCAGATAATGTACGCGCGGTACGGGCGAGGAGCGCACGTGCTGTTCGTGGTGCTGGCGCTGCTGGTGAACCTGTGTGTGATCTCCACCCTCATTGTGGCAGGCGTGGCCACCATCAAGGCGGCCACCGTCGATGCCTCCGATGAGTTATGTATTATCATTATTGCAGTCCTGTTCGGATCGTACTCATTCATTGGCAATATCACTTTGAAGATAGCAATGATCATCAATACATTTATATAAAACATTAATAGCATTTCAGTACATCTTGACGCTGAGAGTTAATAACTGATATAATCCCCTAATGGTCGCTGGTTAACAACACCAAATCGTTGATGTGTGCTCCTTACTTCCATTTCTATGTGATTGATGTGTGCTTCTTACTTCCATTTCTATGTGTCTGATATATGTGCTCCTTACATTCATTTCTATGTGATTGATATATGCTTCTTATTTCCATTTCTATGTGATTGATATGTGCTTCTTATTTCCATTTCTATGTGACTGATATATGTGCTCCTCACATGCATTTCTATGTACTGATTATAGTCTGATATATGGTCCTTAAATCCATTTGTATGTTACTGATATATGCTCCTTACACCCATTACAATGTGACTGATATATGTGCTCCTCACATTTATTTCTATGTGACTTATATATGTGCTCCTTACTTCTATTTCAATGTGACTGATAGATGTGCTCCTTACACCCATTTCTATGTGACTGATACATGCTCCTTACACCCATTTCATTGTGACTGGTATATTCTTCTCACACCCATTTCTATGTGACTGATATGTGCTCATCACATTCATTTCTTTGTGACTGTTATGTGCTCCGTACTTCCATTGCTATGTGACTGATATGTGCTCGTTACATCCAATTATATGTGACTGATATATGCTCGTTACATCCAATTCTGTGTGACTGATATGTGCTCGTTACATCCAATTCTATGTGACTGATATGTGCTCGTTACACCCATTTCTATGTGACTGATATGTGCTCATCACATTCATTTCTTTGTGACTAATATGTGCTCGTTACATCCAATTCTATGTGACTAATATGTGCCCCTTACATCCAATTCTATGTGACTGATATATGTGTTCATTACTTACATTTCTATTTGACTGATATGTTCGCCTTACATTCATTTTTTTGTCGACTACTCGCCCCGGCGTCGGCTTCAGCGTCTGAACTTGGTTAAAGTTTATATTTAAAAGTCTGGTAACTTCAAAACTACATAAGCTATTCACTTGAAACTTGGAATGTACCTTTGTCATCAACTCCAATATCAAGTACGAAATTCCCGATAACTCTGTTTTGTATGTTGACAGAGTTATAACCCTATTTCACTTAGATTTTCTGGTTAAAATTTATATTAAAAATCTTATAACTTCAAACTACATAAGTTATTCACTTGAAACTTTGAATGTTCTTTTGTCATCAACTCCAAAATCAAGTGCAACATTCCCCACAACTCAGTTTTGTATTTTGACTGAGCCATGCCCCCTAATTTTCGCATAGATTTTCGGTTTAAAGTATATATTTAAAGTATTGTAATTTCAAAACTAGATTGTTCACTTGAAACTTGGAATATACAGTTGTCCTCAACTAAAGCATCAGGTGATACACTCCACATAACCCTGTTTTGTACTTTGAGTTATGCTCTCTTTCACACATATTTTCAGTGTAAAGTGTTTATTAAAAAGTCTTATCATTTCTAAACTATATAAGGTAATCACTTGAAACTAGAAACGTAGAACTTAATCTTTTTTATCAACTTCAGCATCAAGTACTACAATCCCCATAACTCTGTTTTGTATTTTGACAGAGTTTTGCCCACTTTTCATCTGGATTCTGGTATCAACATTTTTGTTTCAAAGTCTTATGACTTCTAAACTATAGAATGTATTCACTTGAAACTTGAAATGAATTGATGAAATAATTGCCATAATTCAGCGTTGTATTTCAACAAATGTATGCCCCTTCGATCCACTTTCCAAAATGTGTACGAACTGAAATACTTCGAATAGTCGAGCGCGCTGTCCCCTGACAGCTCTTGTTATGTGACTGACTCGTATGTGCTCCTTACATTAATTTCCATATAACTGATATGTGCTCTTTACATTCATTTCTATGTGAATAATATATGCACCTTATTTAAATTTTCTATGTGACTGATATGCGCTCTTTACTTTCATTTCTATGTGGTGATGTGCGCTTCTTACTGTCATTTACCGATAACTTATGACTTGTTGATATTGCCAATTTTAATGTTATGTATCTATAATGCATCTCGATCCTTATAATTATTTCAGAAACCGGTGCGTGATCCTTAATTTTGTATTTATATGCGTATGATGAGTTCTGTATACATTGTACATTCATTTCTGTGTGCATCTTACTTTAATTTCCGTTTCGCCGATGCATGCGTGCTCCTTAATATCATTTATCTGTAACTGATGCGTGCTCCTGACAACATAGCCTTGTTAACATTCTATTATGCAAATGTTCTTATGTCAGACATGCTTAATACTTTGATTGTCATGTCCAGGATGCGTCCTCCTTAGTTTTATCGCCGTGTCATAATGCGTCCTTTTACTTTCACTGAAATGTCCAGGATGCGTCCTCCTTACTTTCATTTCAATGTCCAGGATTCATTTTTATTTTTATCGCCGTGTCATAAGACCTCTTACTTTAATTGTCATGTCCAGGATGCGTCCTTCTTACGTTTATCACCGTGTCATAATGCGTCCTCTTAATTTCATTGTCATGTCCAGGATGCGCCCTCTTTACGTTCATTTTTATGTCCAGGATGCGTCCTCCTTATTTCTATCACCGTGTCATAATGCGTCCTCTTACTTTCATTGACATGTCCAGGATGCGTCCTCCGTACTTTCAATACCATGTTAAAGATGCGTCCTCCGTACTTTCAATGCCATGTCAAAGATGCGTTCTCCTTACATTCAATGCCATGTCAAAGATGATTCTCCTTACATTCAATGTCATGTCAAATATGCGTTCTCCTTAATTTCATTGCCATGACAAAGATGCGTCCTCCTTACTTTCAATGCCATGTCAAAGATGCGTCCTCCGTACTTTCAATGCCATGTCAAAGATGCGTCTTCCTTACTTTCAATGCCATGTAAAAGATACGTCCTCCTTACTTTCAATGCCATGTCAAGGATGCGTCCTCGTTATTTGCAATGCCTTTTCAAAGATGCGTCCTCTTTACTTTCAATGCCATGTCAAAGATGCATCCTTCTTACTTCTAATGCCTTGTCAGTAGTGACAAAATAGGATTCTCATGGCCATTTTTTTTGGTGGGTTGGCGGTACCCCAAATTTTCGCGGGAATGGTGCCACGGGTTGATTTTCGCGGTATATTTCGCGGCCATTTTGATTACGTTCGGAAGGTCGCAGATTTTCGAGGCCATTTCGATTACGTTTGGAGGGTCGCAGATTTTCGCGGCCATTTTGGGGGGAGGGTTGGAGGGACCCCTAATTTTCGCGGGAATGGTACGGCGGTTAGATTTTCGCGGTATATTTCGCGGCCATTTTGATTACGTTCGGAGAGTCGAAGATTATCGCGGCCATTTTGTTTGGAGTTGTACTAACTTCGCTACCTTACAATTATTTTATTTAATATGGCGCAAGCACAGTTGCTGTTTACAGACGACACTTTGTCATTTTTTAGAGATGTTGGATTTACAAACGCGATATGGACACCGATATATCGACAATTTACCTGCGAGCTAGACAATGACTATGCGCTATTGCTGAAAAAAAACGACGAAATGTTAAACTGTATTTAAAGAGGGGAGAAAAGGTTATAGAATTACCTTTAACATTTTTTTGAAACTTTAAGCAATTTTAAAGAAAGCATTGAGCTGTTAGCAGTGTTTCTAGAAGGACAACCGTGATGGAGTTAGAATTAGATTTCATCCCAACAAATTTCAAATGGCAGCTGCTGGATTATACTACACGGGGAAAGGTGATATTGTTGAGCGTTTTTCATGCTCAATTAGATTGCAACATTGGGATAAAGCGGACAACGCAATGAACGTTCATTTAAATAAGTCACCAAACTGTTTATTCTTACAAATGATTGGACATTCAAGCGATAGTTTAGCCGTTGAAGTATCTGCACGTAGTACGGATTTGTTTTGGAGTCCTTGGAAGTCACCCCATTTTCAAGATGGCGTCCTCTAACGACTCTCCCTGAAAATTTCAAACGTATAACGTTAAGAAACAATAAGGTATATAAGCCGCTTTCTTATTAGCAATGCGTCAGTGTTTAACTGACTGCAAAGACAAACGCATCTAAAAATGGCTAGCTGTAAAGATACTATGTCACTGGAAATATATGAAGATGGTCGCTGTGAGTCAATGGAACAGATGAAATTTACACAAGTGCCTCTAGATCACATAACCCAACCATCATCGATTGTTTTGCTTTTGAATTCTTACTTTGATTTTGTTTATGCTAAAGCATTGTTAGAAGTTAAACAAGTATTAGTGAGGAAAAACTGCTATGGATGTCAAATAGACCATCCATCGCAAAGAGAACATGATTGTATAATGATGGAATATATTGATGATCATGAACGGATATTTGACTTTTACATGGAGGACATGTTGCATGAGGTGAGTGAGCAAAATAAATTACTAGCATGGGATGATCTTGTCAAAGGATTAAATATCTCACCAAACGTTATTTAGCTACACAAAATGGTGTTAAAGAACAATGGCTATTTACGGACTATGAAAACCGATCAGTGGAAGAATAAAATGAAAAAGGTTATGTACACTATAATAATACACGCCGAAGAACGCCTCTTCCCCAACAACAAATAAATATAACATCACACATGCTCGCATCAGTAGAGGAGACATTTTCACCAAGCAGACAACAACTAGAATGGACATTAATAATCTATCAATCAACGATCGCCAGACGGACAAGAAGCCATGCTTTTTGAGAAAGTCAAAACCGAAATAAAAGAAGTTGAACATGGATTTTTATCAATATCAAAAAGTTCAAAAAGTTACATATCCATCATCAAATAGTTTGGAATATGTATACTTCTTGTGATTGGTCATGTTCCAGGTTATATATTGTTAGAACGCAGCGCTGTCCATTCTGGAGCAAACGTAACACCTGATTTAACCTTATCCACATGTTCAAGTATTAAACAGTTTTCGCTTTCGGACAATGTGTATGCTGCTGTATGTAATCAACATGGACATATGTTTCTAGATATTGGGAAATTCGTGAACGGAAAAACCACAATCATTGGAATACACTTAAACTTATCGCAATGGAAAGAAACGTTTGAAAGAAAGTGTACATGGAATTGATAAGGCGTTTTCTAACAATCATTGAGTGTTGTTTGTTTAGCGTATATTGGTTGTAAATATTGTATGACAGTTATATTTTGTTTTACAATGGTTGTACATAACATTCATTGTTTATATTAAATTATGACTTCAAAGATCGAAATGGATAAGAAAAAAGCATAAATAAAATGTATTTTAATAATTATTGCGTGTTGTCATTATGTTGTTTGAATGATTATTGGTTGTGAATAAACATCGTTACTTATATGACAGTTGTTGTTATAGAATGATAGTGTATCAGATGTATTCCATATATATTAAAGCGTTTGTAAATTGTGACTTCATTGAGCAAAATGGATAAAACGCAGAAGGAGAAAATCCTGTCAAATTATTATTTTGATGTTAAAAATGCAGCCAGTTATTTGGGTGCAGTAAAATTACAACACGAGCTGAATAAAATTTACCCCCGGAATATTTAGTGTTCATTTCATAACCAAGTGGTTAAACAATCAAGATTCATATGCCGTGCAAAGACAGGTGAGACATAAATACAGAACACCAAAAGTTCAAGTGGCTGGATTAAACGATCAAGCTGATATGGACCTTATGTCTGTTGAAAATATTTCAAAGTACAACGATTCGATCAAGTATTTATTAATTGTGATAGACATATTTTCACGATTTCTATTAGTTCGACCGCTTATGAATAAGAAAACACAAACAGTCTTATCTGCAATTCAAGATGCTCTCAGTGTTCGTAAATTTACAAAAATGCGAACAGATAAGGGTGCAGAATTCGTTAATCAATACTTGAACAAGTTCATGAAAAAAAACGAGGAATTTATTTATTTAATACTCAATGCAATTATAAAGCTAATATTATGTACTCTTCGAAGCATGATGTTTAAAATGTTGAAACAAAAGCGTAATTACAGATATATTGCTGACCACAAGATATTGTCAACAGTTACAACACTAGTCCTCATCGCAGCTTACATGGTCGATCACCGAGTGAGATTTCAAAGAAGAACGAAACTAAAATATGGAGTGAGATGTACCTTAAACCAAAAAGGTTTACTAAAGCATCACCTTATTTCAAATATAAACCTAATGACTTAGTTCGGCTGAGTTACATAAAACACCCTTTCAGTCGAGCATATCAACAACAATATACTACAGAAGTATTTAAAATTAAGAGTAGAGTGTTTAAACAAGATATACCACTATACAACATTTCTGAGTTAAATAACGAACCAATAAAAGGATATGTTGAATAGCAAGAAATAACACCAGTTGATAAGAACGAAGAAAGTGTGTGGTATGTAGAAAAAATCTTAAAAAAGATAAAAGTGGCGGGAAAACTTCAGTACTTTGTTCGATGGGAAGGGTTTCCAAAATCATTCGACAGTTGGGTGGAAGCAGAACAGGTACATGAAAAGTAACCATGGAACGTTATGTTTTTGTAAGAGACAATGAAAGTAATCATGTTTTTAAGGATAATGTGCAGTTAAAACTACCACTTATTTTTGATGGATACTGGAAAGTAGCGTTGAGGGAAATCAGTGTACAAATAGACTCAAGCATAAAAAAGAAAGATATAGACAACACCTTATTTATTTACTCAAATATTTGCAAATAAGTATTGTTAATGGTTGTGAACATGCATTGTTGAGACGAATAGAAAAAAAACGATCAAAGAAGTTGGAATTACGTTTTTGACACCCCGTTTTATTGGCCACTTACTAGATCTGAATTTCAAGAGATTGAATTGTATATAAAAACTGTAAATGACGAGTATGCCACATTCGTAGCTTCACCAGTGTATCTTACACTTCACTTCAAACGTTATCCATTTTACATTTTACAATATGAATCAATCTAATTTGTATGTGCCTAATCCACAAAAATGGATAGACTATTTTAAAAAGAATAAAACACAAGCTGGGAAAGGATTGCCATACCTCACACTGTTTCCGCAGAAAGCAAAGGTGTAACGATTAAATCAGTTTCACCGGCAGAACAAACTGTAGATCAGGCCAAAAGCGAACTGAAACGAGATGGTATAAAACCTCATGAAATGTAGATTCCTCTTCATAGACTAGAGAGACTTACATCAGTGCAACATCAATTCATTAACAACAAACATCGGTTAAAGAAACGCAGAAAAAATACGACGAAAAAATACACCAAAAAAGATACTGTTAACAAGAAAAACGCATCGAAAATAATAAGAAAACTTGTAAGAAAGGAACACAAAATTGTTAAAAAATCACAAACATTTAAAAAAAAAACCCACAGAAACCCATTACAATGTGGGACATATTCCATAGCTAAAGATGTCATATTTTACACAAGACGGATTTTCTGAAGGTGTTCCTAATGAGTTGTTATTGTTTGATTTACCACCGACTCAAGATGCTGTGAATGATGTATACTTTCAAGAGATTCGACCATTATCTCAAGTGTCAGATGACACACCTATCGAGTTTCAAATAATCGGACAAAATTCAATGGACTATTTGGATGTGAAAAAAACACCGATATGTCGAAAATTTAAAGTGACAAATCCTAATGGTACTAATATAACCAGCAATAAAGTGGGACCATTCAATTTATTTTTACAGGCGTTATTTTCTGGCGTTGAAGTGTGAGTAGATTAACTGACCGCCGTTATATGACTGAAATACTGTTAAATACGGCGTAAAATGCAAACAAACAAACATTTCATCGAATTACAATCCATATATTGCGATGATTCACACGCAACTAAACAGTGGATATAGCGCTACATCTTCACAGCTGGAAAGTCAACTCTTTATCAAAGACGATAGTGACCACCCAGAAGTATATGACCCAGAAGGAGCCAACAATGGATTATTTATTCGACAAAAGTACACATCAGACTCTAAAACATTAGAGCTTCAAGGACCAATTTATCATAGCTTGTTTACGATTAAACGGTATATGTTGAATAAAGTTAATGTGAAACGTAAACTCTACCGTAGTACTCCAGCATTATGTCTGTAATAAGGAGTACATCACCAAACTATAAAATAAATATTACAGATATTTACCTTTTAGCTAAAAAAGTTAGAGTCAACCCCGCGGTTATCGTTGCCCATTCGGAGATGTTGAAGACCAGCACAGCCAAATACCCATTCGATAGACTAGATTGTCGTTCACAAACCATTGCCGCTGGAAGTACAATGTTCACATGGGATAATCTATTTCAACGGCGAGAACCTAACAGAGTAGTCATAGCTTTTGTAAGATCAAATGCATTGTCAGGTGATTATACATCAAATCCATTTCATTTTTGTGACATTCAAAGTATTTGCTTATATGCAGATGGAGTCCCAGTGTGGGAAACTAGGGATGGGACCGAATACCCAAATCAATATTCGAATATTCGTTTTAGGTATTCGAATATATTCGAATATTCCTTTTGTAAATACTACTATATACTACTATATACGGCACCCTTTCCGAATATTTACCTATCCGAAATATGTATACTACGTGTACATAGTTGTTTTACCTTGTTTCAGTGGTAATGAGCGATATAACTTTGCGAGTGTTAGGCAAATATAAAGAAATGTAAGGTATTGTTAAATGTATTGTTAATTAATTTGTTAATCGTTCCGTTTTTTTTTCAGAACCATGAAGCTTGTATCTGCTGAGAAGATTACACATTGCCTGGGTTTTGTCTAATGACCGCATACATGTAAAGTACTTCCAAGCACGTGATGGTGGCATTGTTTAATAATAAAGACTCTTGTATAATATACGGTGTTGATATAATGGAGAATCATTTACAAGTGACGTATAGTAAGATTGACCAGATCATGCTTATTTTGTTAAAGAAGTTGATTGGCTTATAATGGATTCATTTTGGTTTACTTAGAGAGTAATTTACTGTAAACAAGTTAACCGTATCGATGTCACTTAAGGATAATAAACAACAATGTACGCCTTGTGCAAACTGTGAAACCGTTATCACAACATGGCCCAGTTTTGTTATTTGTGGATACAATGCGTCATATTCGCGCCTCCTACAAACCGTTAACTCGCGGCCCTTGTACAGACGTGACCCCCTGCCAATTATCAATTGTTGTTAATTGGACATGTTTAGCATGTGTTGTAAAAACGTTACACTGCCCCCGCCCACCTGCTAGGCAGGAAATACGACTGGAATTCATGTTAACTTTGCAATCAAACTGGGAAAAAAACATGGTTTTTTTAAAAGAAATTTTGTTCTTTAAATAAATGAGAAAATCGAATATTCGTAATCGTTTTTTTTATATTCGATTATTATCCAATATTCGAATATTCGAATATTGGAGTATTCGGTCCCATCCCTAGGGGAAACCCATTAAAATTTAATTTTAATAAAACAGAAGGGCAAAGTTTCATGAGGGCATATACAAACATGTTTCTAATGAATAACAAATGGGATAAAAATGATGGACTTGATATAAACAGAGAGGACTTTGCAAATACGTCAACTCTATTTGCATTTCAGTTTGAACCTAGTTTTTCTAATGATACAACGTTTTTATCTCTAATGAAAACCGGTCATGTACGGTTAGAAGTTCAATTAAGAACATCACTGAAAGAAGCAACTAGCTGCATAATGTACAGCAATTCACCAGGATTTTTTCAAATCAACTCTCAAAGGGACATTATTACAGAATGAATACATCCCAAATTCAGTCTTGTATAGACTGCAGCTTAGTGTTAAAAAAACACTACTTTAATGATTATTTTGCTATGTATGTATATGATTTTTCATCAGTTGTTTTACATTCGAAGCAATTGCAAAGTACAGGGATGTGTCTGGAATGTACTGTTTGTTTTTCTTACTGCAAAGAATAAATGGCGTATCGTTTAATGATAGTGTAAATAGTTTTTCGAATGATTATGTATGTAATGATTCATTTGTATATAACTATGTTAGTAATATATTTGTGAACTGTGTAAAAAAAAAATCAAATATGATTTACCAATCATGTAAACCAATAATAAAGTAGGTGTGAATGTATATATTTTGTTGTTGTTTTATTTATTTTTTTCATTGCTAATTGTGACTTACTTGAATGCATACCATGGCAGATACTCTTGTTAAATTTGAATGTCCAGCTACTTGCATTGTAGCAGGAGCAAGTGGAAGTGGAAAATCAACATTTCTTTTAGAACTATTTAGATATGCAAAAGACATGTTAGTTAACATTCCAAAGAAAATCATTTACTGTTATTATACATATAAATCTTTATACGATGATATGAAAGGGTGGTGGATAACATAATTTTTTTAAGGTTTACCAACCAAAGAAGATATGGATATTTGGTCTTTTGATTTGGGTTTTTAAATTTTGGTAATAGACGATTTAGTGCAAAAAGTTCAGAAAGTGTCGATATTGTTAACTTGTTTACTATTTACAGCCATCACCGAAATTTGTCAGTGTTTTTTGTGGTTCAAAATTTGTTTTCGGGAGGAAAATACTTTCGCACCATCAGTTTAAACAGTCACTATTTTGTGTTATTTAATAAACAGAGAGATCAGTTGCAAATTCAAACATTAGCGAGACAAATGTTTACTGGTGAAACCAAATATTTTATGGATGCATATACGAAAGCAACTAGAAAGAAATATAGTTACTTACTTGTGGATGTAAGTCCACATTCAAATATGCTATATAAACTTCGCACAGACATATTTCCACATCAAACGTTGATAGTATTTCGACCTGAAAAGGAACAATATGAGTGAGAAACTGAACAAAGAAAAACATTTTTTTAAACTTTCTATTGAATACAGGAGAGAAACAACAAAAATTGTTGATAAGAAATAGCACTAAATCACAAATGGATGTGATTACTGAAGTGGTTTACAATGCTCTCATGGGGAATATAGAAATAAGTGAAAATAATAAAAAGATGTTGAAACGACATAGAAATGCCATTCGTAAATTGGTGTCAAAGAAGCTATCACAAAGGATGCGAAAAGCGCTTCTCTTAAAATATTGGAAACATATTATTTTATTAATAAAACTGTGTGAAGTATGGCTCAAGAATTAGTGTTGGTTCCTAAATCAAACTATGAGCATTTACTGTCAACATCAAAGCTGTTACATGTAGGAAATACGGATCAAATATTGGAGAAAACCCCAAATCCAACAAAAGGGCGCAATTTATCAACTTACAAACATAAGAATGTACAACAACACGGAGGAAATATGGAGAATAAACAATTATTTGTTAGTCGTTTAAACACTGCTTTTCAGAGCAGTAAATCCAGGAAAAGAAATTCAAAAGGAAATAAAAAAATTAATATTTTATTAATAAAAGTAAAGACAAGAAAAAGTTAATAAGGAAACAACCCATAAACAATGATAAGTCTAAATGGCTAGATTATAATGTGTGAATTTGGAGCCATTTTCACGGCTGGTGATTAATGAGTTATATATATAAGGAGCGTTTTCATCATCCTCAGTTTGACAGCTCTCTCTTACCAATGCGGACATGAATTGTGTCTTAGCGGTTCAAGTAACAACCAAATATTAGTGTGCTATATAAGGAGCTTGTTCAGCGCTCTCTCCAGTTTTGATAGTATTTCAACATGGATGATATAAATTGTGATGAACTTATGAAAAAGTATTCAGATGACAATAAGGAATTACAAAAAGTTCTAAAAACTTTAAAAAGTAAATTGAATATTGATGAAGACAAAGAAAATAAACTACAAATAAATCAGTGTCACATTTGTGATAATGTGTATAAACAGAACAGCAGTGTGGAGGCACGAAGGAACAGCAAATCGATAGCCAATGAAACGCATGGAATGGACAAGAAGTAGGACGGCGATGAGGGGTCACGAGAGGTCAAATTGTGTGTTTTGAACATTCAAGGACTGAAGGGAAAATCCTATAATAAACTAGAAACCGCAGAAATCAAACAGCTATTTAGTGAACATGATATTTTATTATTTACTGAAACGTGGTTAAATGATAGTATGTTATACGATGTAGAAGGATTTAATTATTTTGCTCATAATAGAAAAAACAAAACATTAGGTGCTAGGAGGGACAGCGGTGGTGTAATTGCCTATATACATGAACGTTTATTTAATTATGTTGAATGTGTGAAATGCACTGATGATGGTATTATGTGGTTAAAATTAAATGGAAACTTATTTAATTTACATAATGATGTATTTCTCTGTTTGATATACAATGTTCCTCAAGGTAGTAGCAGAGAAACATGTAATGACACCAATATTTTTGATTTATTGACAAATGACATGATTTATTTTGAAAATCAATATGGCAATGATTGTAATTTTGTACTGTGTGGAGATTTAAACGCACGCGTGGGGATTAAGCCAGATTATGCTGAAAACGAAAATAAATATGTATTGAATTTATTGCCTGATGACTATACTATGGATGATGTTATTTTAAGAAATAGTCAAGATAAAACGGTAAATGAATATGGTAAAATATTGCTAGAATTTTGTATTGCGACAGGTTTAAGGATTGTAAACGGAAGGTGTGGTTTAGATAAAGACATAGGTAAATTTACGGTTGTAAACTCACAAGGTTGTAGTGTTGTTGATTATGTGTTGTGCAAAAGTCAGTTGTTTAAATTGTTTAAAACATTTAACATTCAGGATCCTAATCTTGTTTCTGATCACTGTGTAATTACTTTTAATTTAAATGTATGTAAACTTAATTGTGGTGATAATTCAAACACTAAGGAGGATAATTTAAAATTATTATACAAGTACAAAAGGGATGATAGTAAAAAGGATTTGTATATGAATGTATTAGGTTCACATGATAGTGCTACACGTTTTGAATCTTTATCTGAACATATACATGTATCAACGTCAAATGCAGATTTAGATGAGAATATTCAAGTCTTTACAGATATATTAGATGGCGTTTGCAAGCCTCTATTTAAAAGAGATTTAAATGGTAATAATGGTTATATAAACACTGGTAAGGATGCTGTGTATTTTGATCATGATTGTAAACAATTGAAGAGTTTTTATTATAAGTGTCTAAATTATTATAGAAACAACCCTTGTGATGTTACCAGGAGAGATCTGGTAGAAGCTAGATCAAACTACAAAAATTGTGTTAGAAATAAAAAATGTGATTTTGATAAATTACAAACACATAAATTAGAATTAGCTAGAAAAAATAATGCCAAGTTATATTGGAAAATGTTAAAGGGATCAGTGGTAAACAATTCTAGCTCACTGACATCAGATGATTTTGTGAATTATTTTAAATCTATAAATGATCCCGATTCTGTATTTTTTCAACCAGATGATGACATATTATACTTTAATGAACGGTATTTAGATGGAGAATTGAACATTATGTTCGAGGAACTGAATAGTACTATAACAACAAATGAAATTAAATTTTAGAAGCTGTAAGAAATTAAACAATGGTAAAGCGGGCGGGCCAGATTGTTTTTTAAATGAATTTTTTAAATACGGATGTGAAATAGATATGTTTTCGACAGTTCTTTGTAAATTGTTTAATAAGATTTTTGATTTGGGTTACTTTCCAGAATCATGGTCAGAAGGTTATGTGGTACCATTGCATAAGAAAGGGGATATGAATAGTACAAATAATTACAGGGGTATTACTTTGTTAAGTACATTAGGGAAACTATTCACAAAATTTTTAAATGACAGACTAACAGATTGGGCAGAAAGGTATAATGTTTACATAGAGGCTCAGGCAGGATTCAGACAAAAGATGGGTACTATAGATAATATTTTTGTGTTACATAATGTAATAAGTTACTTATTGAATAAGAATAAAAAGTTGTACGTAGCATTTATAGACTTTACTAAAGCGTTCGATTATGTTGTTAGAGATATTACTTGGTATAAACTTATTAAGCTTGGTGTTAGGGGTAAAATGCTGAACATCATCCGCTCAATGTATAGAACTGTTAAATCAAGAGTTAAATATGATAACGAGATTAGTGATAGCTTTACATGTATGTTAGGGGTACGCCAGGGTGGATCATTGTATCCTTTTTTATTTTCGATGTATTTGAATGATGTTGAGGAATTTCTGCTGACTAATAATTATGAAGGAATAACTTTAGACGTTTTTAAGTTACTTATTTTGTTGTATGCAGATGATATTGTGTTGTTTTCAGAGACTGAGACTGGTTTGCAAGAAGGGTTAAATTTATTAAAACAATATTGCGATAGATGGAAACTAATGGTAAACTCACAAAAGACTAAAATCATGGTTTTTAAAAAAGGAGGAAGACTGCGGAGGAATTTACAGTTTTTCTATGATGATAATCATTTAGAGATTGTTGATCAATTTACTTACTTGGGTTTTGTTTTCTCTTCTGGAGGTTCATTTTCAAAAACTTTGGACAGTGTGTCTGGACAATCTTTGAAAGCTATCTTTAAATTGGGGGCTTCATAACAGTATCCAAATAGAGCGAATACATTAAAATTTTTGTAAAGAATTACTAGGAGTCCGAAGACAAACACAGAATAACTTTATATATGGTGAATTGGGAAGAACACCTTTATCGGTTAGACATGCACTTAATGTAATTAAATATTGGCTGAAAATAGTACGTATGCAATATATTAAATATGTTAAAATTGTTTATTATATCATGTACAGAGAATTTGATATCTATCCCAATAGAAAATCATGGGTATATATGGTTAAAAATTTATTAGGAAATTGTGGTTTTAATGATGTGTGGTTAAATCAAGGTGTTGGGGATGTAGATGTCTTTTTAACTATGTTTAAAGTCAGAGGAAAAGATATTTTTTTACAAAGATGGAACTCTGAATTACGTGAATCAAGCAGAGCTAAAACGTACATATTGATATCAGATTTTAAATTTCAACCCTATTTAAATGATGTAAATATTTCCAAGTATAGAATGGCCCTCTCCAGATTAAGGGTATCTGCACATAGACTTAAAGTTGAAACTGGTAGATGGCATAAACCAACAGCTATACCTTATGAAGAAAGAAAATGTTACTTATGTAATGTTCTTGAAGATGAATACCATTTTATTCTTGAATGTACATTGTATCATGATGTTAGAAAGATTTACATAAGCCGATTTTATTATCTTAGACCAAATATAATCAAATTTATAGAATTACTTACCTCTCAAAATAGCAGTGTTAATAAAAAATTGGCACTGTTTATTTATAAAGCTTTGCAAATTAGAAATTCTTTCTATACGTATTATGGCTAATGTATGATGTTGATTATACAATATATTCCACCTCTCGCTTATTATCTATTGCTGAATAATTTCGATATTTGCTTGATAAATGTTTATATATGTAAACATTAACATTCAGTATGGATGTTATTGGTGACCTTTGACTTTGTTTAAGCATATTATTATACTTTCACTTGTATACTCATGGGCATATTGCCCACTGTATTACTCAATAAAACTGTAAAAACTGTATACAAAGATATAAAAATAAAAGTCACTACAACAGACACTTGTTAGAGCATAAAACATTTTTCTCATGTACATATTGTGGAGATACGTTTAGAAGAAAGGGTACTCTTAAGAGGCATATCAACAGAAAACATCTTCAAAATGGTGGAAGCGTTCTAAAACCAAAGAACGATGGCTCACCAACTATACATAAAGACAATCCTCACAATGTACTTACAGACAACAACAATATCCAATCATCATCTACAGATCGTGGCTATGCGGTGTCATCATCTTCAACGTCTCCACCAGAACAAATGGATAACAACAATAAAGCTCTACCACGTTTGCCAACTGCTACAACAGAACAACATGAACACGCGATTAACAATAATATACAAGATTCTACTATAATACCCAATCAACATGAACAGTATGAAATATTAACATTTTTTGCTAATTCCAAACAGAAAGTGCAAAGCTTTCTGCATCATCGTTTGCAAAACAAAGCAATCAAGTGGTATCTATCAGCACAGGCGGAATTTACCAGGCTTGGACAAAATGAACATCAGACAGTAACAGCACATTTCAGAAGTAAAACTTATAGCACTTTAAATATGAATGTATTCGACGAAGAGGAATTAAATGAATGTTTTCAGCAAAGTTTTGAAAGTTTTGAAAAATATGTGAGAGAGGGTTCTGGGTTGGTTTTGAAAAAAGTGGTTCATTTAAAATTCATACAGTGACATATTTACAACTGAGTGGATCTAGTTACATGGAACTACCATTGGCCTTGAGGCGTTCTCAGTGTTTGTTAAATATTCAAAATGTGGATCAAAAATGCTTTCTTTGGAGTTGTCTAGCCTCCTTACATCCCTTGAATTCTGTTCTGGTGAGTGATTATGAACCATTTACACAGGATCTGAATATACGTGATCTATCTTTTCCTATATCAATAAATCAGATAAACAAATTTGAGAAACAGAACCCATCTATATCTGTCAATTTTTTCACGCTTGAAGACAATGGTGTTTTACCTCTATACATTACAAAATGTAAAGACAGACAATATCATATTGATTTGTTACTTCTACAATCAGAAGAAAAATCTCATTATGTGCTTATTCAAAATATTAACCGATTTTTAAGTCATGCACGAAAGAGTCACACTTTATTACATTATTGTCGACATTGTCTCCATGGTTTTATCAGTCAAACTTT
This sequence comes from Congeria kusceri, assembly GCA_027627225.1. NCBI lineage: Eukaryota > Metazoa > Mollusca > Bivalvia > Myida > Dreissenidae > Congeria > Congeria kusceri. Next base: position 40,196,651 of record CM051025.1, read on the forward strand.
GCTAGAAGAACATGTTCCATATTGTCAAGTTCACGATGCACAAAACATTGAATTACCATCCCAAAATGACTGTTTTCTCGAGTTTAAAGATTATGAAAAAACTTTACGTGTCCCCTATGTCATATACGCTGATTTTGAAACTTTAAACAAACCCATTGATACAATCAATCCAGGAGGTTCCCCCATTAAAACCCAGCTTTTGGAACCATGTTCCTTTGGGTATAAAGTGGTTTCGACATACCCAAATTTACAACAGACACAGTTATATATAGAGGACCTGATGCTTCAAAGAAATTAATAGAATGTCTTTCAAAAGAAGCTGAAGACATACAAAAACGTTTAGAAACCATTAAGCCTTTAAGTTTAAGTAATGATGAACAAAGAATATTTCAAATTACAGACAAATGTTGTTTGTGTAAAAAAATATTTACAACACTTGATAAAAAAGCTAGACATCATGATCATGTCACAGGGAAATACATTGGGGAAGCTGACATGAACTGTAATTTACAATGCAAGCAAGTTGGATTCATTCCTGTCATTTTTCACAATTTAAAAAATTTTGATGGTCATTTGCTTTGTCAAAGAATAGGTCTATTTAAAGATTATAAAATACAGTGTATTCCACAAACATCAGAAAAATATGTAAGCTTTAGTGTAGGGAAACTTCGTTTTATTGATTCATTTGCATTTTTGCCATCATCTTTGGAGACTCTTGTGGATAGCCTTGCACAGAGCAGTAAACAATCATTCACACATTTTAATAATGAAATTGAAAATCATGCGGAGTTTACCCTTATGAATATATGAATGATTGGAGTAAATTTGATGAAACAAAACTCCCCTCCATTGACAAGTTCTATTCCTCACTAACAGGGGATAGCATTTCCATTGAAGATTACGAACATGCAAAGCATGTGGTCGAAATATGCAATCTCAAAACATTGGGGATGATCATGATATTTTACCTTAAAACAGATGTGTTACTACTTACCGATGTCTTTGAGGCATTTCGAAACATGTCACAAAAATGCTATGATCTTGATCCATGCCACTTCTATACAAGTCCGGGATTGAGTTGGTCAGCTATGTTGAAAATGACAGGTGTAACATTATAACTTTTGACAGATATAGATAAGGTTCTGTTTATTGAAAAGGGTATACGTGGTGTGGTCAGTCAAATTTCTAATAGATATAAAAAGTCAAATTATAGGTATTATGATGTTAATCATTTGTATGGATACAGCATGTCACAAAAATTACCAATGGGAATGTTTACATTTTTATGTAAAGAAGAAATTGAATGTTTTGACATTTTAAAAGTTCCAGAGAATGGATCCAAGATATACATATTAAAAGTAGATTTAGAATATCCATTAAATTTACATGATTATCACAATGACTATCCATTAGCACCTGAAAAACAAATAATTATCAGTGAGCAATTGTCATTATATGCACAAAATGTTTAACAAAAGCTTTATAACACTGGGACGCTTCCAAATAGAGCTAAAGTAGAAAAACTACTCACCACCCTCGAAGACAAACATGGCTATGTTCTCCATTATCGGAACTTGCAACTGTATCTTCAACTAGGGCTGAAATTGAAAAAAAATACATAGAATTTTGGAATTTCATCAAGAGGAATTCCTGAAAACCTATGTCGATTTCAACACAAACATGCGACAACAAGCACGATCAACGTTTGAGAAAAACTTCTACAAGCTGATGAACAAATTTTTGGTAAGAAATATGTATACAACATTTACGCGGAATTAATTTCTATTATATTAAACATCTGCGCAGAATTTAATTACTAATATGAAAATGATTCTGTTTACAGTACTTATTACTGGCTATATTTAACGATTTATTTCAAATTGTTCAGAAAATCGTATTGTTTACCTTGATTATCCATTACTATACCTTTTTTTTCAGGGAAGACTATGGAGAACCTTCGCAAACATCTATCAGTCCAGTTAGTCCATACAGAAGAACGACTGAAGAAGCTTTCTGCCAAATCGACGTACAAAATACATAGGATCTTTTCGAAAGAACTTGCTGGTTTAGAGTTAAACAAAGTCAAAATAAAATTAAATTAACCCGTTTATATTGGAATGACTGTATTCGATTTGTCGAAACATACTATGTATGATTTCTATTATAACCACTTAAAACCTTTATATGGGCACAAAGTACAGTTGCTCATGACGGACACAGATTCATTTTTGTTTAGCTGTGAAACAGATGATTTGTTTAATGATATGCAAGATAACTCTCACTTGTTTGATACATCCGATTTTCCAGCTGATCATTTCCTGCATAGCAACACAAACAAAAAAGTGATGGGAAAAATGAAAAGTGAAACCAATGAAAAGTGTATTTCATAGTACTGTGGGTTACGATCTAAAATGTACGCATTCGCTTGTGATAACAATGAAGAAAAACGAGCTAAAGGAATTTCAAGAGTGGTTGTAAAAAAATATTTTATGTTGCAACATTATAAAAACACATTATTTAATCAAACTCAGGTATTATCTGAAATGCATACATTACGAAGTTATAACCACAACATGTATTTAGAGAAAATAAATAAAATCGGTATATCATGTTTGATGACAAACGATATTTATTAAATGATGTTATCAGCTCATATGCGTATGGACATTACAAAATACAACAAAATTTGTCTTGTTTATTGTGTACACAGAAATTACTGCGGCAAATGCTTGTTAATGTATCACCTCTTTTGAATTATTTATATTCAAAGTACATACACGTTTGTTACCTGTATGTAACATATGAAGTGTAATGGTTTATAATAAATGATTTATTTTCCGTAAATATGTTTTTGTTTTAATAACTCACCGGGGTAGCAAAGTACATGTCTTCTTCAGAGAACACATACAAGTTTACGCTCAATTAGGCTATGTTATTACTTTGTTACACGAAATGTTTTTCAATATAATTAATAATTGTATATATGAAATAACACAATTACATATTGAGTCGCCTCCTGTTCAGGTTTTTCAGTCTGCAATCATATTTTATTTACGTTTTCAAGCAAAATTTAACAACCTAGTGTAGATATACATTGAAACTATTCCTAGTTATTTACTACATCTAAATCTATCATTCAATATTATTGAAAATTATCAAATATCCTACCGCTTTTATTGGTGTTACAGGCAACACCTCGTACCCTAACGGGTGCTGGCTAGGTTTCCCAGTTTGTTGTGGTGGGGTTTGACTCTATTCAAAAAACAACAACAAGACGAACACATCTTGCTTATAGAAAGACAAAATCTTACAAAGACATATCAAAATCTAAAAAAATAAAAATAAACACACACTTGAAAAATATCCCGTGTGGTATTCCTCCATAACTAAGGATCAAATAACTATTATTAAACTCGTGTGTGTTTAATTATTAAACTCGTGTGTGTTTAACCGAATACAAGTATTTTTCTTGGGTCCTCAATATGAACGTATGTTACTCCCATCAAATATATTCCATTCATTTTCTATAATGTGTTCTTATTGTTCCATGTACACATCTTTTTTGAGAAAATTAGGCTCATTTAAGATTGAGTATACATAATAACATAAACTCGAATGGGAAGGGACTGCTTCATTTTAACATATATAGGGGAATTATACTTCGACCAGTCAAATAAGCGAACCGAACAACGATGTTCAGACTGTCGTGCTGGTTTACACCAATCAACTGACAATATACAATATGTCAACCATTGTTTACAATAATGGGTGGAGTTAATCGAAGGTTTAACGATGGCGGCTGTCTGTTCACATATCAACCAAAGACACCACACAGGTACATCCGGATGCAACTCTATTGCGATTGCTTGGGACGGTCATAGACACAGAAACAGCACATGAACAACCAGATGTTGTGGACTATCAATTATTACTATAATGTAATAAAAGCGTGGTAATTTAAACGTGGGTTGTTGTTTATATAGTGTTGTTAATACGTTTTCAGATAATATCGAATAAGTTACGACTCACAAAAGTAACAATTCGCCTCAATAACAAATCGCAACAGTTTCATTATATTTCACCCCACTACTAAGTTGACTGTAACCAAATATTTCTTAGAGGAAATTAGTTGTAACTAAATTGGGTTTGAATGATGATTTGGAAAGAAATTAGATAATACTGTTTTCAAAAAAAAGTCCAACATTATATATCTTCAACTGAAAAAAACAAAACATTTTGTTAAAGTCATCTTCTGAAACTTTAAGAACTACGGTTATTAATCTTTGAATACTTTATATTTCCGTCCTGTTTATCGGAACACTACAGAGTGTTTTAAATCTGTCGGCATAAACATATTCAATACACAAACAAATATTGTTTGTGTTAATTGATCAGTAGGACTGCAATTAAGAACAGAACAGAACAGAACTTTTATTGGTGACTTGCACAAAAGTACATCGTCAAAGCAAATTCAGTACAAATAAACAATTATATGTCACATAATAAGTTAAAAGGCTTAGAAAGTAGATACCATACAATACAGTCTTTTGAGAAAATAAGAAAAAAAGAAAGGAAAAAGAGGGTGAACAAAATCAATGAATAGCTAATAGCGTGGAATTTCTAAGAGCCAACGCCTGCTTTAAAAATCTAGCAACATTAAGCAATACAGTTCTATTTTGCGTATTGATTAATTCAAGAAATTTAAACATTGAAGGTTTCTTAAAATAATAACGGGATAAAAATTTCTTTCTTAAATCTTCGAATAAAGGGCATATACACATAAAATGATATTCGTCTTCAATATCATTTTTATTGCATAATAAGCAAAAACGTTGATTTCTGTCAATTCTATTCCTACTATACCGGCCTGTTTTAATTCGGAGGGGATGTTCTGACAGTCTAAGCCTCGTGAAGAAGCATCTTAGATTATGTGGTAAGGTATCAAGATAAGTTTCATATTCAAATCTGTGTTTAATATGTTTATAGTTTTCGAGTGCGGCATTTCTTTCTATCCCCACTGACCATTGTTGTATAAATACTTCAATAACACGCTGTTTAAACATCGGAAGAAACGAAGTAACATCAACATTTGCACAATTGTCAAAAACATATGAAAAACCGTGATCATTTAACAATTTTTTTACATTGGAAACCCAATTTGGTAACCCTTTCTCACAATCTAGAAGGGCTTGGTGGTATACTGTTTTCAATATAATATTATCAGTGTGTAATAATTTACACCAATATTTTATAATTTTAACATATCTTGAAATATACAAAGGGTAACGGCCCAATTCGCCATAAACACCAACAGATGATGCATTTGTTTTAATTTGAAGAATTTGTTTACAAAATTTAAGATGAATTCGTTCTATCTCTTTCGACTTTGAATTCCCCCATACCTCTGAAGCATATCCTAAAATCGACCCAACAAAAGCATCAAATAATTGACATAACAATTTGGGCTTCAATTGATAACGTTTACAATTATTAAGTAAAACATGTAATGCCTTTATAGCTTTTCCGGCCAGGTATTCCTGGTTAAGACTGAAGTTACCCGTATAATTGAACACAGTACCTAGGTAGTTAAAATCATTAACCACTTCGATAGGCTTGTCATCATATACCCAATGTTCGTTTGGAAATAGTTTACCTCGCTTACGAAAAACCATTATTTTTGTTTTATCAGTATTAACTTTAAGACCCCATTTGTCACAGTAAGTTTTTAAACAATTCAAATTCTCTTGTAACTCAAGTGGTGTTTTGGCAAAAATGGCCATATCGTCAGCAAACAACAAAAGAATAATAACAATGTCATCAAGAAGCAATCCCCAATCAACATTATTTTGCAAATATAACTCAACATCTTCAACAAATAAGGAGAAAAGTAGAGGGGAAATAACCTCCCCTTGCCTCAAACCAACGGCGCAATCGAAAAAATCAGTGTAGCTATTACATACTTTAACACAAGATTTAACTTTCTGGTACATGTCCCGTATAACTCTTAATAATTTACCTTGGATTCCGGTCTTGTAAAGCTTTAACCATAGCGCATTCCTATATATAGAATCAAAACATTTAAACATGTCCACATATACAACATACAGACGTTTGTTATCATTTAAATATTTCTGAACTAAAGACATTAATACAAAAATAGCATCAACAGTGCTGCACCCTTTGCGAAATCCGAATTGCGCGTCCGAAATTTTACTGTTGTTATTACAAAAACTTTCGACACGTTTATTTATGACTGTAGTAAACAATTTCGATAAACAACTGAGCAACGTTATACCCCTATAATTATTAACAGTATTTAAGTCACCTTTTTTGTGGACAGGAACAATAACTCCCTCGGTCCATTTATCTGGAAAATAGCCAGAGTTCAATATCGCATTGAATAAATCGCAAACGTGGGATGAAATTATATCGATACTTTCAATAAAATATTCATTTAATAAGTAATCACTGCCAGAAGATTTTCCGCACTATAAAGATTTAACCGCGTTCAAGATTTCATGAATCGTGATTTCGCTATCCAATTCCGGAAACGTACGATTCGGGGCATCAAAATCATGATTATTACAGAACTGCTCCGCGTCTTGATTCGAACAGTGTGAGATATCGTTACTAAGGGACGAAAAATATTGATAGAAGCTTTCTAATGTAATCTCGTTGTTTCGTGTTGATTTTTTCTTTTTAAAATATTTCCAGAACTCTTTCGGTTTACAGTGTTTTAACTTTTCTATGTCGTTTAAGTTTTTATTGTTAAAAATGCGCTTTTTCTTGTTTAATAAATTCTTATATTCCTTTTTTAATTGACAAAGACGTTCACGGTTATGTACAGAATGACATTTGTTAAAAACACCGAGTGCATGTAAATATCGATTTTGGGCGTTAATACAATCGAGATCAAACCAGTCAGCGTCATGCGGACGGCGTCTCTCGTTATTAGCATTAAAGTTACACTTCACTTGCTTAGAAAACAAAGGATCCGCAACATTTCGTAATATCGACGTAAATTCATTTAAAAGGTTATTCACTGATGGTCGGCTTGTAATATCAATGTTATTAATATCCGTTAATCTATTTAACTCGGGTAATTTGGCTATCAGTGCCGAGCGAAATAGATCTCGTTTCTCTGCGTTCCATTTAAATTGGACAAACTGTTCGGACGACGATACCCGATTATCGATTTTACATAGTAAAGACAATTTTAACGGTGTATGATCGCTGCAAACATTTAGATCCTCTATAGTAAAACTATTTATCATCGAAAAATTACATTCCTTCGTGAGTAAATAATCTATCACCGATGCGCCTTGTTGTGAAACAAACGTAAAACGATCAGTATTATAAAATCTACCGTTAAGAATTCGCACGTTCGTTACCTTGCACATATCAAGAAGTTTAACCCCGTGACTATTAGAAGTTTTATCCGGCGAGGCCCGTAACAAGGGGACATCTGCAACATAATCATAATCATCAATGTAATCAATATTTTTATCTTGAATAATGTAATCAAATTTTGTTCCTACTCTGCTATTAAAATCTCCTGCAACATAAACCGTTCCTAAATTATCATAAAAGTTTATATCTGATTCAAGGACCTCAAATAGATCTATATTATTTATAGTGTAAGCTGGCGAATCTATTCCCCAAATATACGTTCCACAAATATATACATCCTGATCAAAATGAAAAAATGCATGGTCAACTTTGATCCAAATAATGGTATCCAAATGGTTACAAATAACTTCAATACCCTTGCTTATATTATCTTTAAGATAGAGAACAATACCGCCACTAGAACGTTTAGCATTACGGTTTTGAAATTTTCTAAAAAAGTTAAAGCTGGTGTATCCTTCTATTTCAATATCACTTTTGCTATTTGTCCAGGATTCATACAAAAAAACTATATCACAAGTATTAATTGTTTTAAGGAAATCGTCACTTTCCTTTTTGCTGCTTGTTAGTCCATGAATATTCCACGACAGGATGTGGAGTTCATCCCCTTGGAATTCCTAATCCCGCACTGGTTTCCCCTCAACGAATAGAGTGTCATAAGCAATCCACGCAGATTTACCGTCTTTGCGAGCCTCCTTCATCTTCGGGATCAGCTTCCGGCGTTTGTCAATAACTTCCTTTGGAAATTGTTCACTCACATAAAATTGAGTACCCTTCAGCGCTGGCCCCTGCCGTCTGACCAGTTCACGTTCCTTGTAGAATGTAAATTTGGCGACGATGTTGCGAGGTTTGCCTCCGACCCTTGCGCCCATCCTGTGGACTCTCTCGAACCCAATCTTATCCGCTATATCTTTAGCTAGTTTCATTTTTTCATGTAGGAACGTCCGGATCGTACTTTCTGCATCTTCGACGTCACCGGCGCGTGGTTCCGGGATGCCTCCAAATACCAAGTTGTTCCTCATAGACTGGGACTGTAAATATACTACGTCTTCCTGCAAACTACTTCTCTGCTTTTCTAACTCCGTAACCTTACTATTGACCATACCAACTGCAAAGTCTATACTCTCGGCCTTTTCCTCGACTCTAGCAACTTGTTCCCCTAACTTCCGGTTTCTCTCATCGACAACTACCCACAATCGTTTCAGTTCTGACTCAAAGCTACTGACCTTTCTTTCTACCTCGTCAAGAATCTTCAATCTTCTCTCTATCCCATCCATTCTGGTGTCTATCTTCTTCAAATACTCGAGCAACTCACTGTTCGTAGGTTCCCCCATGGTTGAGTATTCCAGTTGGCACGACTCACTTACACCACTTGAGTTTAAATTTCCTCGGAACACATCATTGTCCACATCTAAGAAAGGTACACACTCCTTTACATATAATACAGCGTTTGTTTCACTCAAAATATCACTCACCGACACGCACGTACCCCCGGACGGGCCTCTGACTTTGAAATATTTGCCTTTGTTTACTTTATCACTTTCACTACCACTGCTTTCTCTATCTTTCCTTTTCCTATTTTTCCCCATAACACATATCCACCAGTTAGAAGCACTTTATTTCCAGGTTTGGCTCACTTCACAATGCATTTTCAGGCTTTTAAACATGTTTTTAATTTAATTTTATGAGAGCGCAAAGAATACGACTTCTCCCGCCTTATCACGTGACAAAACATAATCATAATTAATTAAGTTGTTTATGTAATTTTTATCACACTTCAGTGCTATGTGATTTGAAACAAAACATTCCTGTTTCACTTGCTATACATTGTATATTATTGTCATATAAAGCATTTACTACTTCTTTTACATTTTAAACTTTTTAAAAGCTATATTTAGTATGCTCAATCATGTGCATAAACTTTGTTAATAAGCATATATGCCTACTAAGGGTTATTAGTTTGTTGTTTGTATACTTATATAATTATATATTAATATTTGCTTATTGAATTTGAACAAAAAAACTAAATTAAGCATGTTTTGTCTTCTTTAAAAAGAATTATTTTCCATAATGTGTGACATTTTACAATAAGAACGTTCTTTGTTTATGGTGGCGTTTGCAAGTGTTCAATGGTGACGATGATTTTCAACGATAAGAGTATTTGTTCGGTATGCAGAAAAAATCAGTTTGTTCAATTGTTGTTAACATGCCAGGCGTTGTAGCGTGTATCACATCTACATCAGGACATGCCAGGCGTTGTAGCGTGTATCACATCTACATCAGGGCATGCCAGGCGTTGTAGCGTGTATCACATCTACATCAGGACATGCCAGGCGTTGTAGCGTGTATCACATCTACATCAGGACATGCCAGGCGTTGTAGCGTGTATCACATCTACATCAGGGCATGCCAGGCGTTGTAGCGTGTATCACATCTACATCAGGACATGCCAGGCGTTGTAGCGTGTATCACATCTACATCAGGACATGCCAGGCGTTGTAGCGTGTATCACATCTACATCAGGGTTTGTAAAACCCATGATTGTTGTGACACCTGTCAAAGCGTAGTGGTTTTCTGTCGAATTTATTGCACTACAAGCGTGGTCTAGCATGTCTTTGGTGAGATGTATCTGCATAGACAGCAGTACATGCTTAAGGCAAAACGAAAATCATATACATGCAATTTTATGGTGAAATGAAGAAAGCAATTATTAATATATCGCAGTTGGTAAAATTCAAGTAACTGAGTAACAAGTAAATAATATCTTTACAAAGCAGCAAATAGCAGGTCATCATAATGTAATGTATTTAAATTTTAAAACAACTATGAGCAACAGACAAGTCAATGATGTCGTTTCCTTGGCAACATTTCTAAATAAATACTTAAATATCATTTACGAGTTATCTTCATATACTATAAAGGTCAGTAAATTAACAAAGTAATGTATGGTTTTAAATGATAGTTTTAGCTTATGATTAAACCGTAGATCTCTACATTGGGGACAAATTCATAGAAAATGAAATTTTCATACTTCATACTTGATAATTCCACTTCCGATCATTGACAGTCAGTTGACATGTTTGCGATAGGTTGCCATACGAAGTATCCGTCGTATTGTTGTTGGAATATTTACTGTTACGATGTGAAATCAATCTCTTACGTATTGTCATAAAAAAGCATTTAAACATTTACAAAGCATTTTTTACACATTTCAAATGTTGTACTTGATAAAACTCGATATAATATAATTTAGTTTTGTTATGCTTTTACAAGTTAATCAATGAGTGATGTTCAAATATTACACACTTTTACAATTTATTTTGATTTTAACCTGGTAACTGTGGTGAACATATTGTTTTGGTGATCTTAAAAATAAGGTTTCCATATGCTTTATATATTTTTTATTTTATTTTTAAATGTTGTAAATTGTTAGGTATTCAAATGCTCTTGTACATGAATTGATTTTGTATTGATCTTTTAATTAGGCAGTTTGGAAAAAAATGTATAGACTGTGATATTGTTTTGATAGTATTGATCTACTTTTACAAAACTGACTATGTATATAGCAACAAAAACTATGATATTCTTAATAGCATATTATTACGACAACTTTTTTTTCTCAATAGGAAACTTATTTTGAATGTTTTATTTGTTTAAAATTTGATTGTTCTTTTTTATAGTTTTACAATAAAAAAAGTTCTTTGCTATTGGTAAATTATAATTGCTATAAGTTTTAAATAGTGGTGATGATTGCCATGGTAAAAGTAGTTCTTTGGTATGCGGCAAACATCAGCATGAAAGGTGATATAGCATGTATCGCATATACCAGAGGGTTTATGAAACACTTGATCTCGGTGACACCTGCCTAAACCTGAAGTTTGACAATTTTCTTTTCTTGTTATTGCAGTACACAACATATTTAATAGTTTGCAGCATGCTGTTGAGTTAAAATATTCTGGAGGAAGTTGAACAATTGTGTAAACGACAGCTTTCACATAAATAACCGTAATGAATGACTACTCGTAGCTATAACGCCGTGAATTGCTAAGAGATCTGACCATTAACGCCACGGTATGTTAACGCTACCAGTAGCCAAAATAGCCTTTGGTTACTAAAATTTCTTATTGCCTACTACAATTTCGAAAATAAATAATATTTTCACACTCTGGGGAAGAATTTCTAAATAACAGGTTATCTTTGCAAAAAAACAACAACAACATAAGCTACCAGCTCATATTTCTTAGCGTAACGTAGGACAGATCGTCTTACACAGTGTTTGTCGTGAATTAATACACGAAAACAATAAAACATAACTAAAGTGAATAAGTCAACAGATACGAATTTACACTAATCAGATTTACTTACAAAGCTATACAAAAAAGTATGTACAATGTGAATTCCAATTGTTAAGTTAAAACAGAAAGTGAAAAGCATTTGTATTTCTTGTTTAATTTCATTATTCAAAATGAAATGTCATACCAACAGTATACTGAGAAACGAAAGCAATATGTCCATCATCGTGTTGTACAAGATTCAGTTACATAAACATGGTACAAATTAGTTGGAAATATTATCACACGCTAACTGAAGATATTCAGATATTTAATTTTGGCTTTTGCGAAGTCAAACAAATTTAGCTACTACTTCATACTTCATAGCATAATGTAAGAGATATCGTCGTATAAGGCGTCTGTCGTGAATGAAGATAAAACATTTACAAATGAATACCAATAGAGTTTATGGAGAGTTGGTGAATATCACACAAGTTAGTCGTGTTTTATCAGAATATACATAAACGAAATATAAATATATACATATTATACATAAACAGCGATGAATAAGTCAACAGGTACGAATCTATACATATTTACTTATAAAGCTATAACAAGAAAAGTACGTACAATGTGAATTCCAATTGTGTGAAACAAAAGTGAAACACGTTTTCATTTACGTTTAGCTTCATTATTCTAAATGAGATGCCATATCTAATACATACTAAGAAACCAAAGCAATATGTCTATTGTGTTGCACAAGATTCAGTTGACTAAACATAGTACAAATTAATTGGAAATATTATTACACGTTTACTGGAGATATTTTGGTATTTAATGGCGGCATTTGCAAAAACCACGAATCAAAACTTTTTAATCTTTCATTGTACATTTTTTATCATCACGGCTGTCCTTCTAGAAACGCAGCTAACAGCTCAGTGCTTTCTTTAAAATTGCTTAAAGTGTCAAAAAATGTTAAAGGTAATTCTATAACCTTTTCTCCTCTCTTAAAATACAGTTTAACATTTCGTCGTTTTTTCAGCAATAGCGCATAGTCATTGTCTAGCTCACAGGTAAATTGTCGATATATCGGTGTCCATATCACGTGTGTAAATCCAACATCTCTAAAAAATTACAACGTGTCGTCTGTAAACAGCAACTGTGCTTGCGCCATATTCAATAAAATAATTGTAAGGTAGCGAAGTTAATACAACTCCAAACAAAATGGCCGCGATAATCTTCGACCCTCCGAACGAAATCAAAATGGCCGCGAAATATACCGCGAAAATCTACCCGCCGCACCATTCCCGCGAAAATTAGGGGTACCCCCGACCTCCCCAAAAAATGGCCGCGAAAATCTGCGACCTTCCGAACGTAATCAAAATGGCCGCGAAATATACCGCGAAAATCAACCCGTGGCACCATTCCCGCAAAAATTAGGGGTCCCGCCGACCCATCAAAATATGGCCGCAGGAATCCTATTTTATCACTACTGATGTGTCCTCTGAATTTTCAATGCCATGTCAAAGATGCGTCATCCTGACGTCCAACGCCATGTCAAAGATGCGTCCTCCTTATTCGCATTGCCATGACAAGAATATGTCCTCCTTATTGCCACGGGCATATCATTGCGTGTGTTTGAGTATCACTTTGATCATTGCGTGTGTTTGGGTATCACTTTGATCATTGCGTGTGTTGGAGTATCACTTTGATCATTGCGTGTGTTGGAGTATCACTTTGATCATTGCGTGTGTTTTAGTATCACTTTGATCATTGCGTGTGTTGGAGTATCACTTTGATCATTGCGTGTGTTGGAGTATCACTTTGATCATTGCGTGTGTTGGAGTATCACTTTGATCATTGCGTGTGTTGGGGTATCACTTTGATCATTGCGTGTGTTTGAGTACCACTTTGATCAGTGCGTGTGTTGGAGTATCACTTTGATCATTGCGTGTGTTGGAGTATCACTTTGATCATTGCGTGTGTTGGGGTATCACTTTGATCATTGCGTGTGTTTGAGTACCACTTTGCTCATTGCGTGTGCTGGAGTATCACTTTGATCATTGCGTGTGTTGGAGTATCACTTTGCTCATTGCGTGTGTTGGAGTATCACTTTGCTCATTGCGTGTGTTGGAGTATCACTTTGATCATTGCGTGTGTTGGAGTATCACTTTGCTCATTGCGTGTGTTGGAGTATCACTTTGATCATTGCGTGTGTTGGAGTATCACTTTGATCATTGCGTGTGTTTGAGTATCACTGTGATCATTGCGTGTGTTTGAGTATCACTTTGATGATGAATGTTTAATAACTTTACTGCCTTTTTTTCTTATACACGTGTATCTGACGCGTTGCTTTGATAATAATTCATATAAGGCCACGCCAAATTGAATACTTGATCATCATATTTGTTTCGAAAATTTTTGGAGCGAGCGAGCGAGCAAATTTATAGAAAAAAAAAGTAGTTTTGCTTTGAACATGAGAATTTTAAGTAATAAATGTATACAATAATGAACCATAAGATAAACAGACCTAACATAAGATAATAGCTAGATCTCTTAATACCGAAAGTGTTTAAAGTTAAACAATCATCAATGATCAGTTCATAATGTATTCATTTATGAACTTGTTCAGAATTTTAATGAAAAATGAAAACACTTATATTGTCATGTTTTGGATAATAGAAATTAAACCTTTTTGAAATGTAAAATATATTCAAGATAAAAAAAACAAACAAAAATAATATGGCCTTTTATTGTTGGAAGTCTTGTCTGGTAGCGACTGTTTTACCCTTAGGATATAATAATCATGAACACTTGCCGTAGGTTTTGGTTTATATTCCTAATATTTGAAAAACATGTTATTTTTAATGCAGATCATGACGTGAAAGTAATTTAACATATTCGCTCTTATATCTATCATTGTGCAAAGTCCATATTAAATTTTACTTGTACTTGTAGTGAAATAAAATTATATACTAGGCATGTTTCATTTAATACATTTATTACATAATCTTTTGATGATTTATATTCAAAAACAAATAAACGGCATGGATATAAAAAAAACACACTTTGAATAATCAGTGTTCAACATTTTCAAAAACAACATGTATTATGTAAATAAGCAACATTATTTAATTAGTATAAAGCTTATCCCGTTTCAGATTGACTAAGTCATTAAAACTTATCATTTTATAACATTTAATAACATTCAAACACATTAAGATGATACAAAGGATGTTATGTTCATACACACTAAATGTCAACACGTTTATTCAATGTTTGCTTTGATTTTTAATTCATGATACAATTGTACGCAGAGGCTGGAGGATGCCACTTTTGATGGTCACATGTGTAATGTACTCATTCTAGGTAGCAATTAAATAACATAGATATGTGGCGTGTCGTTGGAAAACCGGGCTTTATGCAAGTGCGTAAATTGTCTTCCCGGATCAGCCTGTGCAGGACCCACAGGCTACCCCGGGACGACACTTTCCGCTTTTATGGTATTTTCTGTTTCAAAATAGTCTGTTTTAACATAAATCCACTGTAGGCGAAAAGTGCCGTCCCGGATCAGCCTGAGCTGATCAGCACAAGCTGATCCGGCACTTTACGCACTTGCATTAAGCCCGGTTTTCCACGACATGCCTCATATATATTAAACAATAAACTCAAATGTTGACTGTTATTCCGCTGTTTAAATGACTCGCTTCACAAAAATATTTTACTTTTTTTCATGGATCGAGCGAGCGCAGAGCATTTTGCAAAAAAATATTATTTTTTTTGGAATTTGCAAAAAATCGATGCAGTCATCCCGATGACCACGACTTCAATTTGGTGTGGCCTAAACAACATTTGTGACAAATAATCATACAATGACGATTTCAATGACGAATAAAAAGACTTTTCTGAAAAAAAACTATTTACCTATATATTGGATAGTGAAAAATATAAATGTGTTTATGTGATTTATTACAATGCAAAGGCTCAAATGCCTGTGTGCTGATACATGCCCCTTACTCGCGTTGACGTGTGTGGTCATGTACTGCAGTGCTTGTTGCACCGTATCGTGTTCTTATTGCGCTTATGATTTCTCATCTTCTGTTTGTGATTGGCGACCTTCTTGCATTTGTCCTGATTTGTGATCATGATTTGCTTTGTGTTCTATGTGTCGTACTTCGACGCCGTCCTGATTTTCTCTATCCTGATTGCGCTCAACATGAAGATATTGTACACCTCGGAATCCAGCGCGGGTATCGGTAACATCCGGGACCTGTATGAACACATTCGGTGTCTGCAAGCGCCAGAGGGAAACGAGGCAAGGAGCTATCTAACCTTCCGGTAATTGCCATGCATTTAATCGGTATATATATCCAAACACATTATAATCTAGTAGAAAATCGGCTGACAAATGTTTGTGGGTTTTTTTCAAATACATTTACCGGTACACGCATAGTAACTACATTGTAGGTGGAGCGTTACTCTAGCCTAGCACACAGTCTGCACAGCTTTTTCGTTTTGTCTTTTTATGTGTATTATGCCCCCATCGAAGATGTCAGGGTATGTTGGTTTGCAAATGTAGGTTGGTCAGTAGTTCGGTTGGTCTGATGGTCGACCGGAGACCACATTCTTTTTCAATCCCTAAGTCCAACAGATTCATACGATCTGCACCAAACTTGATGAAAATGTGTGTTTTTCATTTAGCATTTTCTGATTTCTAAGTCCAACTGTTTTCATCCGATCTTCGCCAAACTTGCAAATGTTTGTGAGCATCTTTTAACATGGAACGCAAAAGGACGTATGCTTCTCCACTGCAGGTCTGAGAATGGATTCGTATGGGCCTTTATGGGACTGTGTTTCACCGCCTCTCTCACGTACTGCGATCAGGGTTAGTACACTACAATGTCCGGAATTACAGGCCATGTCGACTTGAATGTTGCAATGGTTAAGTACACACATTTTAACAGGCTTATCATTTTCAATTGCGCTATTTTGATATTCATTTGATATGCATTTTCTGAAAGCCAGTGCCGACTTGTTTATTGACTGACTCTCTGTAGCCGCCTGGCAGAGCCGCATTGCCGCCAAGCCGCTGCCGGGCGTCCTCGGCTTCCTCGTCGCTTCCTTCATATGGTTTGCCATCCCGATTTCCATCTCCACTTCCGCCGGGCTCGCCTACATCGCGATTGCTTCCTCCAACACAACTAGCGTTCTAACACCATCCATTATAGACGCAGGTTTTCTTGTTTTATTTATATACTAGTAGATCTACATGTATGTAATATTGTCGTATTTAATAACTCTTGAACATGGCATTTTTCTGATAAATATACGTTCAAGGACAAATAGGATTGAAAAAATTTATTGTATTTCACGTTAATATGGACAACAGAGTTGAGATTATACTTATGCCTAATTACCATAACTTCGTAGGTTACCATAATTTCGTGGCTGTTTAAAACTAATAGAATTTTCGCTCGTGCATCCGAACACATTGTCCGAATTACTATAATCATTATAATTGTTAACTTAATTGTATATTTTTGCAGTATCTGAAAAGGAAATCATATTAAATGTCAACCAGTGAGTGACTTGGTGATTTAAATCACCAATTAATTACATTAAATACACACACTATTCCCTACCCAACAACTACTTTGGAATTAAATTCATGAAATTTCGTTCTATAAAAATCATATAATTTAGAACAGTTTTCCAAGGATAATTGCACATGTATGATTATCTCCCTTGTGTTAATTTCTCAATGGAATTTTGCTATTTTCGGTAAAAAAAAAACGTAAACAATCCCCCTTCCCTAAATTTGACCGATATTTTCAAACTTTTTTAAGTTAGCATTCCTACCCATGAATCGCTGCGTGCAATTGTATCATTTATTTAATATTTAAGAACAATAACTAACACAATAGAATATTTATAGATTCATGAAGCCTGCACAAAGAAAATTGAATAAGTGTGTAGATTTCGTCAGGCCTATATTGTTACCTTTTTAAAAATATGATATGATATATGTGTATTTATAATGATAAACTTTTCAAAAACACTAGTTTTCACCAAGATCTTCGGTTGTTGATCAGCACAGGGTCCAGCACAAACAAAGTGAAACTAAATTGATGCTGTAAACACTCTTTCACAACCAAAGTAGGCCGGCCAATCAGAACCCACGAAATTATGAGAATCTTCCAAACGATACAGATCAGTAGGGTCAGATACAATAACATAATATATACATGAAATAGCAACAAAAATCTGTCTTTTAATCACTTTGTTTGCAAAGAGGACATTGCATGATTGTGTTTAATCCAACTCAGTGGTGAGATAACAGAATGTATTAACATGCATGCGTCACAAACGTAAACAAGACCCACGAAATTAGGGTGACACGGCATATGTGCTACTGTTACTCCTACGACTCACGCTGGTGTCCGTGTGTGCCCTGCAGGTCTGGTGACGCCGTTCATGGAGGAGCAGCTGCTGGGAAACGAGGGCAGCGTGCTCATACTCACCATGAGCGCCATGACGCTGATGAGCACGGGCTCCGGGGAGGTGATGGCCGTCTCCTCCATCGTCGTCTATGACATCTACCAGATCTACATCCGGCCGTTCAAGTACGGACTTGTCTATTGAGCACGCTAATTATTAGAGTATGTTTTTAGACTGTTGGCGCAAGCCAACAGGTTTTAGTAGGTGTATTTCTGAAATCGGTTTTGAGGGAACTACTTCTTTACTCTGCAGGCTTCGAGTCAGTAAATCGATAAATTACTGCGCTTCGCTCGCTGAGCAGTGAGGCTTCCTGTTATCGATGCTACTTTCTATGAATAGATGACAAGAAATAGATCCGACTAAAACACTAATAAACAATAATAAGAATATATTTAGTCCACATCTACAAGTAAATTCATGTTATGTCTATTCACATAGGTATGATAGCGTATCTGTTTGTGCTGTCGACTGGTTAACTGCGTATTGCGTAAGTTTAACAAGAGTGTATTGAGTCTGTACATATAGCGGCCGGAGCGATCGTAACCACTCGATTGACGATTGGTATTGTTTTTGACGTATGCATAAGAATTATGGAAGAGCATTGTGCTTCTAACGAGAGTTTTGAATGTATTTTACAAAATCAACTTATTTTTATTTAAATTGGTATTTACTGAACATAGCGCTTGTGATAAAAAACACTGAATATTGAATCGAACTTACACGGTTCATCGACTATCTTTACCCGTTGTAGATTTACGTGTATACATATAACTCTGTTTGCTTTTTAAATACTTTGCACAAAAATATTTGCCTCCCGCGAATTACAGAAAATAATGATGAGAATGTCGGAGATAAATAGCATTGAATTAGACGCGCGCTATATTAGTTTTAATATGCAAAACCAGTAGCCTGGATCTCCATCTTCAATTAGGTCAAATACCAGCTTATACCAATTTATTTTATGTGGAGTGTATAGTTATGAGTTTCGATATTTTTTTTGGTAGAAATGATATAACAGACAGGTGTCTTACTTCAATAAATGTTCCTTATGATAAAAAATACTCTCATAACTCATGTCGTCTTAGTTTCTTTTCTCGCCAAAAGTCTTTCTACGCTGTCAGCGTTTTGATTTTACACACAGTGTGCAGTCGGTGACATTAAATGTTAATAAATGTCAATGTCTTGTGCAAGTTGTACAGATCTATTTTACGGATGATTCCGGAATTAGTCGATGTTTCACGATTGACATACCGCTTGTTTTGATTAATTACGAGTTTAACATGTTAAGCTTATTTTCAGTCGTAGGTTTTCGAACTTGATAAAACTTTAACTTCCTAAACTTTCTAAACTACCTTTTTCTTTTATATCTAATCTATGGTGGCATAGAACTGCCTTACGATAAATACTTAAGGTTCGCGAAAACTTTCGTGTTAGCTACCGGTACTTAAGGTTCGCGAAAACTTTCGTGTTAACTACTATGCGTTCGCGAAAATATTTGTGTTACCACTTATTTATTACGATATTTATCTAGATATTAAGTTAGCGTTTGCGAATATATTTCTGCTAGATATTTTATTATTATACTAAATTGCCTAAAAGTGCCCAGAACTGACATAAGATACATTTTCTTGGGGTTGCGAGGTCTTCCGCAGTATCTTACTAACGCGAATTGTATTGTGATAATTATCTGACAACGCAAATCTTAACACGTTAATATTCCTGATACCACTTAATTATCACAAATGTATTCGCAAACCAATTCGTGTTATCTAACGAGAAAATTATCATGATAATTATCCGACAACACAAATCTTAACACGTTAATATTCCTGTTACCACTTAAAATGTGCCCGAGGTCTTCCGCAGTATCTTACTAATGCGAATGTTATCATGATAATTATCTTGCAACGCAATTCTTAACTCGTTAGTATTCCTGTTACCATTTAATTTGTGCCCGATGTCTTCCGAAATATCTTACTAACATGAATTTTACCGTGATAATTATCTGACAACGCAAATCTTAACACGTTAATATTCCTGATACCACTTAATTATCACAAATGTATTCGCAAACCAATTTCTTGTTTTCTAAGGCAAAAATTATCACGATAATTATCTGACAACACAAATCTTAACACGTTCATATTCCGTTTACCATTTAAAATGTGCCCGAGGTCTTCTGCAGTATCTTGCTAACGCAAAAATTATCATGATAATTATCTTGCAACGCAAATCTTAACAAGTCAATATTCCTGATACCACATACGTTTTTATTAACTGAAATTCTGATGTCAGTTTTGGGCACTTTCAGGTCTGTTTTCGCAAACGCTATAAAGATTTTTGTGAACCTTAAGTAGTTATCATAAGGAGTTTCTATCCCACCATACTAATCTATACATAATATGACATGTTTATTTCTATCATGTTATAAAATTTTATAAAAATGAACCGAAAATTATTCTTTTATTACGTTTGCAACACTGTTTTGGTTGTGGTGAGGCTAAATGCAATTTACACTGCTCGCTATAATATATGACTTGGAAACTATAATACAGACAGAATCATGATATCTTTTCGTGCATCCTGTGTGGGTAGGCCCGACCGGCAGACGGCAGTGCTGGGGACTCGAGCTCGTGCTCCTGTCCGGGCGTGCTGACATGTGACCAGTGCCGGGACGACATCGAGCCACCCGCTCAGCTACCAGGCTGAACACAAGCAAGTACCAATACCACAGCTGTTACAATGAATTATCTGCTCGTAAGTGCATGTGTCAGGTCTGAGTGGCATACTAATAACAACTAATAACAACTGACATAATAATATTATATAGCGTGATGTCTGCCTGATATATCTAGTGTGATGTCTCACTGACATATCACTGACATATCTAGTGTGATGTCAGACTGATATATCTACATGTAGTTTGATGTCTGACTGATATATATAGTGTGATGTCTCACTGATATATCAACTGTGGTATCTCACTGACATATCTAGTGTGACGTCCGACTGACATATCTAGCGTGATCTTGTTTGGCATCAAACTGACATATGTAGTGTTATGTCCAAATGACATGTCTAGTGTGATTTCTAATTGACATAATATCTAGTGTAATGTCCAAATGACATATCTAGTGTGATGTCTAACTGATATATCTAGTGTGCTGTCTAACTGATATACTTGTATCTAGTGTGGTGTCTTATTGATATATCTAGTGTGCTGTCTGACATACATAGTTTGATGTGACTTTATTTCGCTGTTTATGTGTATTGTGTTCATTTTATCGTACAATATTGGCAACTAATTGAACTATAATACCTTTTGCCAATCTGCAGAAGATCACTAAAACATACACGCCGTGTTAACGATCTAACAGACACTCATAAACAGACAGATAAATGTTTGGTGGTGTTTTTGCTATGACACAATGGTACAATGGCTGGTGCGCACTAAGCGTGCTGTTGATGTTCTTGCATGCAGTATAGCTGCCCGCACCACGGACTGTACCGGCAGTACCAGGAGGACAGCTGTCGTACAAAAGCTGGTGCATCCTCTGGGTCACGGTAGCCATCGTGCCGCTAGGTATACGCCTACATGTACATGAAGTATTCACACTGTGGAGAAATACGCCCACATGTAAAGTTGCGACATCGGTGATATTGAAATTTCATGCCTATATATACATGTGTATGTTGTGCCTCACGGTCCAGTTGCCCGTTATTCAATGTGACTTAAGCAATGCCTTCACGTATGTGCAGGTATTATCGTGCAGATGAGCGGCCTCGACCTGAACTGGGTGATGCTGAAAAAACGGCTTCATACTCACTCTGCCCTGCTTCCCCGTCGTCGTGCTTTCCATATTCTGGAGCAAGACCAGCAGACATGGCGTTATTGCAGATATGGCAGTCTGTCTTTTTCTCTCTCCTCTCCTCTCCTCTCCTCTTACATACAATATTCGCAAATAAAGATCTAAAGATCCTGTGTTTCCAGGGGCTGTGTGTGGCATGCTGGCAGGGGTTTGCGCGCTGCTAGGGGCCGCCTCCACCTTCCCGGGCGGCCTGGAAGCCTTCCTTAAGAACACCGTGGAGAACGTGTCCGTCTTGGCAGGGGCCGGCACCAGCATTGGTACGTAGGGGCACAGCACGGCTGACCCTACTGTGATATAATATTCGTGTAAGTGCTGTGTTCATATGTAATTAAATTTCTGCTGTACTTGCCAAATATGACTGTAATTATGGTGTTCCAGGTGTGAGTTTTTTGGTGTGTTTTATGGTTTCGCTGTTCACACACAATATACTCACCGATGCTGATGTAGAAAACGAATGGCGCACGCTCCGAGATATCGACAACCCTCTGCACCCCTGGTCCCAGCTGTACACGGAGGACATTCCCGACCTTGGGGCCGGGGACAGGCCCAGCGTGGAGCGGCTGGAGCGCGTGTTCGGCAAGGCCCGCCTGGCAGCGTACATCGGCGGTCTCGCCACTCTCGTACTGTGTGTTGGGGTTGTTCCCGGCGTAATGATCAGTTTGCACGTGTTAACCGAGACTCAGTTCGAGGTGTGGACACACGCACTGCATTGGTTCTGTTTCTGTATGGCAGCTGTCGTGGTTGTTGTGGCGCCGGTTGAGGAAGTGATTCAAGTGCTGGGTAAATTGAGAGCCAACAGGCGCGAGCGGCACCGAGAGGAAGTCTCGAAACACGCGTACAGTCTGCAGACAGTCAACAGCACAGATGGGACATAATTGTGTGCTTAATCAGGATTCACACAATGCTGCTCGATTTGCTTGTTTCATTTATTTAAAAACTCATTGACGTTATTATATAGTGCATGCATTTTTATATACAACCAGAGTTACACTTAACAATAATACTACAAACGCTATATGTATTGCATAACCAAGAATAAATGTGTTAAAATAACATGCAAACGTGTATAATACATATGAAAGGCCGTGTGTGGTTTGCACAATTGCTTTTATGTTTAGTCTTTTGTAATTGTAATTGTAATTACATGTATACATTTAAATTTATACTACATATAGTAGATAGTAGATTCAACTTCAGCTACGTGGTTGTGCTGTGATGTAATAAATTAAGCGCATTTGATATTGTTGTATACACTGTATACCATACACGTATAAGCAAATCTCTTCAGCCATCGAGCGTTCTGCACGAGCTAAGCTTAATTAAAACAGGGTAAACTGCATAAATTGATAGCTTTCTGTCAAAGTCTCCGCTGTACATTCGTAACGTCTTATCACAAGAACACGAGCTAGGGCGCCATCGTGTCACTGCGTGCCGTCGTGCCTTGGAACCAGGGCGCAGGAACTATCTTACCAAGTATGCCGTGCAAGTGAAAACACGAATTTCACTCAGAATTACTCGGATCGTGGTTTATTTCACCAAAAATATTGAAATACATGTAAACCAAAAATATTGAAATCAACGACTGTTTTTAATTTACAGCATCAATTTTAAGTTACCGGCAAATACAGGCGCGGTTGAGGATTTTGAGTTAGAGGGGGCGGAAATATTCAGTAACTGCCAACTCTCTGCTTTTGGTCTCTCTTACATATTAGGATAGATATCAGAAAGGGGCAATATCGACAAAAAGGGACAATTTAATGAAAAATACCACAGAGCGTGTTAGATACTTACAATAAATTAATTGAAGAACACGTAATTTGCTACGATCGAAGTGCAAAGGTTGAAGTTATGGTGACGTTTCGAATGTTGGGCAATTTTAGATGGGGCGTAGGCGCTCCCCCCCCCCTCGCCACCCCCTCTAAATCCGCCTATGGTTGGAATTGGCTTAAATCCACATTCCATAAAGAAAATTCGTCTTCTCACTTCTACGAACTAATACACTGACGGCAAGGGAACAAACCCCGTGTTTGGATGCGCGGGTTACCGGTCCTGCGCAGCTGTTATACTGCAGACTATATTGAGCGCGCGCGCTGATCAGTTATCCTCCACAGCTCACCGAGGACGCTTCACAGTCGCGAGTGAGTTCAACCATTTATGTGTGCTCTTATCAGGAATAGTCGCGTATTCAACACCATACAATGGTTAGTATCGCAGATTTCTATTTCTTACATAACATAAACGAATCACAGTTTTGCATGCCAAATGTCGGGAATATGTTTCATGTGTTGTGTGTCATTACTTCGTTCTAAACAGCGGATCTAAAACAACAGTTAAATATGTTTGCTCAGTATGTTATGTTTTGAAAGAACATAATAATCTTGGAAGTAATATTAATGTATACTAAAGTGTTGTTATACACTTCCTTCTGAAATGCATAAAACGGCATACGCTGTTCGCTCTTGTATTTGAATTAACTTCCTTTGTAATGGTATTTTCTACCGTGGCTATTTGCGATTTCTCTTGTCCTATGTTAACTACAGAAACGTATATACATGTGTTGTGGCTCAGGTCTGTATCAGGTCTGTTATGTTCCAGCAAAATGGCGTCAGCTGGCCGAGTGTGTGGCGGCAATGCGTGTTTGCAGTCCAGTACTTTATAATGTCCTTGTACTCAGCTTCAGCAATACAACTGTTAACTTGCTTAAAGTGATGTTGCCTATTAGAGTATAGTTACATACATATAGATGTTACACTACAGCCTTATAAGTGTCAAGGGCGGATCCAGGATTTGTTATGGGGGGCGTAAACTGTTGATCGTGCAGTTATAACCCCTTTATTTTGTCTATGGGTCTGCAGTGATCAGCTACAGATCCGTATCAAAGATAATAAATCGATGCACATCATCATCCATTATCATCATCACCAGTATCGTCATCATCATCAAATGCACTTTGTTTCACTTAATAAATTAATACATGTATAAGGAACATCTTTAAACATGTAAAAACCGTAGCAGACTAAATTCAAACACTCACGTATCGATAATTATTTGTATTATTCATTTCCCGAAGTGTACTGGTCTCTTATGGACATTATCTGTTACCAAACTGAGCGAGCGAAGCGAGCGAACAAATTTTGTTAGCATATTTATCCAGTATTGACCGTTTTTTAAAGGCCAATATATATATGGTCCGGCAGTTTTAGGGAGGGTGGAGGTGGGGGCACGCGCCAGGTGCCCCCCCCCCCATTGAGCCGCTGGTGAGTGTTGAAGTAAAGTATATAGTGCATGCATTCGCCTGACATAAATATACTGCACTTGAAGTAAAACTTATGCCCGATTTCTGTACGTATAAATCAGTGATTAAACCATTATTGTTTGCTGTCGGGTTTCTGTACCGTCCCAAATCATGGCTGAACGAGGAACTCGTACTACTGATGAATAATCAATGATTATTTGTAAATGGATTTCTGTACCACCACTGTTGAAATGCTCGAGGAAATTTTCTTTTGTCCAAATAATTATAGGTTATCGGGTGATTATTTGTATACATTTGTAAAATATGGCGGATTACTTGGAGGTTGTAATACACGATAATGAACGTTAAGAACGTCAACGACTTTGACGTCCACGAGTACGTAGTGAGAGACCGGGTGGTTGTCGATTTTGTAGTCCAGTTTCTTTTGGCCAACGATGGAATCAGAGACGTTTTTGATCGAATGGGTTAATGTAAAAGACATTCTTATTGTTTCCGTTTTACGACTGGGTTTCGCGCCTGCAAGAAGCAATTTAATAGGGACTACTCCGACTGTAGTGATTTTTGACGTACAGCCGGACCAGCGGATGACAAATAGAAGAACGATCTCATTGAAATAATGGAGAAAAGTTCTTTATTATAAGAATTTACTTGCAAAACATACATTGAGACTGAAAATAAGTTGTGTTTTTTCCAGCATAATTAACGCTCTCGATATACAATATAGGCCACATAGACACACCCTATACTGAGTTAAATACTTATAAATTTCAGTTTAACTATAAACACTTTTTTTATCGTAATGTATTTTTCAAGCAGTTGAATGTTTGCTATAATCTATTACCGCCCGTCGCGGAAGAACTTGCTTTCAACAGCTGCACGGCTGCAACATCGGCGTGTTGTTGTTTCCGCCGTCGGTTGATTTGGATACCATTGCCAAGATTGTGAATGTTAATAGTTTATTCCCATTGAAGTACACAATGACCTTCGTTATGGTGCGTTTGTATTGAATAACGCGACATAGTCAGTATGACGTATTTATTAGCAAAATGCTACTAAACGTCAGACAGAATTTATGAATATACATGGCATTATTGAAACCTTCGTACGAATATCTATACGTTTCAGGAGGCTGTTATTCCATGTATCGGACTGCGACTGCATTGTGCGACCGCCATTGTCGCATCCGCTAACGCCGACGCAAACGCTATTTCCGTCCGTTTCTTACTCGCGATCGTGTCATATTTATTTAGACATAATAACTCGTTAATTGTGTGTATGACCAAAGAATATTAACATCGTATGTTCTAAGTCGATACCCAATTAACAACTAATGCATTTGCAAATACATGTCTTCCTAACGCCATTCAACGTATAATGTTCCTGTATAAATATCACCTGGCGATTGTGATATTTATATATTGTATAAATACATAGAGCACCAAAATGATACTGTATATAATTGAAACATGATTATGGCACTGATTGTATAATATAAAAGTTTGATAATATATGCATTCGTTACCAATTTAATAGCTCGTATTTTCTATCAACAATATAATTATCTTTTTATCAACGTCATTATTAATTGTATACCAACTGTGCACTGTAACGAATTTTCGATATTGATGACCCCGCTGAAAGGTTTCATTTTAAAATGTTTTAACACTTCTTATTTAAATTATACATCTTATTAATGTATATCCAGTACCATAATATATTATTAATTGAAATTCTAGTAATGCAGATGAGGTGTACATTTTTATTTTTCTTTCAGCTACTTTCACGATCTCTTGATAACAAATATAGTAATTCCACTGGTACGTTAGCCCGGGACCACACATGGTCACATAATCCTGACAGTGCTGCATGTTCTTCATCCATTTTTATTATATGTATAGAAATCAACGATGTACATGATGTATTGTTGAATTATTCGAACGGTACTAGAGAACAAAAATTTCGTGCTAAGCAGGGAAATCTCTTCTGTGGTTGAGTGAATACCAATAATCATTGATTGATAAAAAATGCTACTGAAATCCCCTTGAAAAATTAATGGACCGTTAGAATCGTGCAAATAATCACTGATTTATGAATCAATGTTTAATCATAGCTTTACAGAAATCGGGCATTAGACCAATGTTCTATATTACACTTAAGTGCAGCTCAGTATCTGTTGTTGTGTCCGATGCAATGTGCCCTACTGATGTGGGCGGTATGCTTGTAGAGAGAGTGTATCTCCATCCACGTGGGTCAGGCCGGAGTCCAGATCGGCAACGCCTGCTGGGAGTTGTACTGCCTGGAGCACGGCATCCAGCCGGACGGCCACATGCCCAGCGACAAGTCGGTCGGCGTCGGCGATGACTCGTTCAACACGTTTTTTAGCGAGACCGGGGCCGGTAAACACGTGCCCCGAGCCGTGTTCGTGGATCTTGAACCCACGGTGGTAGGTAGGTAACCCTGTGATTATACTCCCGGATTACTCGATCAGAAAGTGACTGTACACAGAAACATGTGGTCTTAGAACTGCATGAAATACTGAACGCATTTAACACATAAAACAACAGTCTTGGTATCCATGGAAACACCGCCTAACGCACGCGTGCACTTCAATACTACATAGCCGCGGAATGAGTAACAGGGGTGTTTACCTGAAAAACCGCCAGTTTAGCGTGCTGCTGCTACTGGTTTAATGTAGTCTGTACAAGTTATACATTTATACCGGAGTAATCAGGCCTGACAAGAAGGCATGGTTCCCGTCTGTGAGTAACGTCTTTACATGATAGCTTGTTAACTTGCGGGAACCAAAATTTACAGCCGGTACGCAGGCTGCCTGTTGATCAGTGTACATATACATAACTGACCGCCCGGTACGCAGGCTGCCTGTTGATCAGTGTACATATACATAACTGACCGCCCGGTACGCAGGCTGTCTGTTGATCAGTGTACATATACAAAACTGACCGCTCGCCCGGTACGCAGGCTGCCTGTTGATCAGTGTACATATACATAACTGACCGCTCGCCCGGTACGCAGGCTGCCTGTTGATCAGTGTACATATACATAACTGACCGCCCGGTACGCAGGCTGCTTGTTGATCAGTGTACATATACATGTATTGGCCCGGTACGCAGGCTGCCTGTTGATCAGTGTACATATACATAACTGACCACCCGGTACGCAGGCTGCCTGTTGATCAGTGTACATATACATAACTGACCGCTCGCCCGGTACGCAGGCTGCCTGTTGATCAGTGTACATATACATAACTGACCACCCGGTACGCAGGCTGCCTGTTGATCAGTGTACATATACATGTATTCGCCCGGTACGCAGGCTGCCTGTTGATCAGTGTCCATATACATAACTGACCGCTCACCTGGACCTGGCCCTTCATTGCGCCCGGCTGGGGGTCTGTAAGCGCTTGGTGGTTGGGTGGGTGCATGGGCTCCTTGTCAACATCACGTACGAATGTCTTCTAATGTAACACATTTTAATGTAAAATGGTATTGATATTTATACATTATGTATTTATTTTCTACTGATTATTGTAAAGACCCACTGTGTAATAGAGAAGAGAACCTTTGTTCGTCGTTTTAAAAATATAGATGTATACTATTATTAAACCTTTCAATTAAACGACATCATCAAGGTATTTAGTTTGAATATGTTCTTTTATTCATTCACTGAAATCAGAAACAATTCACTACAGCGTCGAAGGGGACGATCTACATCATGACCTATTCTCTCTGTAGTGGCATTGTCGGTATATATTTTCGTTTTCTAATTAAGCAAATCAATTAAAATTCGCTTATTTAATTGTTTTCTTATTATAAAAAGGCAAATCCGTACGTTTAAACTATTTTCTTTAATTTTAGTACAGATTGTAATAATATAATGGGACTTTATTATTATTGTATTTATTACAGTGACTTCGCGCACTAGTCATGTTTACTGCAGATCTCTTGACTAGACCAAGTCCATTGCAAGGGAGGTTATCAAATCATACTACATGTTTGTTATTCATTGTCCTGACTCATTGCAATAATTTTATACAAAAGGCAGGCGTGTAAAAGTCATCTAAGTTTCTCCCAATTACCTACAGACGAGGTGCGGACCGGCTTGTACCGCCAGCTGTTCCACCCCGAGCAGCTGATCACCGGGAAAGAAGACGCCGCCAACAATTATGCTCGAGGCCACTACACGATTGGGCGGGAAATCGTCGATCTCGTGCTCGACCGTATTCGGAAGTTGGCGGACCAGTGTACCGGACTTCAGGGCTTTCTGATATTTCACTCGTTCGGTGGTGGCACAGGCTCGGGCTTCGCGTCGCTGCTTATGGAGAGGCTGAGCGTTGACTACGGAAAGAAGTCTAAACTGGAGTTCGCCGTCTACCCTGCACCGCAGGTTCGACCTGAGCAATTATATTATGATTACATTCACACTCACCCCCATCTCGATGATTTCTGTATTTCTGTAATATTACTAGGATTATAGTATACACAACAACCCCATCTCGACTTATGTTGCATGTACATTCAGAAATATGAAGTTATTGTGAACATGTTAATATCAGGTACGTCTGTTGTACAGGTAGCTACAGCCGTGGTGGAGCCGTACAACTCCATCCTGACCACACACACCACTCTGGAGCACTCCGACTGCGCCTTCATGGTCGACAACGAGGCCATCTACGACATCTGCCGCCGCAACCTCGACATTGAGCGCCCATCCTACACCAACCTAAATCGTCTGATTGGTCAGATCGTCTCCTCCATCACCGCCTCCCTCCGCTTCGACGGCGCTCTTAACGTGGACCTGACGGAGTTCCAGACCAACTTGGTGCCCTACCCACGTATCCACTTCCCCCTGGCGACGTACGCCCCAGTCATCTCCGCCGAGAAGGCCTACCACGAGCAGCTCTCCGTGGCCGAGATCACCAACGCCTGCTTCGAGCCGGCCAACCAGATGGTGAAGTGCGACCCAAGGCATGGCAAATACATGGCTTGTTGTAGGTCCTATGATTTTGCTAAGATACTTGCGTGCATGTTATGGAATTATAGATGCGTTTAATACAGAAATAAAGTAAAAATAATGTATAATACATATCAAACCAAAAACTTATTTTAGAAATAATAATGTCCAGTAGCCCTGACAAATGAAAGCAAAACACACATTGTAAAGTTGTATAAACCCTGTTCACTATGTATGGTCTTCAGTTTACACCTGATAAATGTGACTGTTGTACTAGTATGTGTTTCCGAAGGTATGCTTTACCGAGGCGACGTGGTTCCAAAGGACGTCAATGCCGCTATTGCCACAATCAAGACGAAGCGGTCTATCCAGTTTGTGGACTGGTGCCCAACTGGATTCAAGGTTGGCATTAACTACCAGCCCCCCACAGCCGTCCCCGGCGGTGATCTGGCCAAGGTGCAGCGCGCCGTGTGCATGCTGAGCAACACGACCGCCATCGCCGAGGCCTGGGCGCGCCTGGATCACAAGTTCGATCTGATGTACGCCAAGAGAGCGTTCGTCCACTGGTAAGGCTATGCAGACTGTGCAGTGCTGGATTACAATCGGTTTAATTGATGTTTATACATGCATGTTGTTTATGCTATAACTGCGTTGCTGTATATATGTGTGTTGTAAGATATGTTGTCCCTCGTTGCAGGTACGTGGGTGAGGGCATGGAGGAGGGCGAGTTTGCGGAGGCCCGGGAAGACTTGGCTGCCCTCGAGAAGGACTACGAGGAGGTGGGCGTCGACTCCGTGGAGGGGGACGCCGAGGCGGAGGAGGACGAGTACTAGGCCTCAACAGTCCCAGGCTGCAGCCTGGCTTGGAGCACATGGGTCACTTTGTTAATCGGACATAGAAGCAAAATAAATCAGTTTCAAATCGATATTGGTGTTAGTAGTATTTGCAACTGAATCAGAATGGTGCAATAGAGGCTTTTAGTAGCTCACATAAGCACGAAATGTTCAAAGGTGAGCTTTTGTGGTCACATGATGTCCGTCGTCGTCAACAATTTACTTCAAAAAATCTCCTCTGAAACCGCTTGGTGGAAATTAACCAAATTTGGTACGAATATTCATAGGGTGGTCCTTTACAAAAATACTCGTTCAGGAAACATGGCCGCCTTTTTTCCATATGACTATATTGAAAACTTTTAAAATCTTGTCAGAAACCACAGGTTGGATTCCAATTGGGGTGACTGACCCTCTAACAGACTCTTTCAAATTATGTTGATTCGTTACAAACATGGCTGCCAGGTGTCTGTCTTTGTCGTACGTGGTCAACGTTTTACTTCAAACGCTGTTAAATTTGTATAAGCCATTGTGATTCTTTATACTAAGGTGAGTAGAATCCTAATCACACTCCGGAATCATTGCGACCACAACGTCCTTTAACATTATTTGTGTGTGTAAACATGGTCGCAGTATCACTTTCGTAAAAGTTAAATTGAACCGAAATTAGTGTTCATGCAATAATGGCTGGGAACGATCAGATCAGTATGATTCTTTGTCTGTGTAAGCCTGTCAGACGGATTTCAAAAATCAACGATATTCAACACACGTATGATACCCTAGCGTCTACATCATTAGAATTGACACATAATATTGTTAGCGCTGAAGTGAAACTAACGTATGCCTACATAATAAATGACTTTTGAAACAGAACAGAAAGATACCAAACGTTATCAAATAATTTGTTTCCGACTCGTAGCTACTTAAAAAAAGTTCTTCAGTTTTGTTAATTAAACAAATATATAATTGTGCTTTAATAAAACACGTCTGTGAATCTTATATCGACAATTACATGTGTATGCGTAGGAGGCTCACGAACATAGGTGCCGCGGAACGGGTGGGTACGGGAGGGGTTTCCCCTCCCGACGATATTTTTTTATGTCGATGTAATGCACGGCTTTCCCTGCATTTTCTTCTGCTAAAAGTGGTCATTCAAGATACACAGTTTAATAATTTATTTCATTATTTCAAGGTCAGATAAATTCTTAAATGGAATAGAGATGCATGGTTCAACTGAAGTATATTTATTTAGATATCCTATAGCATGTAACAACAATTAAAAACATTATCTAATAGCAATGGATCAAGGATAGTTATCAAACCACTGAACCATGATCTCTGCTCGGGGTTTTGATGCCTTGGATGATCGTTTTATAGGAATTTTTTAAAATTTCGAGGTCGGTTCGGAACATTCATTTTAATGATTTAAGAAAAAACAACAAAAATAAAATAATTTTAGCATTATATCGAGTAAACTCAATTACATATTTAAATTATTGGAAATTATTTTGAACATAATTTCGGCAAGACCGTTAATGAAAAGAATGAATGAAAGTTTTAACGCCTTTTTCTTGGCAAAATTGTATTTACTGGCCAAACATTTAATGGTTATTGTTTTGATAAATAATAAATAAGTAAATACATAAATAAATAATGGATCTTTAGATTCAAAGCATAACAGGGGTAATATCGCGGCCTCATTTCTATTGCAGCCGCGGGCCTAATTTTTAACAGCCGCATACCACTGAGAAATCTTAAAGATGATTTTCAAAAATAATTTTTGATAATTTTTTTATGCTCCCCCAAAATATTGGAGCCGCGACCGCGGCTTCTGCGGCCCCTTCTCCTACACGCCTATTATGTATCGTTTCACATCTGCGTTGTTCGCGCTGCTAAGTCGCGAGAACTCGGTGGTTAGTCTATTTGTTTAACATGATTCGAACCATAGCTTTCTAAAACCTGTGTATAAGTCTATTTTGTTGACATGTTTCGAAACACAGCTTTCTAAAACCGGTGTATTCAGCATAATATCTATCCTTCAATATAAAGATTTGTACAAGAAATCAGGGCTGTTACAATTAAAATAATCTTGGCAAGACACCACAACTACGATACTTAATTACGGTTTGACTTTTGTGTCCCTAGCATGACAACCAAAGTATTATTGTGAGCACTCGTACACAGTTGATAGAACTAGATTATAATTTCAGGTTACGAATCGTGTGTTTATGGAAGCGTCCTATAGTAGTGCCACAGTCTATACTCTTTTTGTATTCCATTATCTCATAGTTAGCAGATTCTAAGTCCTAATTAGGAGATACTAAGTCCTAATTAGGAGATAGTATCTCATAATTATAAGATAATAAGTCCTAATTAGAACATACCAACTCCTATTTAAGTGATACTAAATCCTAATAAGGAGATAAGGATATAGTAAGTCCTAATTAGGAGAAAGTAAGTCCTAATTAGAAGATACTAAGTCCTAATTACGAGATACTGAGTCCTATTATATTATCTCTTAATTAGAATTTACTGAGTCCTAATTATGAGATGATGCTAAGTCCTAAGTAGGACTAAGTATCTCGTAATTAGGACTTAGTATCTCCTAATTATGAGCCAGTATATCTAATTAGGACTAACTGTCTACTAATTAGGAGATATTATATCCTAATTAGAACTTAGTATCTCATAATTAGGATTTACTATCACCTAATTATGAGATACTATCTCCAAATTAGGACTTAGTATTTCCTAATAATGAGATAGTATCTCCTAATTTATGAGATACTATCTCCTAATTATGAGATACTCATAATTAGGAGATACTATCTCATAATTAGGAATTAGTATCTCCTAATTAGGACTTAGTATCTTCTAATTATGAGATATTATAATACACAAATCATTTAGACTGTGGCAGTAGGACGCTTCCATATGTTTTGTATACATCACAACAGTTCGATTAGTGATTCACATCTGTCAACATTTGCATTCTTAAATTGTAGTGAACTGGAAGAATAGATGGTAACGATATCAACATGTAATATTGCAGCTATGCATGTTAGGCAATAGCTCTATGGCATATACCTTAAGCTCGACTTGCCTGGCTAGTATGTCTACAGCTGCAGCTATGGTTGATTTTGATGTGGTTATGCTGCTGCTATTGTTTATATTGAATATGTGGTTATGCTGCTGCAATTGTTGATCATGAAGATCTGACTATGCTGCAGCTATGGTTGATGCTGAACATGTGGTTATGCTGCTGCTATGGTTGATGGTGATGTGGTTATGCTGACGAGTTGGTTGATATTGAAGATGTGGCTATGCTGCTGCTATAGTTGATGGTGAAGTGGTTATGCTGACGAGTTGGTTGATATTGGAGATGTGGCTATGCTGCTGCTATGGTTCATGGTGATGTGGTTATGCTGCTGAATTGGTTGATATTGAAGATCCAGGTATGCTGCTGCTATGGTTGATGGTGATGTGGTTATGCTGCTGAATTTGTTGATATTGAAGATCTGGTTATGCTGCAGCTATCGCTGAAAATGAAGATGGGGTTATGCTGCTACTTTGGTTGATATTGAAGATGTGATTATGCTGCAGCCATGATTAAAATTGAAGATGTGGATATGCTGCAGCTATGGTTGATACTGAAGATGTTGTTATGCTGCAGCTATGGTTGATATTGAAGATGTGGTTATGCTGCAGCTATGGTTAAAACTGAAGATGTTGTTATGCTGCAGCTATGGTTATAATTGAAGACGGGTTTATGCTGCTGCTATGGTTGATGTTGACGAATGACGATGTGATTATGCTGTTGAATTGGTTGGTATTGAAGGTGTGGTCAAAGTGCTGCTGTGGTTGATACTGATGTGGTTATGCTGCTGCTATATATGGTTGATATTGAAGATGCTGCTGAATTGGTTGATATCGATGTGGTTATGCTGCAGCTACGATTGACATTGAAAATGTGGCTCCTGCTATGGTGGATGAAGATGTGGTTGTGCTGCAGTTATGATTGATATTGAAAATGAAGTTATTTTGGTGCTGTGGTTGATATTGAAAATGTGGCTCCTGCTATGGTGGATAAAGATGTGGTTATGTGGCTGCTATGGTTGATGATGATGTGGTTATGCGGCTGCTATGGTTGATATTGAAGATGTGGTTATGCTGCTGCTATGGTTGATGATGATTTGGTTATACTGCAGCTATGTTTGATGAATATGTGGTTATGCTGCAGCTATGGTTGATGATGTGGTTATGCTGCAGGTATGGTTTATATTTAAGTGAATTTATGCTGCTGTTTTTGTTGGTATTGAAGATGTGGTTATGACGCTACTATGGTTGATTTAATTTGTGGTTATAAGGTATGGTATTTGCTCATCTATGGTAGACAGAGAAGATATGGTGCATGCAAAACTATAGTCAACATAGAATATATGGTGCTTGCTTAACTATGGTAGACATAGAATATATGGTGCTTGCTTAACTATGGTAGACATAGAATAATTATATATGGTGCATGCTTAACTATGGTAGACATAGAATATATGGTGCTTGCTTAACTATAGTGGACATAGAAGATATAGTTATACTTAAAACTCTGGTAGACATTGATGTAGTGAACAGTTTAATACAGTAGGTATGTAAGGTTTGGTGTACAGGTAGATATTGCAGGTTTTGTAGAAATTTAAAAACAACAACAAAACCAACAACATGGAAACAAAACTAATGATTATTTTTATTCCTCATCTTGTGTAACACAATAACATAACTAACCAATTTGTTAAGGTTATTATGTCATGCAATTAACCTATCAAAGTTCCCCAGTAAAAAAGTAACTTAGTAGAGTCAAGTTACAAATACTACATCAGTTGTAGCAACTGATGTAACACACATAGTGCATTTTAAGTACAACCAAAACAAAACAAAACATGGACACATGCACAATGATCACACTATTACCCATGAAAATGTATAAATGCATTGCTTCTGAATTGTGCATTACAAATGATCTATTGTAAGCCATTAGTGGCAATCCAACAAATGCCCTAAGACAGAGCTACCAGAAGGTGAATACCACAAACTGGTCATCGCTGGTGCACACTGTTAACTTCTGGAAATGTGTGCATTTCCGTACATTATGGCAAGATTAGATAACATTAACAGACATATTATATTATCACAATGCATGTCATCAAAAAGCAATGTTTTACTACATATGGTTCATTCACACAGTCACTAAATACAGTTCCAGAAAAAAATCCAGATTATAGGAGTAGATCCACACAAAGCTGGTCTACTTTTTATATTTGTTGTATGTGTCAATGACATCTTGCACGTCGTCGCGCGACCCAAGGTAGCACGGAGAGCGCTGGTGGATGTTGGTGGGCACGATGTCGAGACAGCGCTGGGTGCCGGTGGTTGCCATGCCGCCCGCCTGCTCCACCACGAATGCCATCGGGCTCACCTCATACAGCAACCGCAACTGGGCAGAAAGTTATACAATATATACCAACATATGTGCTTCAACGTAAATCTTAAACCAATCATAAACAAATGATAAAAGTTCTTAATAACACATAAGAATTTAAATATATTCATTTTTCTCAGATTTATATTGTGAAAGTGATTTGTTAAACCTTGATAAGTCATGCAAAAACCCAACCACTAAATCTGCCCTGATGATAATGAGAGTTCACATCTCAGACTTATTCTCAATTTAAAATAGTGACCATTATGTAACACTTATTAGTAATTTACATATGAGCTCTGGACATTATTTAAGATTAAAAGTAAGTTTAAGATCATTCATAGTCATAAGGCCTGACTTCAATACTAATTATAGGCACAGTGTCCGCTTTGAATTGACACTATTTTAAAAATAAAAAAATAATTTTTAAATTGTATTCGGAAATTAGTTTATCAACAAAAACATAGCATTCCATGTTCTACCATACTGCAAAATAACTTTCATACGTAGTTTACATTGTCTGAAAATTCATATTTGTTGACATGGTGAATGACACCGACATGGAATTTAAACCTAGATTTAAAGGAAAATATGTGAATATGTTGGTTGTGTATTATCAGTGTGCATGACAGATGGTTGTGTATTATCAGTGTGCATGACAGATGGTTGTGTATAATCAGTGTTCATGACAGATGGTTGTGTATTATCAGTGTGCATGACAGATGGTTGTGTATTATCAGTGTGCATGACAGATGGTTGTGTATTATCAGTGTGCATGACAGATGGTTGTGTATTATCAGTGTGCATGACAGATGGTTGTGTATTATCAGTGTACATGACAGATGGTTGTGTATTATCAGTGTGCATGACAGATGGTTGTGTATAATCAGTGTGCATGACAGATGGTTGTGTATTATCAGTGTGCATGACAGATGGTTGTGTATTATCAGTGTGCATGACAGATGAATTAGGCCTATGTTGGTTGTGTATTATCAGTGTGCATGACAGATGAATTAGGCCTATGTTGGTTGTGTATTATCAGTGTGCATGACAGATGGTTGTGTATTATCAGTGTGCATGACAGATGGTTGTGTATTATCAGTGTGCATGACAGATGGTTGTGTATAATTAGTGTGCATGACAGATGGTTGTGTATTATCAGTGTGCATGACATATGATTGTGTATTATCAGTGTGCATGACAGATGAATTAGGCCTATGTTGGTTGTGTATTATCAGTGTGCATGACAGATGGTTGTGTATTATCAGTGTGCATGACAGATGGTTGTGTATTATCAGTGTGCATGACAGATGGTTGTGTATAATCAGTGTTCATGACAGATGGTTGTGTATTATCAGTGTGCATGACAGATGGTTGTGTATTATCAGTGTGCATGACAGATGGTTGTGTATTATCAGTGTGCATGACAGATGGTTGTGTATTATCAGTGTACATGACAGATGAATTAGGCCTATGTTGGTTGTGTATAATCAGTGTTCATGACAGATGGTTGTGTATTATCAGTGTGCATGACAGATGGTTGTGTATTATCAGTGTGCATGACAGATGGTTGTGTATTATCAGTGTGCATGACAGATGGTTGTGTATTATCAGTGTGCATGACAGATGGTTGTGTATTGTCAGTGTGCATGACAGATGGTTGTGTATTATCAGTGTGCATGACAGATGGTTGTGTATTATCAGTGTACATGACAGATGGTTGTGTATTATCAGTGTGCATGACAGATGGTTGTGTATTATCAGTGTTCATGACAGATGGTTGTGTATTATCAGTGTACATGACAGATGGTTGTGTATTATCAGTGTACATGACAGATGGTTGTGTATTATCAGTGTGCATGACATATGGTTGTGTATTATCAGTGTACATGACAGATGGTTGTGTATTATTAGTGTACATGACAGATGGTTGTGTATAATCAGTGTTCATGACAGATGGTTGTGTATTATCAGTATACATGACAGATGGTTGTGTATTATCAGTGTGCATGACAGATGGTTGTGTATTATCAGTGTGCATGACAGATGGTTGTGTATTATCAGTGTGCATGACAGATGGTTGTGTATTATCAGTGTACATGACAGATGAATTAGGACAAAAATAATAAATTATGTGTTTCGGGCAACGGTCTTAAAAAGTAAGGTAGGGTCGGGATTGAGTTTTTTTAAAGTTTTTTTTTTAAAGACACATTTCAGTCAAACAAGAGAGCCACAAGGCCCTAGGTCGCTCACCTTAGGGGCTAAGAAACTTAACTGTTTTGAGCAAGTTTCATGAAGATTTGGCTAAAAAGTTGGCCTCTCGAGTGTTCACAAGCTTTTTCTTCAATTTGACCTGGTGACCTAGTTTTTTACCCCATGTCACCTGGTTTCGAACTTGTCCCAGATATCAATGCGACGAATGTTCTAAGCAAGTTTTGCGAATATTTACCTATTAATGTGGCCTCTAGAGTGTTTACAAGGTTTTTCTTCAATTAAGCCTGGTGACCTAGTTTTTTACCCCAAACGACCCAGTTTTGAAATCATCCGATTACTGTGACCTCTAGAGCGTTCACAAGTTTTCAATAAAGCTATATAAGGAAAACTGCCCCGCCCCGTGGCAGCCATGTTTTTCAATGGAGTGGAACCATTTTCTAACTCAGCCGAGATATCTTAAGAACAAATGTTCTGAACAAGTTTCATGTTGATTGAGCAAAATAAGTGACTTCTAGAGAGTTTACAAGCTTTTGCCTATATCCATATAAGAAAAACTGCCCCGCCCCCTGGCGGCCATGTTGTTATTTGAGTGGAACCATTTTCGAACTCAACGGAGATATCATAGGATCAAATATTCTGAGCAAGTTTCATGTTGATTAGGGAAAAAATGTGACTTCTAGTGTTCACAAGCTTTTTCTTCAATTGACCTAGTGACCTAGTTTTTGACCCCACATGACCCACTTTTGAACTCGTCCGAGATATCATTGGGACAAATGTTCTGGATAAGTTTCATGAAAATTCGGCAATAAATGTGGCCTCTAGTGTTAACTAACTTTTTTAAGTTTTCAATATAGCAATATAATGAAAACTGCCCCGCCCCCTGGCAGCCATGTTTTTCAATGGAGTGGAATCATTTTCAAACAGCCCCGCCCCGTGGCTGCCATGTTTTTCAATGGAGTGGAACTATTTTCAAACTAGGCTGAGATATCATAAGAACAAACGTTCTGAGCAAGTTTCATGTTGATTGGGCAAAAAATGTGACTTTTGGAGCGTTCACAAGCTTTTTCTATAGCCATAAAAGGAAAACTGCCCCACCCCCTGGGGGCCATGTTTTTCAACGGAGCAGAACCATTAAAAAATTTGGCCTAGATATCATAAGAACAAATGTTCTGAGCATGTTTCATGTCCATTGGGCTAAAAATGTGACTTCTAGAGTGCTCACAAGCTTTTTATTCAATTTGACATTGTGACCTAGTTTTTGACCCAACATGAGCCAGTTTCGAACTTGTGGGAGATATCATTGAGAAAATGTTCTGGGCAACTTTCATGAAGATTGGGCAATAAATGTGGCCTCTAGAGTGTTCACAAGCTTTTTTAAGTTTGCAATATAGCTATATAAGGAAAACTGCCCTGCCGTGTGGCAGCCATGTTTTTCAATGGAGTGGAACCATTTTTGAACTCGGCCGAGATATCGTAAGAACAAATCTTTTGAGCAAGTTTCATGTTGATTGGGCAAAAAATGTGACTTCTAGAGTGTTCAAAAGTTTTTTCCATAGCCATATAGGGAAAACTGCCCTGCCCCCTGGCGGCCATGTTTTCAACGGAGCAGAACTATTTTTGAACTCAACCGAGATATCATAAGAACAAATATTCAGAGCAAGTTTTATGTTGATTTTGCACAAAATGTGACCTCTAGAGTGTTCACAAGCTTTTTCTTCAATTTTAGCTAGTGACCTAGTTTTTAACCCCACATGACCCAGTTTCAAATTCATCCCCAGATATCATTGGGACAAATGTTCTGGGCAAGTTCATGAAGATTGCGCAATAAATATGGCCTCTCGAGTGTTCACAAGCTTTTTAAAGTTTTCAGTATAGTCATATAAGGAAAACTGTCGG
The DNA here is from genome assembly GCA_027627225.1 of Congeria kusceri. Lineage (NCBI taxonomy): Eukaryota > Metazoa > Mollusca > Bivalvia > Myida > Dreissenidae > Congeria > Congeria kusceri. The sequence goes on from CM051025.1 coordinate 40,237,336, forward strand.
CCCCGTGGCAGCCATGTTTTTCAATGGAGTGGAATCATTTTAGAACTTGGCCGAGATATCATAAGAACAAATGTTCTGAGCATGTTTCATGTTGAGTGGGCAAAAAATGTGACTTCTAGTGTTCACAAGCTTTTTCTATAGCCATATATGGAAAACCGCCCCGCCCCCACAAGCTTTTTCTTCAATTTGTGACCTAGTTTTTGACCCCACATGATCCAGTTTCAACAATTTCAAAGATATAATTGGGACAAATGTTCTGGGCCAGTGTCATGAAGATTAAGCAATAAATGTGGCCTCTAGTGTGTTCACAAGGTAAATGTTGACGACACACGACGGATGACGGACATATGGTGATCACAAAAGCTCACCATGAGCACGTTGTGCTCAGGTGAGCTAAAAACATCTAAAATCTGACGAATATGGATTTCAAGAAAAACAATCGTCACTAATAACCTTAGGATCGGGGGGTTTTGCTAGGTACTGTATACTATTATATACAACACATTATGCAAGTGTCTTCCAAATCTGCACAATTATTACAATTACAGATTTTATTGATTTTTTTTAATGCAGACAGTTTGAATTTCCTGTCATTGCATGTGCAATTTATAACTACATTATCTAGGTTTGTACAAGGGAATAACAATCAGTAGCACAATTGATATATTTTGTAAAAAAAAAATACCCGACATTTGAAAACATTTTGTCTGAAAGTTTAAAAAATACCTCATTTTGAAATAATTTAAGAAATTTCAGTAGCCATTTGCTACTGCCGCCGCCGCTACAGGTGATGCTAAGTTAACCTAGATTATGTTCATGTAATGTGACATCACCCCATCCTGTGTGGACATATGGCTCTAAGTACCAGCAGGTCTCATATGAACCTACCTTTCCATTGGGGCTGTCTGATGTTGCTGGGTACATGAATATCCCACCATACATTATTGTACGATGGACATCCGCAACCATAGAACCAATGTATCTTGCACCATATGCATTTCCCTTCTGTAAAATATCAAAAGAAACCAAATCAAGAGCATGCACCCTGTCTTGCACACTTTGGCAGTACAATATTCTATTCAACCACACTTTAATCTTGCTTATTTTAACAAGAGTTTTTTATGAACATGGACTAGTATGTGTCAGTAATATGTTTATCATGTTTGCATTAAGTTTTGGATTGTACAAAGGTAGCTCAAATTATGGTAACTAGGTCACTGATCCAAGGCATTAATTTTTTTTAACACGAGATTCATCATTTGAAATCTACCAGTATGTAATTTCAATATTTCTGCAACATGATTTTGAACAATCATGTATTTCAATGACATTCAATTTCAGTTTGAACATTTAGAAGACCTTTAAATTATGTCAAACTAGCTGAAAATCATTTTGATCTGTCAAAATAAGATAAAATTGTTTGAAACATTGTTAAAGCATATTAGGTTATTAACTGGTGAATATGCTTTCCAATTACACTTCAATACCTATTAATAGACATAGATGACAATGTGGGTTAAATACATATAACACATTTATATACCGTAAATACTCAGTCATAAGTCTATCCGCTCATTAGTCGGGGGGTAAAAAATCGTAAGAAAATTGACAAATTTGTGTATGTTCACTCCATAAGTCGGGTCAGAAATTACATTTTTTAGGAAATTCGGCGTCCAAGAGTCAATTATCGATAAATCGTTGGAAGCGTAAATATTTACTATAGCCAACCAGTCAGACAATGCGTTTGTGCTTGCCAGGCATTTTTGCAAATTTCACTACGTCCTGTTTAATGTATTTGTATCCGAGTTAAATAATCCAGAAATTACTTTGCACTTAAATCCACACTAGTAATATTCCACAGGCTATTATACTCCAGAAGTACACTTTTAATACCAATCAAACAATTTGGTCACAGTAATCCACTCTTTACATTTTAATCTGTCAAAACAATTAACCACGTAGTAACAAATGCAATTTTTATAACAATGATTGACATAATCTTGAGGCCATTTAGTCCACTTTCGTGTAAAGGCCGAGCTAAAGACATTCTGTTACATGATTGGACAATGGCCACTAGAGTAATAAACGCCCAATTGGTTTACCTTCTCATTCGATAATTGCTACAGACAAAGAAAGCCAAATTAACCGACGCGTTAAGAGTTATTTGTGGCTGGTAATTAACAGCACCTTCAAAGCAATCGGCTACACTTTGATGACGCCAAACTGTTTTGAACAGGAGGCGTTTTTTGCGAGATGGATTCTATTGCCTTTGACATTTTGTGTACAATTTCACAGTTTGAAACATAATTCGGATAATAAATTACAAAGGTAATGTTGCAACTGCGATTTTATTAATTGTAAGCTTGTGTAGAATTATTTAATAAAAGATCTTTTGTTTATTATTCCAAGAGATGCGAAAGAAATTTTGACAACAACAACAACAATAAAACACCGTTGTGATTACCGCGAGGATCGATCTTTCTTGAACTTTTTTTATGAACCGCTTCATAAGTCGAGGCACTAATTTAAAACGATTTTTGAAAGCAAAAAATAGCGACTTATGACTGAGTATTTACGGTAGGCCTTTCCAGTTTTTTTGCCAATAACATTTTAAACTGGATCGGATAAAATACTAGATTGATTTGCATATGATTGAAATTTGTGGAAACGTCTACTGTATATGCAGCTATAAGACAACATATTGAAGAAAGCTATTGAAGAGGCAGCTAACAAACCATTGGATATTTTTTGCTCTTGATGTACTCCTTGGTTGGTTCATCCCAGATGGCTTCATATCCCTCATTCAGGGAGTAGATCTTGCCCCTTGGGGGAATCTTCATGTTTCTCTCAGTCAGCAAGAACTCTCCAATGGCCTGGGTAACATCATATAATGTACAATCTTACAGGTAAAACAACCTTCTGAACAAGCATACATATTCAAAATACAGTTTAATGTTAAGTTGTATATTATTTAACATGGCTTTGATGGCTACAATTATTTTTATTTCGCTAACTTCTACACATGTATCCATAACTACATTCCAAGAACACTTATCATGCCATTACATATGACCCAGTTTAAAAACTTTTTTTTGCGACAGATACATCAAGACATTTTTCACCAGAAACAAATCCCGATACCAGACACAGCCTATCACAATAGCTTACCACGAGTACTTGTAGGTATGAAACAAGAAATGTAGTGATTTCTTATACTTTAAATTGGGAGAATGAATTACTGAATGTTCATTTGAAAAACATTCAGAGCCATTGAACATTTAAACACAGGCTATTAAATAATAAAAAATGTTTGAATTGATAGTGCTATAAATACTTGTAACAGCAGATACAAGTGTTAACATGAATATATACTGAATGTCCTGGTCCTAGATGATATACTCTGCCACCGTTACAGCTCTAGATGCTGCAGAAGACAGAGTACAATCTACATATTCAGCTGTGACTGCACTGAAGGTGTGTGTATGCGCATGCATTAATGAACATGTAAACTGCCACTTACCATTTTTTAAGTGTACAAAGGCCCATAATTTTTACAAATTTCAAACTAGTTATCAAAATTGGCCTAAGAGTTTCTTTTAATATAGGGAATAAGTGTTCTAAGTTTGAATGAAATCCATCAAGCCATTCCTTACAAACCAGCTTACCGAAAAACTTAAACCTGTCCATATAACTTATATGTAAAATTTCTCAATGCAAAAAGGCCCATAATTTTGACAAATTTCAAACTAGAGTTATCAAAATTGGCCTATGAGTTAATTTTAATATTGGGAATAAGTGTTCTAAGTTTGAATGAAATCCCTCAAGCCATTCCTGAGAAACCAGCTTACCGAAAAACTTAAACCTGTCCATATAACTTATATGTAAAATTTCTAATTAACGTGTAAAAAGGCCCACAATTTTGACGAATTTCCAACTAGAGGTACCAAACTTGGCCTATAGGTTCATTTTAATGTGGGGGAATAAATGTTTTAAGTTTGAATGAAATCCCTCAAGCCATTCCTGAGAAACTAGCTTACCCAAAAACTTAAAAACCTAGCTCGGACGCAGACGCCAACGCTGGGACGAGTAGAATAGCTTGCCTTTTCTTCGATAAGTCGAGCTAAAAATAAATCACAGCAAAGGGAAGAAATAACAGCATACAGGGTCCAGCATAAAGCCATCAACTCCATGTCCAGTAGAGAGAACAATCATGCAGGCACTGCCGTACAGAGCATAACCAGCAGCAACCAGCTTGTTGCCTGGCAACAGCACATCCTTCTCTGAAACCTCGCCACCGCCCTCCTGAAACACAGCCTCACATGGGACACCAGGGTAGGTGTGAACATCCGTTATAAGGGAACTGCTATAAAATGTCAAGCAGAGGACTGTGTGAAAATAATAAAGGTACTTTTAGCATTCACAACTTTGTTTTATCATTTCAGGGCTTGAATTTAGGAAAGTTTGGGAGTAATTTACTCCCAGTTTTTGTCACAGAACTTCCAAAATTGCAGCCAAGGAAGTTGCAGAACTTCCAAAATTGCTGCCATTAAAGTTCCATCATGTAAGGATTGACAAGTTAGAAAAAAATTAAGTCATTTATCTAAATGTATACTTCTTTCACTGAATAAACTGGCATATAAACACTTGATGAAAAGGAACTGGCCTTAAAAACACCTTGAATTTTATACTTAATTTCATTTCTGAAATGCTCAGGACTTATGTGCATGTAGTGCAATACTGTCAAAACTTCCAAATATTAGGAGCAAAACTTCCAAAATTAAAGGCCAGGAAGTTCAAACTTCCAGTTTTTAAAAGTTAATGAAAGCCCTGCCATTCAAGACATGAAACTGCCAAACCCTTGAATTGTTTGTCTATTATGTACATTTTAACAATAGTTATTCAGTCATTCTTGTAACTGTCTTATAAGTGTGGACAGAGTAGAGTACTTACATGTTTGTATATGCCAAAGATTGTTCCAATGGACACCAGACAGTCGATGTTGGATGATCCATCCAGAGGGTCAAACACCACCATGTACTTGCCCTGCAAACAACAGACAACGATGACACAAACACTGGGCCTCTATAAAAAATCTCTATCGCATGTGCAAGCCAATTGTTAATGACATACTTTTTTTTTCCACACACAAGGGGCAATAACTCTTGTGTTTCTGGATCGATCTTGCTAATATTGAACTTCATCTGCGATCTTATAGCCATGGACAAACTGTGCAAGACTGGTGAAGATTGGATGAACAAGAGCTGCCAGAAGACAACATGCCCGACTATTCAGCTGGTGCATTTTTTTAAAAAGTGGAACGGGCATAAATCTGTCAAAATACAAAGCTGAGTTATGGCAAGTAATAAAACTGAAAATCTATCTGAACACATGGCATACCTATGTCAAAATACAAAACATTATGAGCATTGTTTGCACATGATGCTTGAGTTGATGACAAAGGTATATTCTATGTATCAAGTGAATAATATTTATTCCTTTTGGATGGAGTCGCGGTATGAATGTTGCGCGGTAAACAATAAACATCATCTAGCGGACATTTCTTGTAAACAAACCCCACCTCTTTTTCTTGTCGCAGCTTCTTATCATGAAAACCATATGAAAATGTATAGAATATTGCAAAGTACTCATGAAAACTATATGAAAATGCATAGAATATTGCAAAGTACAATTTGTTTTGTTAAAACTTGCTTGTATAATGCAATTCCGGAAGTCTTATCCGATTTAATTGCAGAATTTAATAAGATATTGTTTTTACTCTGTCGAATGTGCCAAAGTAGTAGAAGTAGTTCCCTGTGGGTTTTGTAAACAAGTTCTTTTGTTTCCGGTTATCATGGTTATACTGTAGACAACTTATTTTTCAAATTGGAAAGGATTGCTTCTCTTGTTACCAATTACCACGACTCCGTCGTGCAAGTTATCAAATTTAACTTATAGACTGTGTTGTGTGGTTTGATGTTTTGCAGGATTCCAAAGGAAATAATTGTTTGTTTGTGCCATGTGTGTGTAAGATATTTTTCCAGGTGGTTATAAAAGTTGTAAGTATTATCTTTCCATTTTGTTTATTAAACAAAGCGTTAGTTCCGCGCCTCCATCGGAACATGGTATATGTAGTTTTGAAGTAGTTAAGACTTTTTAATAAACACTTTTATCCTGAAAATCTTTATGAAAAGGGAACATAATCTTTGTCAAAATACAAAACAGAGTTATGCTGTTTTAAGTTATAATACTTTTGAATAAAAACTTTAACATGAAAATCATTGTGAAAAAGAGACATAATTATTTCAAATGTTGCATCTGATGATGGAGCTGGTGACAATGGTATATTCCAAGTTTCAAGTGAATAACTTATGTAGTTTTGAAGTTATAAGACTTCTGAAAATGAACTTAAACCGGGGCTAGTAGGAATGCCCACCTATTCTTCGAACTAAAAATGAAGCCTCTATCCTGAACAAAGTCCTTTTTTTTTCACAAACAAGCATTTGTTTGCATGAAAAACGGGCAAGAAATCTAGAGTTCCTGGTGCGACCTGGCCCAATATTGATCCAATCCGATATTTTACAGTTATACACAACTGTGTAAGTTTGGTCAAAATTGGATATAAACAGAATTATCTATTGCGAGAACGAGCAAACGCATATGGACGACGCAGGAGGGGTCCCCTATACCAATAGAGAACGTTATGCTCAGTTGAGCTTATAAAGTAATTATTGTGTCAGTGTTTATCATTAAAATCTGATTTCACTTAATAGACGATAGAAATAGTGTAGTAAATATTCGGTGTAAACCAACAGTTGGAGAGTCTACTGAGTAAACTCATCTTAAAATGCTAACGGCAGCATTTTGTATGCACCTGTTGTTCTGGTTCTACTATGATTGCATGTTCATTTTCCTCTGAGACCATGATGCATGTGAGGAAGGAAGACTTGAACATGTTGATGAACAGGTCATTGGCCAGCACATCCAGCTTCTTCTGCTCATCCCCAGTCGTGTTCGTCGTGCCCGATATGCCGTACCTGCCAAGGTAAAAGATCACGTCACACATTAGTTTAAACATATTTATTTCTCTTGTACAACTGGCAAATATACAAATAGATGCACAATACAATAAGAATAAGAAACGGATTGAAACGAAAGAATTAAATTCTTATATGGTTTCTCTCCTTGAAATTGTTTTTACACATATAGGTTTTATAGAACAAACGTCACACATTGTCATACAAACAGACGGGACATTTAGTTCATATAAAAATATGTCTTTTAAAACAGAAAAAGAAAAACAAGAGGGCCATGATGGCCCAAAGCGCTCACCTCAGTACAGGCAATGACAAAAATAGCTCTGAGTGTCATCGCCTACAAAATCACGGTGAATATGGTCACCGCATACTGCGGAAATAAAATTGATATACTTCATGGAAAAAGTTGTTGAACAGGCAAGATATGTCTATATTAAAATCAAATATTTAACAATCCATTTACTCTTATGATAAAACCACGAATTGCACGGAACAAAATATGATATAAGCCACACATGAACTTTAAATTTTAGTAAAATAGTGCTAACATGGTGTAGATCTCGGTTAAACAAGAGGGCCTTGAGGGCCCTAGGACGCTCACCTGAGAACTTGTAACCCAATTAGAATTTGCATCTCCGAGGTGTGGCTTATTTTTATCCCAGGGGCATAATTTGAACAATCTTAACAAACCTCTGGGCCTTGCGGTTTCAGGTAAAGCTTTTTAAAGTCATTCTGCTATTAAGTCTATATAAACCATGTGACCCCTTGGGGTGTGGCCTGATTTGACCTCAGGGGCATAATTTGAACAATCTTTGGAGAGAACCACTATGCAATGTTACGTACTACATATAGGAAAGCTGTGGGCCTTGCCGTTTCAGAGGAGAGGATTTTGCTATTTGAAGTCTATATAAACCATGTGACCCCCTGGGCGTGACCAGTTTTGACCCCAGGGGCATAATTTGAACAATATTTGTAGAGGACCAAATATACATACCAAATATGAAACTTTAGGCCTTGCAGTTTCAGAGGATTAGAATTATAAGTCATTTTGCTATATGAATTTATATAAACCATGTGACCCCAGGTGTGTGGTCAGTTTTGACCCATGGGGCATAATTTGAACAATCTTTGTAGAGGACCACTATAGGATGTTACATACCAAATATGAAACCTCTGGGCCTTGCAGTTTCAGGAGAAGATTTTTACAGACATTTTGCTATTTACGTTATATAAACCATGTGACCCCCAGGGCGTGGCCAGTTTTGGCCTCAGGGGCATAATTTGAACAATCTTTGTAGAGGACCACTATACGATGTTACATACCAAATAAGAAACCTCTGGGCCTTGCGGTTTCTGAGGAAAAGATTTTTAAAGTCATTTTGCTTTTTAGGTATATATAAAGCATGTGACCCCCGGGCGTGGCCAGTTTTGACCCTAGGGGCATAAATTGAATAATATTTGTAGAGGACCACTAAAGGATGTTACATACCAAATATCAAACCTCTGGGCCTTGTGGTTTCAGAGAAGATTTTTAAAGACATTTCGCTATTTAAGTCTATATAAACCATGTGACCCCCAGGGCGTGGCCAGTTTTGACCCCAGGGGCATAATTTGAACAATCTTTGTAGAGGACCGCTATAGGATGTTGCATACCAAATATGAAACCTCTGGGCCTTGTGGTTTCAGAGGAGATTTTTAAGGTCATATTGCTATATATTCTATATAAACCATGTGACCTCGGGCGTGGCCCGTTTTGACCCCAGCAGCATAATTTGAACAAACTTTGTAAATGACCACTAAAGGATGTTACAAACCAAATATGAAACCTCTGGGCCTTGCGGTTTCAGAGGAAAAGATTGTTAAAGTCATTTTGCTATATATTCTATACAAACCATGTGACCCCCAGGGCGTGTCCAGTTTTGACCCATGGGGCATAATTTGAACAATCTTTGTAGAGGACCACTATAGGATGTTACATACCAAATATGAATCCTCTGGGCCTTGCGGTTTCATCAGATTTTTTAAGTTCACACTTTTAAAATCTATTTTTAGCTCTGGTGACCTACATATGCAGCAGACCGTAACGATTTGAACAACTTTGAAAGAGGGTCACCCAATTATCATTCCTGTGAAGTTTTGTAAAAATCTGCCAAGCGGCTTAGGAGGAGATGTCGTTTGAATGAAAAGTTGATGACGGACGCACGCACGCACGACGGACAACTGGCCATCACAAAAGCTCACCATGAGCACTTTGAAAAACTTTGTGCTCAGGTGAGCTAAAAACAAGCACCTGTATTGAATGATATGCATAATTCGTATTTAAACCTGAAGTTTCAATATAATGTTTAGAGTTCCAAATGTATTTTTTCAACAAAAACACAGTGATAAGATCACAGAAACTTAAATTAGCTTCCATCACTCGAATTATAGCCACATGGAAGAGGAATCTGAATATATATTTGAAAATTCACTTCATGAATAAAAAAAGGACACTTTTTCACATGTCTTTGTCTATGACGAAGGACGAAAATTTCAGGGAAATATGGTGTAAAAATATTTAGCAGCGATACCCACTGCGTTCTGTAGAACTAAAATTATTGTCATATGACGATGAAAACCCAGAGAAATTAACATTTTCTTGCACTGTACTCCGTTTATTTGTCCATAAGTATGCGGTGCCCATCCAGCCATGATAAAGGTAATGTAGTTTTATTACATCAGTATATGGTGACCATATACACCGTGAAAATGACCCACATAAAAACAGATATCGTGGAGATGCTGACCTGCAAAACTACAGGTGCATACAGATGCATGTCCTGCCTTTTTCTTAACAGGCAATCGACAGGCCCTTATACAGATGCCTGTCCGGCCTATTTCATCTGGCAATTGATAGAGGCAATACAGATGCATTTACAGTCGAAACTGTAGGGAAATCGTCTCAAGCAATCGGTTATGTTTACCATGCTCAGTCACCCTTACATTACACAGAGGTTCATCCAATCTCTACAATCACATGAGGATTAAACATCCAGCTGATTTCCATATAAAGTGTTTTGTTCCTTAATTTAAACAGTCGCAAGTGATAGCAATAACGACACATGTCAGTGTAACGTTTACCATCAATCTGGACTATTCAATCAAACAGATCATTTGTATTTTAATTGTGTTTTTAGGTCTTATTAATGATATTCAGCTCACTGTTAAGCAGCTCAAATACCAAAACCAACTAGAAATGTCACAGGAGTGACAGATATACTCCCACAATGGCCTTGTCACAAAACTATGACATCCATTCGAAAGAAATGGACACAATGAGAATGCTTTCATTTGTGAATGTTTAACAGTGTATTTGGAAAAAATTAATTTCAATAGGAGCCATAACTCTGTCAACATTTACCGTAAATTCTCGCGTATAGGACGCCCCCGCGTATAAGACGCATCTAACAATTCAGGTCGTAGTTTGTGGAAAAAAATTATGCGATTAAAAAGCTTCTAAATGCTTCGTAACACATCAACATCTTAAATTTTGCCAACCTCTGCGAAGAGATTTGACTGGTTCCGAGCATAGCTCTAATCAAATCCCTGCCGTCAAAACAAACCACGTGATGATGATCGATTTAAATCTTCAAGATATTATTTTTAGTTTCAATTAGTTATTTTCATTTTCTGATTTCATTATTGACTGCAATCGATAAATAAAAATACAATTATGTAGAAAAGTTCACTGAGTTGCATTAAATAAGTAAAAGTTACAAACACGTAATCCTTCCAGATCTGGAAAGATTTTACTTGTAATGGCAGTGGTTACCGTAAACCTACAGGGCAGGTAACCGCTGCGAGGAGTTTGAAATTTTGCGTCCATTGTTTATCAACACTGAAAATATTTTTGTCGTGAAAATCGCTATCTACACAAACGTGGATACATTACACTAAGTGTATTTTCGCTGTATTGAGGTGTTCAGAAGTCTCAGTGTCAACACCTTTAATTACACCATAAGCGCTTATTGTTTGTTTGACAAACACGGAGAGTTCTGCAAGTATCATCAATGACACCGTGGTTATTGTTTGCAGAGTAATACAAAAGGTGTGAAGTAGTTTGCCAAGTGGTGTTTACTCTACGATTTGTTTGACCCTGGTTCTTATTTCTTATGCATTCTGTATTATTGCACATATATTTTAATTGCGTAAAATTAAGAAATACAATATAAAACACACAAACTTAGAACTATATATTATATTTTTAAACAATCCCAATATAAAACATCATGAAATGTATCGGGTACAAATATTTGCTTATCCATGTATAAGCGTCTTAGTGACGTTGATCGAGCATCTATTGAAAATTGCAGCCAAAATACTACAAATTATATTTATAATAGAAACGCTAGGAGTTTTGCTTATATTCGCGTATAAGACGCACCGAAAAAATGATACAATTTTCGGATGAAAAAAGAGGCTTATACGCGAGAATTTACGGTATTGGTTTGTAACCAAAGTCGAACTTGACCTGAATTTTATGATGCTAAACATGTGTAGACAGTACCAAAAATTATTTGAATATGTCAAGCCATTCATGACTTATTGTCCTGACATCGTGTTTTTAGGGAATAGACCCTTTTCACATTATCGTTATCGAGTACTGAAGGATTTGTCTCCCTTGATAAAGAGAATCGAGAACAAGGCTGGTGATGTATTGGCTGTAATTGTCCATAAAGGAAAATAATGTTCAGTGAAGAAAATGTCGAATAAACTTATAAAATGTTGTTGTTGTTTTTTTCATTAAACTTGTCTCTGTTTTATTCACTAAATTATGTATACGTGGAGATGTTTCAAATACTTAAATTATAATGCAAATAATGTAACAATCACAATATAGCCAAATCTGCTAATGAAACTATGTTTCACATCATGATTATGTTACTTCATATTCAGATCTGAATTTGTAATGATTGAAACAAGTCTATAATTGCTGAATTTATTATTTTGTTTACATAATTAATTATTAATTACAGGGCTCAGCCTAGGGACAAATTTTAGGGAGAAGTCACTTTTCTCCCTCAGTTCAGTTGAGGGAGAAGCGAGGCCATTTCAAGGAGAAGTGTTTTCCAAAAAGCGCTTAACCATAATTTTGCTTGTTAGGCGTAAAAAAAATAATATGTTTGATTCAGGTAACATGCCCAAAGAAATTAGGGTATGTAGGTTGGGATTTTTTTATTTTTTTTTTGGGGGGGGGGGTAAATAGTCAACTAGAAGATTCTAAAACTGAATAAATATTCAAAACATATCAGTAATATCCTTAAACATTGTTTATAAGTGGATACTATCAAAACAAAACACTAAAAAAAGGTAAATAAAACAAAAATCAAGCTGACAAACCCAATAAAATGTTCTAGGGTCGGGGCATTTTTTTTAGGGTAGGTCGGGGACCTGAAACAAACATACAATTTTTTACGCCTTATTACCATCATCAGACCATGTCAATCATTATCATAGTACCAAGTCCATCATCATCATCATCATCTTCAGGTCATTATCATCATCATATTCTCCATAAATTAATAACAAGATATTTTCAAGTTGTATTACATTATTCTAGTTTCCAAGTTTTTTTTCTTAGTTTCCATTCTAGCAATACACACATCAATTAAGGTTTACATTTATATAATTTTTTTTCTAAACATTCACAATGCATCATAAAACATTGTTTTTTGGAATTCGAAAAAAATTAATTATATATTAATTATATTTTGTTCGTTATTAATTCATTTTTTTATCAATAAAACACTTCATTAAAATTAACTTGCAATTATTTATCCAATTTGAACAAACAATAAAATCAGTTAAAAACACAAGTCATTAATAATAACACATGTTAAATCTAAGAAGAGTGACAGCCTGATGTCATCAATTAGATTGGGCTTTAAAATCTGCAAAGCCATAAGCAACAGTTAATAGCAACTGTGTTGGTTTGACTTTGAAAAGTCTTTGATGTGACTGCTGAGCTGGGGCCATTGTCTAGCAGTTTGTAGCACTAAGTGTGTAATACAATTAGCACATGGTCAGTGAAAACAGCATCAATCAATACCACTGTACCTGAACAATGCAAGCACTTTCAATAGAGCATTAATGAATTACCATTGTGGAGAAAATGTCATGGGTGTGAAAAAAAAATCAGTAGTTTTATTGCATTGAAGAAAATTGATATTTAAATGGGGTGATGAAATACATGTCTTGGAATTAAAATGGAAACTGTGTTATCAGGGAAATTATTGGATATTAACATGAATATTTACATCTAGTATGGATTGATGTGTGTCCAAAACGCAAAGTATCAGGTAATTATGTGCGTTTTTGAAATTTACTTTGATAACGTTCTCTTTTTTATGGAAGTTGACTTCAAAGCTTTTATGACTGGTGTTTGATAATTATTACTATGCGAAGTTTAAATCACACGGCGAAGTGGACTTCTCCTTGATGAAATTTATGGGCGATGCCAATAGCTCCAGGGCGAAGTTATCGCCCACGTCGCCTTCACGGTTATGCCCTGAATTAATTAGTAATATTTAATTAACAGAAGCAGTTCGTTTATTCCGGATTCATTGTTGGCTGGGTTAATTATATACAGGGTTCCCTCTGGCTTTTGAAAAGTTGTCGCCACTTTTTTTTCGTCAAATTTGAAAACTTGGAGCCAATTAGGCGTTGCACGTAATTTTTTGTGTGAGAGACATTCAGGTGGCATACTATATATAAGTATACTATATATAACTTATATTTTCACATATACTTATAAATAAATTTAAACATATAAATACAATGGCATTAATAAGGCATGACAACGTACACTGGAAAGGAACTGAAAATATACTGAAGACATCAATTAGCAGCAATTCTATAAGACTATATATATTATGTTCATAGACCAAAAGAATTCCAACTTCCAACAGTCTTTAAAATTTATGTTCACTGGAGAATTTTGAAGTTTGAGCATTTTAGATGAAGAAGAGACGTCGTCATAATCTAACAAACGATTTTTACAAGGAGTATTTACCTCTGAACTGGCCATTTGACAAGTGAATTTTAATTTTAAAGTTCAACATTTCATACCGATTGTCGTAACAAACTGTTTAATTATGGACTTTTGCTTGTTTAATCATGAATGTCAACGTGTTTAAAACACCGCAAACTTGCTTTATTTTGATTTCTAATTATCGTTAGATCTCGTCCTTAATCTGTTTCAAACATGGCCCACTTCTATTAATTGCTGGTATTGACGACTAATAAAAAAGCTGTTTGCTCCACATGCAAATAAAATGCAAATCTAATTGCCTTGGGCCATATTTCATTTATTCAGCAGTCGCATGTTATCACCTTATCAATATGCATTCAGTTTCACGCTTCAGTTAATTCAATCGTGCTTGCATCACTGATCATAGCGCTGAAGGCACTGCAGTTGTTCGCTATTGCGTAACACTGGGCACATCATGGACAGTGTGGGCAATTAGATAGGGATGATATACGTCACCTTAACCCTCAATACGCGGGAGCCGAGAAAACCCGGTTCCGAACTATGCACCATATCGTACGGGAACTGAGTAAACACGTTTTTGATAGTGATGTTATATTTCGTAAAAGTAGACCGGATTTCCGGTAATGTCATCAAGAATATCTTAATCTGACCAATGAAAATAAGAATAAATGATGTAATGATATAAAAATAGTAACAAAATTCCGGATATTGCGCAAGAAATTCGAAAACGAGATTGAACAAAAGAATTTCAAAACAAAGGACTTCCAAAATGGCGGACATTGACAATTCTGTTGATACGTACTTTGGAAATTCGGATTCTGATGGTGAATTTGAGGGATTTGATGAAGCAGACTTAATTGGAATCAATGAACAAAGGTTACCGGAGTTCGAAGCAGATAATTTTGAGAACGATAGGGATTATCCGAGCGACCTACAGTTGAATTGGTCTGGCGAAGTGAGGGAGCCACTTGTTCCGCCATTCACTGGTGAGAGTGGTTTGAAAGTTGACATTGAACATGATGCTTCGCCGTTGGAGTATTTCAATTTATTTATGACGAACACGGACATGGACAATATAGCTTTTGAAACAAATCGCTACTTCTCTCAGATTCGAGCCCAGAAGCTACCATCACGTTACTCGCGTATGAACTCTTGGGTTGATGCCAGTGGAAATGAAATTGCAAAATTTCTAGGCATGACGATTTTGATGGGACTTGTGGAAAAACATGCTATAAGTGCTTATTGGTCAACTGATAAACATGAATGCACTCCAATTTATGGGACTCAAATGACAAGGGATCGTTTCATGTCCATACTATCCTTCCTTCACCTGTCTGACAACTCCACTGCTCCCAGCAGACACGAAGACGGGTTCGATCCTCTGTACAAGGTATAAACATGAAAACAACCCCTTTAGAACTTGAAAAATAAAAATGACAAGCCCTTTAGATGGCTGTATTTCATAACATTTATTTCTTGAAACAAATAAGCATTTCATTGCAATTATTCATATACACACATGCAAACACTGAAAAGAATGAGCATTGTATATATTTTTTCAACATTGGCTATTGCTAGAATCTGCAACATGCAGTATTTTTATTATAAACATTATTACATATGGAATAAAAATCTGTCTTCAACAGAAATTTATTCCAGTTGAATATAACCAATCCTATATTTTTACATGTTCCTATGTAATTTCAGGTGAAGCCAATATATGATGTGGTCACCGCACGGTCCCGGAATACCTACACCCCGGACGAGCACATTGCTATCGATGAGGGAATGGTACCATGGAGAGGGCGTTTGCGATTCAAGCAGTATATTCCTAACAAGCCGGACAAGTTTGGTATGAAAATGTACATAGTAAGTGAAAGCAAATCTGGTTATGTTTGTGATTTCAACATCTACACTGGCGCAGACTTTGACCCCGACCCAAATGCAGAAGTTGGCGAAGTTCAGCTGGGTCATTCCTATGGCGTTGTGATGGGACTGCTTAGGAGGTCTAGTCTGCAGAACAAGGGCTACTCTCTGTATGTAGATAATTACTACACATCTCCAGTCCTGTTTGACAGGCTGTCTGCTGAGAACACTGTGGCCGTTGGAACAGTTCGTCTGAATCGTCGTGAAGTGCCCGTCGCCCTGAAAGCAAAAACAAAAAAGCTGACATTATTTTTAGGCAAAGGGACAATCTAATTGCAATTAAGTGGACAGATAAAAGAGAAGTGAGCATGTTGTCTACTAACACAAACAGACTATGGTGATTACTTCAAAAACTAACCAAAATGGAGATCCAGTTGTAAAACCTCAGTGTGTTTTGGACTACAACAGACACATGGGTGGTGTGGATCGATCCGATCAGCTTGGGAAGTACTATGGTTTCTCCAGGAAAACAAACAAATGGTGGCTCAAACTCTTCTTCCATATAATGAATCTAGCAGTTACCAATGCATACATTGTGTTCTTGAAGAACTGCCAAGGAAGACCACTGACCCACTACAAGTTTCAACTTGAACTGGCAAAACAGTTGATGGCCAGCCATGAGATGGTGAAGGTACCACGTGGACGTCCGTCAATCCACCGTGATCAAGAGAGATGCCTAACGGAACGTCATTTTCCTGACCTCATCCCAGCCAAGGAAGGAGCGAAGGTGAAGAACCCCACCAGAAAATGTGTGGTTTGTAACCAAAACACTGGAAAACGTCACGCTCCTGGAGAATCCAGAAAACGCCGCGAAACAAGATACTGGTGTAAGGACTGTGAAAAACCTCTGGGTGTTGTGCCTTGTTTTCAGAGATATACCACACTCTGGTCAACTATCAATTGAATGACAGTGACTCTGATTGATGTGTGGAAAATTGACCATAACAGACAATTATAGAAGACAATGCTGAATGGAAGTTTTGTTGTGAACTTCAGAATTGTTACACCTGTAATTAGCTTACGTGTATTTTACACCGATGTTTTTTATTGGAAGATAAAAACTTTTAGTTGAATATTTACTCTGTTTATTAGTTAAATTTACTTAGCAATGTTTAAATTATTATCAGCATATAATGTTCTATAGACTAAAACTATTGTGTTCAGTCCGTGTTGAATTTGGATTTTTTTTATAAAACTACCACATTATAATTTGTTTAATTCAAGTCATAAAATGCACAAATTCATGAAAAATATTTTTCTTTATCATTATATATTGTTTTTGCTTTATAAAAAGATTGAAAAATGTTACAATTGTTATCAAAGAAATAAAATTATGGAGAATAACCTGTTTTTTCTTCATTGTCACACCTTTAGCACACCTGTACAGGTGAGACAGGTAAAAAATCACTATGTCAACTTCATCAAAGTGTAGGCCACTCATTGCTGATTAAAGTTCATATAGGTTTTATATACTTATTCCTGCAAAATACATTAGAAATTGATGGCCAAGTAACATACCTATCAATAATGGAATCAGTCTAAATTTATTCAGTATCAGCAGAGATTCTTATCAGTTATATATCTAGCACAGTGAGGGTTAAATACAGTGGTTGTAAATGTTTAAACGAAAATATTAATTTACGTTTTTACTATAACATTTGTTCAATATTATAAATATGACTTGAACATTGCTAAGCGATATATACTATTCAAAATGGCAAGTTTAAATACAATATTACCTCGTAAACATGTACATGTAAATCAAATTTTGAAGTAAACATATCGTCATTGTGTTATTATGTTGTTTTGTCTCAATCATGCCATTTTGAATTGTTTCAATTCAATATGAAATTGTGTAGCTGATGAATTTAGGTCCATTGTAAATCGTATGCCACTTATTAAAACGTAATCAAGTGTAAAGTCTAGATAGTCACTTTCAGCAGCTTAAAACTCTGTACGAGTACATTATATTTAAAACCTTTTAAAAAAATTAATTAAAAAAAACACAAAAAAACAATGTCGGGCAAGAAACCTAATGAGACAAATTATTTGTCCGATTTTCAATTGCATGCTCTTTCTTTGGGCTACAAACATATATTAATTTAATGACATTCCTATTTGACATTCCGACATAAAATATTCATTACTGACACACATAATCTGGATATACATGTATAATTATAGTGAAAAATGACAATTAGGAGTTTCATAAACGGACACTCTCTGTGGAAGACGGATGATTATGCTGTCGAATATCATAGGCTGTGGAGTTGAACAAAACTCAATATTAACCTTAAAAACAAACAAGGTGATGAATATTAAAAATATTAAACAGTATATGAATGCAGACTGTGCTACAAGCTTTCCAACCGTATTAGTAAGTGTTTTAAGTTCTTTGAAGGGAGTTACTATCAAAATATTGTTGGTTTCTTTTGGAAATGTCTTAAAATGTATTCCGTTTCAATTAATTAAGCATCTGGAGTAGCAAAACTGTCAAAACATATATGAAAAAAATTCTCGACCCCTGTCGGGAATCGAACCCGGGTCCTTTAAAATGCGAGTCCAACATTCTATCCACTTGGCTATCGCAGCTACGACTTTCCGCAATGAAAATTTTGCCTATTGTAGTTTCTGATATGATTAGTGTATCAGACCTCAATCGTGATGCATTGAATATATCCGGAATGATCCCGCTACTGCGTAATTATCGCTAAACTTTATCGTTATAATGATGGCCATGTAAACAATAAAATGAGTATTAAACATTCCTTACTAAACAAATTCACTATTCAACAAATAATCTTTATACGAGTCGGTGATAACGAGATGAATAGGTAAGAGTTAGATTTTGTCTACTCGGCTCGCCTGGTGACCAAAGACTTTCATTCACTAATGAATTAGGACGTTGCATAACATACTATTTTATTGTTCTTCGACGAGTACAGTGATAGTTGATCCTACATTGAAAGTTGTTGACTTAAGTTTTCCCAACATGTCATGTTCTAATCAAATTCATTATCGTAATGATTGCCATTTGACAAATTAAACGATATTCAAAACGGCACTTCTTACTTGCGCGTAGTCGACTGGCCTAAAACTGTTAGGATCATAGTTCTTAGACAATTTTGGAATTGCGGTATCTTTAGTTGTGAACAACTGAAAATCAATACATGCACGATAACTGTCGAGGTTAACCGAGTGAGCAAGACCGCTTAGGCTAAAATGTCGCTTACGTTATTTTGATACTAAATAATTCGGACAAAGAACACTGTCGCCAGAAAAATCGCCAAACTTGCAAATTTGTCGCCACTTTTGCGATTTTGTCGCATTTGGCGACAGTGGCGATCGCCAGCGCGAACCCTGATATAACAGCTTGACAGTTACAAATAACATTATTATTATTATTAATTTTATCATTATTATTTATATTATTATTATGAGCAAGAAAGTGATATCCCGGAGTATGCTTTTTTGTTCATTTGAGTGAAACAACGTAAGAATTCTACCGCATTTACCAGAATTGATCAAATAATATTTTTCTTTGTACTCTCTAATGATAGTGAACCAAAACAAACAAAAAAATATTATTGAGAAATAAAACATCATTATTTAATATCAAAATGTTAAAAAGCAGTGTTAATCATTGTTATATATCTTCAAACTTTGTGTACAAACACTAGACATTCCATTTATAAACTATCACAATTTCAAGCGCATTATCAGAATAATTGGATTAAAATTTATTTGTTATCTTAAATAAAGTTATTTGTTTTATTGTAAATGATACTTATTTAAATTGTTATCAAGTAGATTCATGAAATCAGTGGCATAGCTACCAAGACAATGACCTGTGTATTACATTGTACTTCACTAATTGGTATGCACTTTGATTTCGTAATTGTGCCAGATGTTATTTTAAAATTAGGACCTATATATACACATTCTGGTTACATAATAATGGTCATGTGTTTATACAAGATTATGATCTTATAATTGATAAGACCAGGTTTGAACAATACAAAGTCTGTCAGTCTCGGAGAAAGTACCAAAGTCTAAATTGCATTTTTTTCCCCATTTTTTGCGACGATATACACTCTCTTAGCATATATCATAATTATATTATGTACCATGCCATTTCTGTTTATTAAGAAATAAACTTAGTGAATATTTATAACATTTTAAAAGTAATAAACTGTAAATGACTGCTATGCAACCAGTATTAACCACTATCAAAACATTTTTTCGATTCGCCAATAAAGTATTGTGTCGTGATAATCGCTAAAAATGGGAATGTGAAACTCGTCTATATAAGTAAAAAAGGGGCCATAACTCTGTCAAAATTTAGTGGTTTGTAACCAAAGTAGAACGTGACCTGTATTTTATGATGCTACAAATGTGTACCAAAAATTATTTGAATACGTCAAGCCAGTCTTGAGTTATCATCCGGGAACCATGTTTTTAGGAAATTTAAAGGGACTATATCAACAAAATATTGGCATCCTATTGCACTATAAAATAAAATTTTCATAGAAATGCACTTTACGTAGACATGTCTATTAAATAAATAAAAATAACATAATACACCGTAAGATATTTGGCAAAAACAAATTAGCAAAATGACTGAAAAAAATATAACACCAAGCGGGTATCGAACTCACGACTTAAGAGCCAAACGAAGAAATGACAGTAGACATCGCTTTAACCAACTGCGCTATCATGCTTGGTAAGTAGTCATTCATAAACTATGGTTTTACAAAATGCTCACAATTCTGATGTCAAAATGTACACAGGAAAAGGGCCAAACAAACACAACCCATATTATAAATTGATTTTTATCTCGGAATGCGTACACCCTTTGCCCATTATATATACCCCGTTTTAACAGTTATTATATATGCCAGTTTTAATATCTAAATTTCAGATTTTTTTTACAGAAATTGCCCCCTTGAGGCCCTTTTGATGACATAGTCCCTTTAAGTCAAATAGGGACCATAACTCTGTCAAAATTTAGTGGTTTGTAACCAAAGTCAAACTTGACCTGTCTTTTATGATGCTACACATGTGTACAATAATTATTTGAATATGTCAAGCCATTTTTGAGTTATCGTCCGGAAACCATGTTTTTAAGGAATTTAAGTCGAAAAGGGGCCATAACTCTGTCAAAATTTAGTGGTTTGTAACCAAAGTCGAACATGACCTGTATTTTATGATGCTACACATGTGTACCAAAAATTATTTGAATTATGTGTCAAGCAATTCTTGAGTTATCACCCGGAAAACCATGTTTTTAGGTTATTTAAGTCAAATAGGGACCATAACTTGGTCAAAATTTTGTGGTTTGTAACCAATGTCAATCTTGACCTGTATTTTATGATGCAACACATGTGAACAAGAATTATTTGAATCCAAGCCATTTGAATATGTCAAGCCATTCTTGAGTTATCGTTCGGAAACCATGTTTTTAAGGAATTTAAGTCGAAAAGGGGCAATAACTCTGTCAAAATTTAGTAGTTTGTGACACAAAAGTCAAACTTGACCTGTGTTCTATGAGGTTACACATGTGTACCAAAAATTATTTGAATATGTCGAGCCTTTCTTGAGTTATCATGTGGAAACCATGAAAACCAACAGACCGACAGAGTGACAAGCTCACTCCTATATACCCCCCTTAAACTTTGTTTGTTTTGTGAGGATATAATTAACCAGGTACTGAAATACTATTTGTTGCCATCCCTAGTGAAAAATGAAGTCTCTATCCTGAACATAGTCCATTTTTTGCTTTTTTTACAAACATGAGCCAATAACTCTGTTCTTTATAGCCTAATCAAGGTAATTCCTTTATTTGTTATGAGAACTTATGGCTATGCACAAACTGTGCAAGATTTACCAAGATTTGATGAAAAAATGAATTTTCTATGTTGCACAAAGTCCATTTTTGCAATTTTTCTCAGAAAAAGGGGAAATAGTTCTAGAGTTTCTGATTCTATCTGGCCCTTCATAGCATCCAGATGAGATTTAATGGTCATACACAAACTGTTCAGTGGACATGGAATGAAAAGTTTATTCTCTATGGGGACTGAAAGCCAATGTATGACAAATTATAGTTTTTTTCTCACTATACACACTAGAGCTGCCTGGCACACTTTGGCGAGTTTTTGTATCTGTTGGTTCTCGGATCCGCCGACCTGATTTTTTCCAAAAAGCAAAAAAAAATAAAAAAAACTTATAGAATGTAACCGATATCATGAAAACGACCTTGTGAAAGGGTTTCAACCTGTTACACGGAATGCAAAAAAAAAATTAATGTCATGGTTATCATGTAGTGATTAAGTTAATGTTGTGTAATATGATTTTTATAAGTAATAATGCATTAAAATTTTAATATCAATGACCATTTCCATTTGTGAAATTCTCGTCTTTAATTTACTCAATTCTGTGTTGTTGTTTTTATTTTTATTTTTATTTTTTTCCCTCCTCCAACCTGACACTTTTCCAAAAATGTCCAAGAACCAAGAAAAACAACCACTCTGGCCTTAGTGGCCTCAGGGTTATATACACAGGTACACTGGAGCTGTGCAAGTTTGCTAAAGATTGAATGACAAGAGGGCAAAAAAGATGGCCCTAGGTCGCTCACCTGAGTCTAAGGCATCATAATCGCTTTTTACAACTGAAGTTAAATGTTGACACAAATGAAAACGATGGACACCTGACACTCATAGCCATATATGGTCAAACTGACCTGCCCCCTGGCAACCTTGTTTTGAAACAGATCACAATGATATTTATCCCATCGTTATGCCTGCGTTGACGAAATAACATAAACTTAGCTGTATTTCCACCTTGTTGAATACAGCAAACACAAGCATTATACTGACGTCATTTTGTTTATTTTTGTGACAACTTTTGATGTTTATCGTGTTATTCAGTGATTTTCTTTTGTTTATTTTGAACATAAATAAATGATGAGATAAATTGAATACAAGGTAAATGTTCAGAACAGACAACTTGATTGGCTCAGCACAAAAACCTAAAACACTCGCTAAGGCTTGTGATTTAGGTTTTCTAAGCCTCGCTTAATAAACTTATCAGTGTCATTTAAGGAACATTACTTTAAAAATATTTTAAAATCCAGAAAGTGGTTTCTGACAAGAAGATTGTCAAAGTTGCCTATATGGCATACATGCCATACGTCCCAGTCTCACCAGGATTAACCAGCTTTTGCGAGGTTTGTTTTGGCGTCCCGCTCAGATGCATTTTGTCCCGGTCAATCACAAAAATCGATGTTAATGTGCAATAAAAGTTGCATTGGGCCAACAATTTACTTATTATAATTAAATCCTAACTTGGTCCCTATGACAACAATGCCCGCTAGCTGCGTGTCGACGAGGAGCAGTTATGATAACCCAAACAGTGATTTATTAATCCTTTTGTCACGCTTTCGCGGCACAGTGGTCAGATAATCGGCGGTCGCTAATTACTGTTAGTCATCACGTGGAGGGTGTATACAGTAACTGTATGTCCTAGATCAATACTGACCTATCTGAACGACAATTACGTTATCGATTCGGCTGTTTCGTTTTTCATTGTTAAAGAGGAAATTTCAACTGCATATGTTCGCCATACAGATACCTAACTTTGATGTTATGCGCTACGAAACTTTTATTTAAAAGTAAAGATCTCACAGTTCTCTGCGCTACAAAGTTTTTATATGGCAATTAATACACCCACGCTTTCCATGCCGATGACGTGACGTTGTACATTTCAGCATAATTTTCGCGTGCTTTTCTTGCAGAACAAAAGATTTACACAAAGTGCAAAATGTATAATGTGCACTTTAACATTTGACGCACGTTTGCATGACGTGCACGAGGAGATTTTCCTGCCGTTTTTGCAAGAACAAAGCATATATAATATACATGTTTTTATATCAAGATGTTTATACTTCATTAATTATCCAATCAGTACTACGAGTTCAACAGTTGAAGCACTAAACAAATGCTCGTAAGAACATTGTTTATCGAATAAAAAGGCCCCGTAAACTAGATTGAGTGTAACCTTATGATTTGAGAACAACGAGAAAAGTGGGTTTGAATGTGACGTCATTGCATAAATCAGATGCCCATTGGATATAAACATCGGGAAATAATTACTACTTTCAGTTTCGCAATAACAATGTCTGCTTTTGCTTTTAAAAGGCTATGGTATACCATAAAAACGGTGACGTTTTGTTTATTTTATTTGGTTTAAACGTTTTTAAAAAATGAAAACGTGTTAGCCTTAATTAGTGAATACATGTATTATGTACATGAATGATATGACATAATACGAACATTGCGATCCATGGACAATGCAAAAAAATAACAATATTAAGGTGTCCCGCTGAAATGTAAAATGTCCCGCCGATTTTTTTTCAATGTCCCGTTTTGGCCTGAAAAAATTATGGCATGTATGCTATATGGCCATATACGGTCAAACATCTCCAACCCTGAGAGCCATGTTTTTTAACAAATCAAACTTATTAGAAAGAATCTGGTAGAGGGTCACACATGGAACCTTTCTGTGTAATTATTTTGAAATCCGGTTAATGGTTTCTGACCTGATTGTCAAAATTGTCCAGATACATGCTCAAACTTCCACACCTAATAGTGGCCATATTTTTTAATGAATTAATTTACGGTAACTTAGAAGGAATTTGGTATAGGGTCACCTTAGGATTCTTAAATCCAACCAGTGGTTTCAGACAAGAACATTTTAAGTTTTCAATATAGCCATAGAAGGGAAACTGCCCTGACCTTGACGGCCATGTTTTTTAACAAAACAACATGATTTCAACGAATTTGGTAGTTGTCACCCAAGGAACATTTCTGTAAAATTATTTTGAAATCAAGCCAGTTGTTTAAGACAAGATTTTGAAAATGTTCAATATAGCCATATGGAAAGTTTTCAATAAAGCCATAGAAGGAAAATTCACTGTTATAAAATGTTAAACATTCAATTACTAGGCACATTACTAACTTATGAAAAATTGGAAATACTTCTCTGCAGCAGAACCTTTTCAACACAGAACCCAGTATGTATGAATCATGTGCATGCAATAAGAATGGTGCAGCTACCATTGTTATTTTCAATGCAGTTTACTGAAATGTTTAGGAAACTGATAAACAATCAGTCTTATTTCATTGGGTGTGTGTGTAGTACATTTTTATCTGGTTGCTCTAGGGTTCTGTCACATATGGCCATCATCCCCAAAAGACTTGCTATGTGGTCAAAATTGGGTCAGTTGGAGAAGGTTATGCAATACATGAAATAGGGTAGGAGGTCAAATAAGATTCAAGTAAACAGTTGCTGTGGTTAGTGTGTTTCCCTATGATGTGATTTTCTGTAGAAGAATATCATAATTACCTTAAGAATCGGTAATATTCAATTTGAGTATTCAAATATTATTTGAATATGGGTTTTTGTTTATGTTCAAAATTGGGTCAGTTGGAGAAGGTTATGCAATACATGGAATAGGATAGGAGGTCAAATAAGATTTAAGTAAACAGTTGCTGTGGTTAGTGTGTTTCCCTATGATGTGATTTTCTGTAGAAGAATATCATAATTACCTTAAGAATTGGTAATATTCAATTTGAGTATTCAAATATTATTCGAATATGGGTTTTTGTTTATGTTCAAAATTGGGTCAGTTGGAGAAGGTTATGCAATACATGGAATAGGATAGGAGTTCAAATAAGATTCAAGTAAACAGTTGCTGTGGTTAGTGTGTTTCCCTATGATGTGATTTTCTGTAGAAGAATATCATAATCACCTTAAGAATCGGTAATATTCAATTTGAGTATTCAAATATTATTCGAATATGGGTTTTTGTTTATGTTCAAAATTGGGTCAGTTGGAGAAGGTTATGCAATACATGGAATAGGATAGGAGGTCAAATAAGATTTAAGTAAACAGTTGCTGTGGTTAGTGTGTTTCCCTATGATGTGATTTTCTGTAGAAGAATATCATAATTACCTTAAGAATCGGTAATATTCAATTTGAGTATTCAAATATTATTCGAATATGGGTTTTTGTTTATGTTCAAAATTGGGTCAGTTGGAGAAGGTTATGCAATACATGGAATAGGATAGGAGGTCAAATAAGATTCAAGTAAACAGTTGCTGTGGTTAGTGTGTTTCCCAATGATGTGATTTTCTGTAGAAGAATATCATAATTACCTTAAGAATCGGTAATATTCAATTTGAGTATTCAAATATTATTCGAATATGGGTTGTTGTTTATGTTCACGCCTTCATCATTATCATCATCATCAACACCAAAATCACAATATCATAAGCAACATTAACAACAGCTTTTGCAATTTTTAACCCGCTGACTTCATTAAGGTTGATGTTAAATTAGACTTAAATGATTTCAGACCGATACATTGGCAATTTGTTAAAAGTAACAGTAAGTTCATACTACTTTACAGCACCAAACTGAATTATAAATGTTGTTTTAATGCATTTATTAGCCATGAATTTATACAAAGAATTTATATTGGTTTAATGAAATTTCATGGAATAATCTTCACCAAATTTACCCATCTATACAGCAGTATTTTCAGTAACTATAGAACGATTCCAATATTACGCAATACAAGAAGATTTTCAAAGTTTTCAATATAGTCATATAAGGAAAACTGTCCACCCATGGCGGCAAAGATTTTTTAACGAAACAAAACGATTTGAAAGAATTTGGTAGAGGATCACCCAAAGAACATTTGTATGAAATTATTTCAAAATCCAACCAGTTGTTTCTGACAAGAAGACTTTGAACATTTTCAATATAGCCATATAAGGCAAACTGCCCCACGCCCTGGTTGCCATGTTTGTTCACGAATCAAAATGATTTCAAGGAATTTGGTAGAGGGTCATGCAAGGAACATTTTTGTGAAATAATTTTCAAATCCAGCCAGTGGTTTCAGACAAGAAGATTTTTAAAGTTTTTAATATAGATATATAAGGAAAACAGACCCATTCACTGGCGGTTATGTTTTTTAACAAATCAAAATGATTTCAAGGAATTTGGTAGAGGGTCACCCAAGGAACATTTCTGTGAACATTTCTGTGAAATTATTTCGAAATCCAGCCAGTGGTTTCAAACTGGAAGATTTATAAATTTTTCAATATAGCCATATAAGGAAAACTGCCCCGCCCCCTGGTGGCCATGTTTTTTAACGAATCAAAATGATTTCAAGGAATTTGGTAGAGGGTCACCCTAGAAACATTTCTGTGAAATTATTTTGAAATCCAGCCAGTGGTTTCAGACAAGAAAATTTTCAAAGTTTTCAATATATCCATATAAGGAATACTGCCCCGCCACCTGGCGGCCATGTTTTTCTACAAATCAAAATGATTTCAAGGAATTTGGTAGAGGGTCACTCAAGGAACATTTCTGTGAAATTATTTTGAAATCCAGCCAGTGGTTTCAGACAAGAAGATTTTCAAAGTTTTCAATATAGCCATATAAGGAAAACTGCCCCTCCCCCTGGCGGCCATGTTTTTTAACGAATCAAAATGATTTGAAGGAATTTGGTAGAGGGTCACTCAAGGAGCATTTCTGTGAAAACCATTTTCAAATCCAGCCAGCGGTTTCTGACAAGAAGATTTTTTAAGTTTTCCAGTTTTTTGTTGCCATGGCAAACCAGAGTTTTCAATATATACTAATAAATTGAAGGAATTTGGTAAAAGACCCAGGGCTCAGCCTAGGGACACATTTTAGGGAGAAGTAACTTCTCCCTCAGTTCAGTTTAGGGAGAAGTGAGACCACTTCAAGGAGAAGTATTTTCCAGATATTTTCAAGTTGTATTACATTATTCTAGTTTCCAAGTTTTGTTTCCAAGTTTCCATTCTAGCAATACACATGTCAATACACAAAAGTTTTAATTTAAATATTTTTTTTTATCTAAACATTCACAGTGCATCATAAAACATTGTTTTTTTTGGAATTAAAAATTAATTATATATTGATTATATTTTGTTAGTTATTAATACATTTAAAAAAAATTAAAACACTTTGCTAAAATTACCTTGCAATTATTTATCTAATTTCAATCAATAAAATCTGTTAAAAACACCAGTCATTAATAATAACACATGTTAAATCTAAGAAGAGTGACAGCGTGACATAATCAATTAGATTGGGCTTTCAAATCTGCAAGCCATTAGCAACAGCTAATAGCAATGGTGTTGGTTTGACTTCAGAACGTCTTTGATGTGACTGCCAAGATGGGGCCATAGCAGTTTGTAAAACTAAGTGTGTTACATGATTAGCAGGTGGTCAGTGAGAAAAGCATCAATCAATACCACTGTACATGAACAATGCAAGCACTGTCAATAGAGCATTAATGAATTAGCATTCCAGAGGAAATGTCAAGGGTGTGAACAAAATCAGACAGTTTCTTTATTGCATGGAATAAAATGGATATTTAAATGGGGTGATGAAATAAAGTCTTGGAATTAAAATGGAAACTGTATTAGGAGGGAAATTATTGGATATTAACATGAATATTTACATCTAGTATGGATTGATATGTGTTTTGCGTATCAGGTAATTATGTGCGTTTTTGAAATTTACTTTGATTACGTTCTCTTTTTTATGGAAGTTGACTTGAAAGCCTTTATGACTGGTGTTTGATTGATAATTATTACTATGCGAAGTTTAAAACGGACGGCGAAGTGGACTTCTCCTTGATGAAATTTATGGGCAATGTCAATAGCTCCAGGGCGAAGTTATCGCCCACGTCGCCTTCACGGCTATGCCCTGAGACCATCCCAGGAACATTCCTGCCAAGTTTGGTCAAAATCCGCCCAGTGGTTTTGGAGAAGAAGTTGTTTGAAGTAAAATGTTGATGACGGACGCAGGACACACACTGACCACAATAGCTCACCCTTGATCACTTCGTGCTCAGGTGAGCTAAAAAGTGAAGTCTGTATCGTGCCTATGGGCCCAATTGTTGAGGCATTACGGACAACGCAGGACAGTCCCCCGCTACCAATAGTTCACTAAGCACAATGCTCAGGTGAGCTTAAAACATAAACAGGGATTTAAACTTTTGATGAACAAGAGGGCCATGATGGCCCTAGGTCGCTCACCTGAGTTTAAGGCATCATAATGGCTAATAACAAAAGGGCAAAATGTCACTAAACCCCTAACCTGAGTATAAAAATCTGAACCTTGCAGGTTCAGAAGTTTTTTAGTCTATATAAACCATGTGACCCACAGGGCGTGGCCACTTTCTACCTTAGGGGCATAATTTGAAAAATATTTGTAGTGGACCACTATTCAATGTTACATACCAAAATATGCCGGGCCCGGCTAGCTCAGTTGGTAGAGCGCTGGACTGTTAATCCGGGGATCGCGAGTTCGAATCCCAGCCCGGCCACATAACTTGTGTGGGGATTGGTCATAAAATTATTTCTACGGCCATCCTCCCCCTACCTCTGATTCAAGTAGGGCAGTTGTAAGTTACTGACATAGGTATGTGCACTTAGTACTGGTAAACCGCTGAGATCGGCTAAGCTTGCCCAGGAAAAGTGTGGTTAGGTTAACTGACCGCCGTGATATGACTGAAATACTGTTAAAAACAGCGAAAAATCCAAATAAACAAACAAACAAACACATACCAAATATGAAACCACTGGGCCTTGCGGTTGGAGAGAAGATTTTTAAAGTCATTTTGCTATTTAAATGTATATAAACCATGTGACCTCCAGGGGCATCATTGGATCAATCTTTGTACAGGACCACTCCACAATGTTTCACGCAAAATATAAAACCTCTCGGCCTTACAGTTTCAAAAAGGAATTTTAAGGCCCACTTGCCATATAAGTCTATATAAACCGTGTGACCCCCGGGTCATGGCCACTTTTTACCCCAGGGGCATACTTTGAACAATATTTGTAGAGGACTACTATACAATGTTACATATCAAATATGAAAACACTCCGGTTTCAGAGGAGATTTTTAAAGTCATTTTGCTATTCAAGTCCATATAAACAGTGTGACCCCCAGGGCAGGGCCAGTTTTGACCCCTGAGACATAATTTGAACAATCTTTGTAGAGGACAACTATACAATATTACATACCAAATACAAAACCTCTGGGCCTAGCAGTTTCAGAGGAGAAGATTTTTAAAGTCATTTTGCTATTTAACTTTCAAATCTATATAAACCATGTGACCCCCGGGCTGTGCCCAGTTTTGACCCGAGGGGCATCATTTGAACAATCTTTGTAGAGGACCACCATACTATGTTACATGCCAAATATGAAACCTCTGGACCTTTTCTGTCCATTTTAGTCTATATAAACCATGTGACCCCGGGGTGTGCACAGTTTTGACCCCAGGGGCATCATTTTAACAATTTTTGTAGAGGACCACTACAGTAAATACTCAGTAATAAGTCGAGATTTTAAGCCTCTAAAATCGTAGTTATAAAGTACATTTGACTTATGAGGCAGTTCACAAAAAATCTTAGCATATTATATTGAAATATTTGTCAAATGCATATTATTTCTTACCTGCATATTTGCTAATCCACACACTATAATCCACTCATAATTATCACAGTTTGCCCTTTCTATTAATTACCGACAATTAAGACAAAATGCATAACTGTTTCATTATTAACAAGAAATGTCTTCAAAAAAGACAATCAGCGTTGAAAGTAATATTGAGATGTTATTTAAAAATTACCTAAACAGATGGCCAAGGTGATCGGTTAGGTGACTTCTCAGACCCCAGATTTTTTGGTCCCCACCAATATTAGACTCATTGGACAAAGATTTTTCGGACACTATAAGAAAACTTCTCTGACCCAAAAGTTAATTTGCGATAAATTTATTAATTAAAATATTAAATAAAATTATAATTAATATCTATGCTGTGAATAAACCAATGCTGTGAATAAACCAATCATACAGCACCAGTGATATATGAATAACCAAAATAATTTAGGTTAACATAAGTTTTATCTGAATTTGTCAAGCCAATTTAATAATTTTGGGAATGAATTAAAATTATTATGTATCAGACGAGTCTATATAGTTCTTTATAGTACCGGTAATATATCATTCATGTTAGTTATCTAATATAATAACGATTTGAAGTAAAATAAGCATTTATACTGTGTATCCCAATAAAAAGCAATAGTAAGGGAACATACAGCGATTTTTGAAATGTTAAGACTTTATATTTGATAATGCAACATAAAAATTCATTAGACTATGACGATTTTAAATTATATAAGTAGAAATATGATATATAAGGGGTTCCTGTGTATAATTAGTATTGCAAATTGTGTATTCATGCTACGCGAATAACAATTCAACGTATTCCGAATCTTCTTTCATAACATTTTATCTATAGAAAATGTAGCATCTTTTTATAGATTAAATAAAATCTACTGGAGAAGTTGACAGAAAGATGCAATTATTAATAATCGTTAATAAATCGTAACCACAATTTTAAATCAAATTAACAGTAACTTTATAAATATAAATTCCCCATTTATTGAAATTTTTTGGTTTATGATTCTCTGAACGCTATTATTGATGCAAGTACGAGTATATTAACACAGCTATACAACGGTTGCTAGCTATGCGCGCTATTTTTAGAATGACACTTCTGTTTCTGGAATGTGATGAACTCGCTAGAATCAATGGGCTACATGGAACGGCAACACTGTGACTGAGATTTATGAATGAGAACATTGCACAATTGCTATTTATAGAGCGTACTGTACAGCTTATATAAATGTAGGCTGAACAAAATAGTTATTTCGTTAAGTGAATGAAAATAGCATTCTGCTTATGGCACACAATGAGAAAATACGTTCATAAGTAGCCTCAGTTGTAGAGTATATGTTGAAGATATGTGTATCACTTCATTTTAACCGCTTATGTAAACAATTATGTAAATTTTTAATCCCCAAAAGTATGCAACAGTTATTGGTATACGTTAAACCATTGTTTGGAGTTTGCATTCCCTAGAATTAGAAAATTTGCCCAATTCTATTGGCATTCAATTTTCCCGCTGCATAATTATCGCAAGAAAATCTGGGTCAAAAGTGCTCTTAGACAGCTACGCCGAAAAAAGATGCAAACTGTGAATGAAACTATCTGCTCTATCTTAATTGACTTCCCCACTTTAGGCCCAGCTAGACAATAAGCCACCAATAAAAAATCTATAAACCTGCAGACAAAACCCATGATTTTCATGTATAGCATATTGCTAAATAAACTGGCTGGAACCGGTTTTTGTCTACATCAGGACCTGTTACATAATGTTACATACCAAATTTGAAACCTCTGGACCATGCGCTTTCAGAGGAGAAGATTTTTTAAGTCATTTTGCGATTTAAGTCTAAATAAACCATGTGACCCCTGGAATGTGGCCAATTTTAACCCAGGGGCATCATTTTAACAATCTTTGTACAGGACTATACAATGTTACCAACCAAATATGAAACCTCTAGGCCTTGAAGTTTCAGAGAAGATTTTAAGTCATTTTGCTATTTAAATCTATATAAACCATGTGACCCCGGGGTGTGGCCAATTTTGACCCCAGGGGCATCATTTGAACATTCTTTGTAGAGGACCACTATAAAATGTTACATACCAAATATGAAACCTATGGCCTTGCAGTTTCAGAGAAGAAGATTTTTAAAGTCATTTTGCTATTTAAGTCTATATAAACCATGTGACCCCTGGGGTGTGGAAAGTTTTGACCCCAGGGGCATCATTTGAACAATCTTTGTAGAGGACCACCATACAATGTTACATACCAAATATGGAACCTCATGGCCTTGCAGTTTCAGGAGAAGATTTTTAAAGTCATTATGCTATATAAGTTTAGACAAACAATGTGACCCCCAGGGCGTGGCCAGTTTTGACCCCAGGGGCATTATTTGAACATTTTTTGTAGAGAACCACTATACAATGTTTCGTACCAAATATGAAACCTCTGGGCCTTGCGGTTTCAAAGGAGAAGATTTTTAAAGTCATTTTGCTATTTAAGTCTACATAAACCATGTGACCCCCGGGGTGTGGCCAGTTTTGACCCCAGGGGCATCATTTGAACAATCTCTGTAGAGGACCACTATACAATGTTACATACCAAGTATAAAACCTCTGGGGCTTGCAGTTTCAGGAGAAAATTTTTGAAGTCATTTTGATATATAAGTCTGTATAAACAAGGTGACCCCCGGGGCTTGGCCACTTTTGACCCCAGTGGCATTATTTGAACAATCTTTGTTGAGGACCACTATACAATGTTACATACCAAATATGAAACCTCTAGACCTTGCTGTTGCAGAGAAGATTTTTAAAGTCATTTGCTATATAATTCTATATAAACCATGTGACCCCCGGGGCGTGGCCAGTTTTGACCCCAGGGGCATCATTTGAACAATCTTTGTAGAGGACCACTAGAGGATGTCACATATCAAATATGAAAGATCTGAGCCTTGCAGTTTCATAGAAGAAGATTTTTAAAGTTTTCATTTTTAAAATATATTTTTAGCTCTGGTGACCAACATATGCTGCGGACCAGAAAGATTTGAACAACTTTGAAAGAGGTCCACCCAAGGATCATTCCTGTGAAGTTTGGTGAAAATCTGCCAAGCGGTTTAGGAGGAGATGTTGTTTAAATGAAAAGTTGACGGCTCACGCACGCATGCACAACGGACAACGGGCGATCACATTGTGCTTAGGTGAGCTAAAAAGAAAAAAGGGTTATTGGCAGCAGTCCCTACCTTTGAGCTCAGTGTTTTTTTTACCTTGTATGCATGTTTAATGTAATATATTCATTAAAATGTTCACAACCAAACAACCCATATTAATCATATTATGGTGTTTATATTCCAAAATGAATAAACCATTTGACATTATAAGAACCTTATTTTACCTCCTTGTATGGTAATGTAAGTACATAATTTTCAGAATGTATCTCCATCTTATAGATGTACATGTACATAGTAGCCCAATTAAATATGCCCCTTTATCTTCACTCAGAATTGCATTCAATTTGACCATTTTCATGCAGCTTAATTAGCCCATAGTATGATTATATCATGCAGCATTATCAGCCCTTACCATATCATGATGCATTATCAGCCCTTACCATAACATGCTACATTTGCAGCATTATCAGTCTTTATGTGAGTATTTTTCATTATCAGACTGAATCTCCAGCTATTATCATAACGTGCTGCATTATCAGCCTTTATGAAAGTATTCTGCATTATCATGCTGAAGCACCAGCCCTTACCATAACAAGCTGCATTATCAGCCCTTACCATAACAAGCTGCATTATCAGCCCTTACCATAACAAGCTGCATTATCAGCCCTTACCATAACAAGCTGCATTATCAGCCCTTACCATAACAAGCTGCATTATCAGCCCTTACCATAAAAAGCTGCATTATCAGCCCTTACCATAACCAGCTGCATTATCAGCCCTTACCATAACAAGTTGCATTGTCAGCCCTTACCATAACAAGCTGCATTATCAGCCCTTACCATAACAAGCTGCATTGTCAGCCCTTACCATAACAAGCTGCATTATCACCCCTTACCATAACCAGCTGCATTATCAGCCCTTATCATAACATGCTGCATTATCAGCCCTTACCATAACAAGCTGCATTATCAGCCCTTACCATAACATGCTGCATTATCAGCCCTTATCATAACAAGCTGCATTATCAGCCCTTACCATAACATGCTGCATTATCAGCCCTTACCATAACAAGCTGCATTATCAGCCCTTATCATAACATGCTGCATTATCAGCCCTTACCATAACATGCTGCATTATCAGCCCTTACCATAACCAGCTGCATTATCAGCCCTTATCATAACAAGCTGCATTATCAGCCCTTACCATAACCAGCTGCATTATCAGCCCTTACCATAACAAGCTGCATTATCAGCCCTTACCATAACAAGCTGCATTATCAGCCCTTACCATAACAAGCTGCATTATCAGCCCTTACCATAACAAGCTGCATTATCAGCCCTTACCATAACCAGCTGCATTATCAGCCCTTACCATAACAAGCAGCATTATCAGCCCTTACCATAACAAGCTGCATTATCAGCCCTTATCATAACATGCTGCATTATCAGCCCTTACCATAACATGCTGCATTATCAGCCCTTACCATAACAAGCTGCATTATCAGCCCTTACCATAACATGCTGCATTATCAGCCCTTATCATAACAAGCTGCATTATCAGCCCTTACCATAACATGCTGCATTATCAGCCCTTACCATAACAAGCTGCATTATCAGCCCTTATCATAACATGCTGCATTATCAGCCCTTACCATAACATGCTGCATTATCAGCCCTTACCATAACCAGCTGCATTATCAGCCCTTACCATAACAAGCTGCATTATCAGCCCTTACCATAACATGCTGCATTATCAGCCCTTACCATAACAAGCTGCATTATCAGCCCTTACCATAACAAGCTGCATTATCAGCCCTTACCATAACAAGCTGCATTATCAGCCCTTACCATAACAAGCTGCATTATCAGCCCTTACCATAACAAGCTGCATTATCAGCCCTTATCATAACATGCTGCATTATCAGCCCTTACCATAACATGCTGCATTATCAACCAGTTACCATAACATGCTGCATTATAAGCCATTATCAAATAACCACTTTTTCATCATTTAATGGGCCATCATATCCATTAGAAAACCTACACCAATGTCACACTGAACTTGAAATACAATATCTATTTTTCTTTTAAGACCATGGATTTAACATGTATCATGTTGACAAGTCACTTCAAGGACAATACCAAAACTATTGAAAAGTCTTATAAGATAATACAATTGTGCAATTAAATATACACAAATATACAAATAACCCAATCATTGCTCTGTTTTCAGAGATTTCTTCTAACCAAATACAGTATTACATCATAATTTACATAACTATTCGCTAATTCTAATTCTCCACAATCTGTTGCACTGTACTTTTTTTGCTTCTATCCACCTCCCCGATTGACCACACCTGCCAGAATTCAGCCGCGATGCTTTACCCCACATGCACGAAACCGTCAGTAATGCTCGACCCCACCAGCCCAAAATCGGAAGCAATGCTCAATATCCCAGCAGTGACCTAATAGGCTGCAACGCTTGACGCCATCTGCCCAAAATCGGCGGCACTTCTCAACCCCACTTCCCCAAAATCGGCCTCAACACTCGGCCCCCGAAACCGGCTACAATGCTGACCCCACCAGCCCAAAATCGGCCACCATGCTCT
This sequence comes from Congeria kusceri, assembly GCA_027627225.1. Lineage (NCBI taxonomy): Eukaryota > Metazoa > Mollusca > Bivalvia > Myida > Dreissenidae > Congeria > Congeria kusceri. The sequence goes on from CM051025.1 coordinate 40,273,654, forward strand.
AAATCCTGGCAATGCTCGACGCCATCAGTCCGACATTGGCAATTCTCGACTGTCGAGTCGAATCCACTACCCCGAATCGGCCGCAATGCACGACCCCACATCTCCAAAATCGGCCGCATAGCTCTTAATCCTGGCGACGACCAAATATCGACCTCAACGCTCTACCGCACTTTCATGTTGTTTCGAAAACTTTTTTACTTCTATTAGTTGTTTTCAGATTAGAAAAAAACCATCAATCGTTATCAGTTATACTACAGGCAGACATTAAAAGCCAAAAGAGTCACCATTGTTATTTTAAATATTTGTATATGCGGTTCTTAATAGATATAAAATATGGTCATGTATCTGCATATAAAGAGCGTGTTTTGCTACAAATTGTGTCACCATGTACAAGATAAAAGTTCATGGACTGGTCACGTGCTTAATTGCATAGTGTTTATGCGAACAAAATGACGTTTGACGATGTCTAATTGTGTTTTAAAACAATGCTATATACGACATTATTCATTTAAATATTTTTGATTGTCAATTTGTTAAACGGATTAGGGAAATACAGGGATAAAATTAAGTAAATGCAATTATGAAATTTAAAATGCCTGTTTGCTTTTCCTGGCAAGCGCTAGTATGTGTTGTCAAACACTTTTTAGTTGATAGTAAGGTATAAACTCCGCCGTTAAAATCACCGTATTTGATTGGCTAGTGAGATCATTGTGGGCGGGACTACACTGTTCAGTCCCTTGTCAATCACACCTTTGGACGTGATACCTTATAAATCAATACGGCGTGTGTTTATGGACCATCTATTAGAGATCTGTGTAATTAGATAAAGGCGGATTAAGGTTGTCGCTTTGAAAATTAAAGCATGTCGGCAAACGACTTTCTGTTCTGAAGGCATGTCGGGCCCGACAAGCAATACAGGCCTGCGGGAAACCCTGACTTCTGAGACAAAAATATTGTTTACCTATACAATCTGCACCAGCCAAGTCAGGAATGTCAAGATTCATGGCCTCAACTTTCGTCTATTTTGATATGTAAATTTGTTTCCATCCAATTTGAATTACATTATTTTCTTAGCAATAATATAAAATCCTATACATTGCTGAAACATATTAACTGAGAATATAGTACATAATGGCTTATCAAACTTTACAACCATTACATTTGCCATTTATTTTTTTGGGAAATGCATGATAACTTAATATCTTGATATTGCAACGACCAAATTTCTGTCACTTCTTTTACCCACTGAAATACACTACACTTTTACCCACTGAAATATGCTAATATAATATACGACTACGACTCTCGCCAACTGTTGCTGTGTAAACTTTTAAATTGATATTCTGCTATTCTACTGGTCAGTTGTGCAAAATGTTATGGATACATCATTCCGAATGGTTGGATGGTTTGTGTCATCGATTCTACATCATGCAAACAAAACATTGTCAAATTTTGGTTACAACAAATTTGGGTATGAATATGAAACCTGCGAAACTCCAAGGCAACATATGTTAACTTAACCTACGCAAACTTATAAAAACTAGCAGAAACACGCCAAAACCCAACTAACCCTAGGAAACACATGAAAATTGTTGTGAAATTCCCAATTTGATGGGTACCGGGCCCATTCCCAAAGCAGTGAAACTAATCACTGCCTACTCAAATTAACCACAATAAATTGCAGGAAAATATACCAGGCAGGGTTTTCATAGGTATCTGCTGTTTAGTTTGTCAAATTTGCACTAGAGGATCCTGCAGCCCTGTTTACCCCTTTCAAGCTTTGTCAGTACTCTGACAATGCTGTATCAGAAGTTTTTGGTACCTGTCAGTAGTAACTTAACAGTCAACCAGTGTTTTACACAACCAAGATTTATTAACCACAAAATGACAAAACATTGACATTAATAAATATATAGCCATATTCTTGTGCTTACTACAGATTTATCAGCAGTGCTTGCCACATATTTTTTCAGGCGCCCCGGTCCCGAGGGGTGGGTGAGGGAGGTGTATACGTCGATTTTTTTCATGCCGCACATGTCAAATGAAATTAACTGGTGCGTTTTACCTCATAAAATTAAGGCTAACACTTTTTCATATTTTTTTTTGGAATTATTTAAACAAAATTAAATACACGAAATGTCAACGCTTAAACGGTACTGTTTACCTCTAGCTTTTTAAAAGCAAAAGCGTCTATGCGAAACTGAAAGTAATCATTTTTCCGGATGTTTATGACTAGTGTGCATCGCATTCGCGCAGTGACGTCACATTCAAACCCACTGTTCTCGTCGTTATCAAATCGTAAGGTTACGCTCTATTTACTTATGGAGCCTTTTTTATTCGATTAATTATGTTCATATGTGTTTAGTGTTTTTTTTTACTGTTTTAATCAATACCACAGTTGAACTCGTAGTACAGATTGGATAATTGGTGCATTATAAAGATCTTGATTAGAATCCATTTATATTATCCATGCTTTGTTCAGTCTTTGCGAAACTGGCTAAAAAACGCCGGTCATCCGGACAGGCATTTTGTAAAAAGTTGCCGGTCCGAACAAAAACTTGCCGGACCGAAAAAGACGTGTACATTTTAAACTTTTATCATTTATTTATTGACCAGGATTGTGTTGACAGCACTTATTTCTACTATACACTAACTATACATAGTATAAAGTGTTAGTTTTCTTTAGTGTTAGAGTTTGATGGACTGTGATGCTTAATATTTGCTTAATCATTGGAAGTACAGGTGAGCAGTTTGTCAGCATTTAACAGTTCACTTTGAAAGTCTATGCATTCGTCATCATTTTCAAGAGAATCCAGTTCATCATCGACATCGCACCGGCTTTCGACTTGTTTCTCAAAGCTTACGACTGGCCCCACAGGCACAACCTTGACTGGCACTGTTTCGTCCTCCGACTCTGAATCCAGACATATCGATATTGTTGCACTTGAAGCTGATGTAGATGGGGCAGCAATGTCACTTGTTTCTTGTTCAAGTTTACGCTTACGTGTGTATGATATCCGCCTTCCGCCAATCGGCTCAGCCTTGAAATAAATAAAAAAAACGAATGATTATTTTAAATCAACAAGGTTGAAACATTAATATAATGGTAAGTATGTTGAACCATTTGTTTTTGTCATACTTTATAGCCTATAATATTTTTTCAATTAATGAATTTCAATAAACTTAATAATAGTTGGTCTGTTGATTGTTGTAGTACTGAACAACCAACATTTATTTCCAATTTCTACTGATGAACATAAAAGGGAACTAATTGTAACTCTGTGTCTAATGAAATGGTTTCAAAACAATAGCTGTACATAATTATCCTACCAGCCAAGAGTCAATAGCAGCTTCAGGGTCAAAAGAGGTAATGGATGGAGACAACAGTTTAACCGTCATCAGATCTTGTAGAACTGTTTCCGATAGTTTTGACCGCCTGCACGTCTTCACAAGTTTCAGCTGAGAAAATGCTGTTTCACACCGGACGCTGGTAGATGGCAGTGTCAGTAACAGATCGATTACCAGCCGGATGTTAGGAAGATCATCAGCCCCTGGGCCTTCACCTTGTAGCACCAGGTCCCAAGTGAGATCTGCTAACTCGTTGCCATGTCTGTAAACATATTTGACTTATATATTGCTAACTCGTTGCCATGTCTGTAAACATATTTGACTTATAGATTTTTTCAGCCTAAAATTTATTAACTAAAAGTTCTAAATTTTCCTAGACTTGTTACTACACGTATAGAAGAAACATAATTTATTAAATGAAAATGTTTAAACCAATAATTCCTTACTTCTTCTGTACCAGTTTCTTTAGAAGTCTCCATTCACTTCTTGATGCTTGTGTTGAGAACTCCGTGCTAGTACGAAGGACGGTTTGCTCGAAATGGGAACATGCCAGTCGAATCTCTTCATCACCAAAGTCTGAAATTGATTTGATTTAAGTAAATGATTTCATCCTCAAGTACAAAATGATATTGTTAAATATTATATAATTACAATAATAAATATGATTCAGATGAATTTTAGGCATAATTCAAGGAATTGTAATGTATTAACTATATAATTTATTTTGTTTAGTGAAAGTATTAATGTTTAAGCTTTAATATTAATAAAACCCAGCAATGTTGATGAATAAATATCTCTTGTCGAATAAAATCAACTCGAAACTGGTCAAACTAGGACAACACTCTCCATCCAGTAAAATGTTTATTGAAATGCTAGCAGTTAAATTTACTTATAACAAACTGACAGTATGTTGCTTCTCAGTTTTGAACATCAGATTATCTTCAAAAGGTTTCAGATTTTTAATCGGTGTTGGGCGGGAAACAATAACTAATACTATCAACAGCAAGTAGCAAACAACAAACAAAAAGGAATGATTAACAAGATGCAACGAGAAACTTTAAACAATAACATGCCTACACTCAAACTTCGAACTGAAAAAAAAATCAACTTCAGTCTTAGTAACAGGAACTTGGGATCAACAGAACAGTTGAACCTGTCAATTTGCTCATAGGCCAACTCTTTAAGTGAAGAATCTTAGTAGCATTTTGAATGTCTTTTGTCGCTGTTGAAAACCGTGTCCTAATGGCTTCTACCAGACCATCAATAATCGCATCTGCGTACTTCATGTCAGAAGCATTACCTCTCAGACACACACCCTCGAATTTTCGATTTTGCAGAAGCTGGTCCACAGCTTCAGGTTGCCTTGCAAACCAGCACAAGCTATTATTTTCAAGTGTGTTGTGCAAACAATACTGCTTGTATATATCCTAGTAATAATTAAAATGTATACATATTATATTAACATCTCATCTGATGTGACCAATTTGAGTATGAGTTTGTTCAGTGACTACAGTACCTTCCTTTCGTTTCTTGCAGGAGTTCCATGGTGCTCTCCACCCAGCAAAGACTATCTGACAACGTCACATCTGACCTCTGGAGCTTGAGAGACAGTCGCATCGCAGGTTCAAGTGCGTCCTGAAGAATCAAGATCATATTAATATGTAATGTATTGTAATTTCGAAAATAAAGTTCAAAATGTTTGCATACATTTATCATTATTAAAATTCTAAGCCCTGTAAGAACTAGATTACTAAATAACTATTTTGGTTTTCATAATAATAATTAACATGACAAAATGTCACATTGAAATGCTTAAAGTTACTTTGAAACTACAAAAACGATCACATACACATATATATTTTCTTACCAGAAGAAAGACACTGAAAGCCAGCAGATTAATATCAGTCATCAGCTTATAAAGACCTTCAGCTTTCGAGTTGCTGTGGCTAGCAGTGGCTAGATGTATTTCCAGTGCCCCAAAAGTCTTGATAAGAGCTGTTGTAGCTCTGAATAAGTGCGGTAGCCACCTAGTGCCTGTTACTTTAGGTGGAAGCACACCCTTGCCGATAGTAGAAATGGCTGCAAGAAGTCCCGTTTTGCTTTTGTGGCTGTTTTTGTAAAAGTAGTGCAAGCCAATTAGCAAGGTCATAAGGTTTTCATATTGTTTGTTTTTCTTGATTACATCCCTGAAGGCCAATTCCAACCTATGTGACAAGCAATGAACATTTACTAGTTCCGAATTTATTCTTTGCTTCAATAAAGTTGACAATCCTGATCGGGAACCGGTCATGTTAGAAGCACCATCACTCCCCATACCCACAAGTTTGTCTGAAAAAAGAAAAATGAAGAACAAAATTAAACAAGAGCTGTCACTATCTGATGACATATTCTCCCGACAAAGCTCAAGTTGAAAAATGCAAAGAACAATAACTCTAGCAAAAATGTCCAAATTAATATAAAAAGCGTTAGAATTTGCGCTTTAGTGCACTTGATAATAACCATTGTGTGAAAGTTTGATGAAAATCGCATAAAAAATGTAGGAGGAGTAGGAGGAGTTAACCGGACAAGAAATTGGGACAGACAGACAGACAGTGTGATTAGTTACTATAGTTACTAGGGGCATACGAATTCAATTCGTGCCTAAGCCTTGTATTGTCATCATCTCAGAGTATTTTATTCTGATTTTTATTCAGAGTATACTGTTTAGTGTTAATACATTTTAATATTAAATAATATGTAAATTATCAAAAATTACTTAGATGAACTTAACTATTGTAGTTTTAATAAATGAAGTTATTTTAAATTAGCAAATTCTTTTTATAGTTCTGTGTCATACGGATATAATTTTAATAAAAATTACTACACTAATTTGTATTTACTTTTGTCAATATCTGCTTGCTGGAAAACATGCATAACATGCTCATACAGGTCTTCTGATTTTGTTGATTTGGGGGAACTCATGTTTAAAAACCTTTCAGTAACATTGCCATGGATTGAATATCTGAGATACAACGTTTCTTGCTCTGATCCTGAAATATCAGTAGTTCCGTCCATGATGAAGGACACAAAAGGTGCAGTGTTGCACTGTGTTACTGTGCTTGAAAGCTCAATCTTTGCAATGTGATGAATAAAGTTCACAACAGCATGGCCATTTATATAGGTTGATCCAATATCAAGTTGCTTAGCACGATCTAGTTCACACAACCACTTAAAATCAGAAATTGGTCTGTTATTCTTGACTACTGCATGAGCGTTCCTAAAAAGGAAGCAAAGCCTGTGGCGTTCAGATGCCTGTAACATGCGCAAAGCACTTCCAGCCTCTGTATCTTTCAGTTCTGAAGGTGTCAATGGCTTTTTTTACGGACGTCATGCGTTCAGCTCTTTCATGAGGAGCCGATTTCTCATGATCGACAATCGCCGAATGCCTAAAATTATTGCATCCATCTACAAAAGCATTGCCCTTGACTGACTGTTGATTCGCCTTACAGAACTTGCAAAACATTTTATTTTGATCTTTATCATATTCCAACCAATCCCTGCCATTTTTCCAACGATCCTGGAATGACCTGCCCACCCTTCTAGATTCGTATTCTTTAGCCTTTTCTTTCTTTTCATCGTCAGTTAGTTTTTGTTTTTTACCTGGTGCTGCACCAGGGTAATATCGCAAAAATGACATCTTGGAACAACAACAGAAATTTGTTACAGATAATCTAATTGGACTAAGAATGATAAACTATCCAATGAAATAGCGTTTTTCAAAAGACAAACCAATTTGATGAAAAGTAGAAAAGAAACGAACATAAAATTGAAGGTTATGGTACACTATTAAATTTATCAAGTTCATGTAGAATATTCAAGAAGAAAATGATATATTAATTTACTTAAATGTTTGCTAAATGTAGTTTGTTCGTATGACCTGTAAAATGTTTTTATTAATAAATTTTTAAGTTTGGTGGTGGGGGGTCATTGCGCGCAAAATGTTATCGACTTTACACATTTGCTAAGGTTTGAAATAAGTATAATGTAACCTTGATATTTTCGGTAATTACATTGAGAAAACGTTGTGTACTCACCGGTTAGACATGTGACGTCATCTTCCAGAGTGTAAACATGTCAATCAAGTTTTTGGTTATTTCGTATTTTCCCATTGCATTTTTCGGAACAATTTAAAATTTCGCCGGTCGCCCGGACCGACATTTTCAGAAAACATGCCGGTCCAAATGAAATTTTGCCGGTCAGGACCGGCGGACCGGCAATTTCGCAAAGACTGTTTGTTCTTGCAAAAACGGTGGGAAAATGTCCTCGTGCACATCGGGCCGACGCGCGTCTAATGATAAAGATGTACGTACTATACAGAGCATTATTTTCTGTGGTGACTGGTTTAACAATTAAAGGTGTATACTTACGAAAGATCCTGTAAATGATACTTAAAACCAGAAAAAGACGTTAAGTTTTCGGTATAAGAAAACATGGCATTTAGGACAGTCGTGATGATTATGGACCCCACTTAAAACATCCAGTAGAATTTCAAATCTTTTAAAATACACTAACAGTTTAAAAGTTTTTGAGTTTTGTAAATGTTTTTTTAGCAAAACACTATGGATAAACAAGAGGGCCCTGAGACCTTGTAACCCAATTGGAATTTGCATCCCCGAGGCATTGCTTATTTTTATCCCAGGGGCATAAGTTGAGCAACCTTGAACAAACCTCTGGGCCTTGCGGTTTCAGGTAAAGATTTTAAAAGTCATTTTGCTATTAAAGTCTATATAAACCATCTGAACCCTCGGGGGATGGCCAGATTTGACCCCAGGGGAATAATTTGAACAATCTTTGAAGAGGACCACTATGCAATGTTACGTACCAAACATAGGAAAGCTGCGGGCCTTGCCGTTTCAAAGGAGAAGATTTTTGAAGTCATTTTGCTATTTAAGTCCATATTACCCATGTGACCCCCCAGGCGTGACCAGTTTTGACCCCAGGGGCATACTTTGAACAATATTTGTACAGCACCACTATACAATGTTACATACCAAATATAAAACCTCTAGGCCTTGCGGTTTCAGAGGAGAAGAATTTTAAAGTCATTTTGCTATTTAAGTCGATATTAACCATGTGACCCCTGGGGTGTGGTCTGTTTTGACCCATGGGGCATAATTTGAACAATCTTTGCAGAGGACCACTATAGGATGTTAAATATCAAATACAAAACCTCTGGGCCTTGCGGTTTCAGAAGAGAAGATTTTTAAAGATATTTTGCTAAGTTTATATAAACCATGTGACCCCCAGGGCATGGCCCATTTTGACCCCAGGGGCATAATTTGAACAATCTTTGTAGAGGACTACTATACAATGTTACATACCAAATATGAAACCTCTGGGCCTTGTGGTTTCAGAGGAGGAGATTTTAAAAGTCATTTTGCTATATATTCTATATAAATCATGTGGCCCCCGGGGTGTGGCCCGTTTTGACCCCAGGGGCATAATTTGAACAAACTCTGTAAAGGACCACTAAAGCATGTTACATACCAAATATGAAACCTCTGGGCCTCGCAATTTCAGAGGAGAAGATTTTAAAAGTCATTGTGCAATATATTATATATAAACCATGAGACCCCCGGGGCGTGGCCCATTTTGACCCCAGGGGCATAATTAGAACAATCTTTGTATAGGACCACTATAGGATGTTACATACCAATATGAAACCTCTGGGCCTTGTGGTTTCAGAGGAGAAGAGTTTTAAAGTCATTTTGCTATATATTCTATATAAACCATGTGACCCCAGGGCGTGGCCTGTTTTGACCACAGAGGCATAATTTGAACAATCTTTGTAAAGGACCACTAAAGGATCCTACATACCAAATATGAAACCTCTGGGCCTTGCGGTTTAATAGAAGAAGATTTTTAAAGTCATTTTGCTATATATTCTATATAAACCATGAGACCCCCGGGGCGTGGCCCGTTTTGACCCCAGGGGCATAATTTGAACAATCTTTGTAGAGGACCACTATAGGATGTTAAATACCAAATATGGCACCTCTGGGCCTTTTGGTTTCAGAGGAGAAGATTTTAAAGTCATTTTGCTATATATTCTATATAAACCATGTGACCCCCGGGGCGTGGCCCGTTTTAACCCCAGGGGCATAATTTGAACAATCTTTGTAGAGGACCTCTAGAGGATGTCACATATCAAATATGAAAGGTCTGAGCCTTGCAATTTTATATAAGAAGATTTTTAAAGTTTTCACTTTTAAATCTATTTTTGAAATCTGCCAAGTGGTTTAGGAGGAGATGTTGTTTGAATGAAAAGTTGATGACACACGCATGCACACACGCACGACGGACAACGGGTGATCACAAAAGCTAACCATGAGCACTTTGTGCTCAGGTGAGCTAAAAACAACAGTGCATAGCACATTTGAAGACAATTAATGAGCATGACTGTGAATGCTGAGTCCATGAGAGTTGTTTAAATGACATTCACTTCGAAAAGAGATCATTACACTTCGATAAGTGATAATACAAATAATTCTTGATGCGTGTGTGTACAGATTTTACATGTTTAAAGATGTTCCTGATGTTTATAAAACACTATATTATGTGAAGTTAGAATAAGACATCCAACATAGAATGGACATAAAATCTTTCTCTTTTTCCTATAAAATTGCGCATTTCATGGTATTTAAGTATATTGGTTATATTCTGTCAATACCTATAGAAAATTTGCTCTTTTCCATAACTCTTTCGTAAAATTGTATTATGTCTTTAATCATTTTTACTATATTTAAAACCGAGTCCATGCGTGCATGGACACGGTTTCTATTTTATTGTGAAAATTTTTGACATACACACAAGTATACAGTGAAATTTTATTGATGTAATTATATATGCAGGTGCCTATTGCACTAATTATTCTGCAAAAATTTAAAATTACAAATGGTTAACTGCATATAAAACATTTGTATAATAATGTAGTTTATTCTATGTTTGACGTCTTATTCTAACTTCACATAATAGTGTGTTATAACATTAAATGTCAAATACCGGTATGTATTTAGTGGACAGGCACATCAAACAAGGACTGCCAAAACAGGTACACGGCATACAGATGAACCAACATGTCTTTCGAACATAAGACGGTGAAGTATTAATTTATTCAGAGAAACGAAGTGTATTTAATGATGGTGCTGATAATAATGATGATGAGAAAGATTTATCATATATCTTTGATACGGATCTGTAGCTGATCACTGCAGACCCACAGACAACATAAATGAATTATAACTGCACGATCAACAGTTTACGCCCCCCTAACCCGAAATCCTGGATCCGCCCCTGATTTGGACTGCAGTATGACAGTCTGTAATAAGTGTTCTGGCTCTGCATTGTAGTGCATGGGTATGACTAAACACTTCAGTATGATAGTCTGTAATAGTGTTCTGGCTCTGCATTGTAGTGCATGGGTATGACTAAACACTTCAGTATGATAGTCTGTAATAGTGTTCTGGCTCTGCATTGTAGTGCATGGGTATGACTAAACACTTCAGTATGACAGTCTGTAATAGTGTTCTGGCTCTGCATTGTAGTGCATGGGTATGACTAAACACTTCAGTATGACAGTCTGTAATAGTGTTCTGGCTCTGCATTGTAGTGCATGGGTATGACTAAACACTTCAGTATGACAGTCTGTAATAGTGTTCTGGCTCTGCATTGTAGTGCATGGGTATGACTAAACACTTCAGTATGACAGTCTGTAATAGTGTTCTGGTTCTGTGCTGTAGTGCATGGGTATGACTAAACACTTCAGTATGATAGTCTGTAATAGTGTTCTGGCTCTGCATTGTAGTGCATGGGTATGGCTAAACACTTCAGTATGACAGTCTGTAATAGTGTTCTGGCTCTGCATTGTAGTGCATGGGTATGACTAAACACTTCAGTATGACAGTCTGTAATAGTGTTCTGGCTCTGCGCTGTAGTGCATGGGTATGACTAAACACTTCAGTATGACAGTCTGTAATAGTGTTCTGGCTCTGCATTGTAGTGCATCGGTATGACTAAACACTTCAGTATGATAGTCTGTAATAGTGTTCTGGCTCTGCATTGTAGTGCATGGGTATGACTAAACACTTCAGTATGACAGTCTGTAATAGTGTTTTGGCTCTGCATTGTAGTGCATGGGTATGACTAAACACTTCAGTATGATAGTCTGTAATAGTGTTCTGGCTCTGCATTGTAGTGCATGGGTATGGCTAAACACTTCAGTATGACAGTCTGTAATAAGTGTTCTGGCTCTGCATTGTAGTGCATGGGTATGGCTAAACACTTCAGTATGACAGTCTGTAATAAGTGTTCTGGCTCTGCATTGTAGTGCATGGGTATGACTAAACACTTCAGTATGATAGTCTGTAATAGTGTTCTGGCTCTGCATTGTAGTGCATGGGTATGGCTAAACACTTCAGTATGACAGTCTGTAATAGTGTTCTGGCTCTGCATTGTAGTGCATGGGTATGACTAAACACTTCAGTATGATAGTCTGTAATAGTGTTCTGGCTCTGCATTGTAGTGCATGGGTATGGCTAAACACTTCAGTATGATAGTCTGTAATAGTGTTCTGGCTCTGCGCTGTAGTGCATGGGTATGGCTAAACACTTCAGTATGACAGTCTGTAATAAGTGTTCTGGCTCTGCATTGTAGTGCATGGGTATGGCTAAACACTTCAGTATGATAGTCTGTAATAGTGTTCTGGCTCTGCATTGTAGTGCATGGGTATGACTAAACACTTCAGTATGATAGTCTGTAATAGTGTTCTGGCTCTGCGCTGTAGTGCATGGGTATGGCTAAACACTTCAGTATGATAGTCTGTAATAGTGTTCTGGCTCTGCATTGTAGTGCATGGGTATGACTAAACACTTCAGTATGATAGTCTGTAATAGTGTTCTGGCTCTGCATTGTAGTGCATGGGTATGACTAAACACTTCAGTATGATAGTCTGTAATAGTGTTCTGGCTCTGCGCTGTAGTGCATGGGTATGGCTAAACACTTCAGTATGATAGTCTGTAATAGTGTTCAGACTATCATACTAAAGTGTTTAGTCATACCCATGCACTACAATGCAGAGGCATTGTAGTGCATGGGTATGACTAAACACTTTAGTATGATAGTCTGTAATAGTGTTCTGGCTCTGCGCTGTAGTGCATGGGTATGACTAAACACTTCAGTATGACAGTCTGTAATAAGTGTTCTGGCTCTGCATTGTAGTGCATGGGTATGGCTAAACACTTCAGTATGATAGTCTGTAATAGTGTTCTGGCTCTGCGCTGTAGTGCATGGGTATGACTAAACACTTCAGTATGACAGTCTGTAATAAGTGTTCTGGCTCTGCATTGTAGTGCATGGGTATGGCTAAACACTTCAGTATGATAGTCTGTAATAGTGTTCTGGCTCTGCGCTGTAGTGCATGGGTATGACTAAACACTTCAGTATGACAGTCTGTAATAAGTGTTCTGGCTCTGCATTGTAGTGCATGGGTATGGCTAAACACTTCAGTATGATAGTCTGTAATAGTGTTCTGGCTCTGCGCTGTAGTGCATGGGTATGACTAAACACTTCAGTATGACAGTCTGTAATAAGTGTTCTGGCTCTGCATTGTAGTGCATGTGTATGGCTAAACACTTCAGTATGATAGTCTGTAATAGTGTTCTGGCTCTGCGCTGTAGTGCATGGGTATGACTAAACACTTCAGTACGACAGTCTGTAATAGTGTTCTGGCTCTGCATTGTAGTGCATGGGTATGACTAAACACTTCAGTATGATAGTCTGTAATAGTGTTCTGGCTCTGCATTGTAGTGCATGGGTATGACTAAACACTTCAGTACGACAGTCTGTAATAGTGTTCTGGCTCTGCGCTGTAGTGCATGGGTATGACTAAACACTTCAGTACGACAGTCTGTAATAGTGTTCTGGCTCTGCATTGTAGTGCAGTTGAAAAATTGTTAGCCTTAATTTTAAGAGCTAAAACGCACCCGATAACGTCATATGACACATGTCGCAAAAAAAAAATTTGACGTAGGCACCGGGACGCCTGAGAAAAATCCTGGGTTACTGCTAACAGCTAGGAGAAGTAACTTACTCTTTTTACATCTTGACATGTTTTAATGAAAGTGATAAAATTCCCAATTTGGCTGAAACGACGCTAATTTGCCCAATTTGACCCGTACCATTCCCAAAGTGGTGAGGAAAAACGCTGTGAGCTGAAACTGTTTTTCTATTTTTAGCAATGGTGACCTTGACCCCACCCACCCCATATGCAATCCCAAGCGAGGTCTCGATATAAGGTTTATATGTACGAAGTTTCATTAAAATATATTGATGCGTTCTCAAGTTATTGTGCTGAAACGGTTTTTTTCTATTTTTAGTAATGGTGACCTTGACCCCACCCATCCCATATGCAATCCCAAGCGAGGTCTCAATATAAGGTATCTATGTATGAAATTTCATTAAAATATCTCGATGTGTTCTCAAGGTATTGAGCGGAGACAGTTTTTCTATTTTTAGTAATGGTGACCTTGACCTCGACCCCATCAACCCATATGCAATCCCAAGCAAGGTCTGAATATAAAGTATCTATGTATGTAGTTTCATTAAAATATCTCGATGCGTTCTTAAGTTATTGAGTGGAAACAGTTTTTCTATTTTTAGTAACGTTGACCTTGACCCCACCCACCCCAAATGCAATCCAAAGCGAGGTCTCGATGTAAGGTATCTATGTATAAAGTTTCATTAAAATATCTCAATGCGTTCTCAAGTTACTGAGCGGAATCCGTTTTTCTATTTTTAGTAATGGTGACCTTGACCCCACCCACCCCATATGCAATCCCAAGCGAGGTCTCGATGTAAGGTATCTATGTATAACGTTTCAATAAAATATCTCAATGCGTTCTAAAGTAATTGAGGGGAAACCATTTTTCTATTTTTAGCAACGGTGACCTTGACCTTTGACCTGTTGACCTCAAAATTTAAAGGGTTCTTCCTTTCCTCCCAAGATATCGTGCGGAAACGAAATGGTCTACGGAGAAAGCAAGCTACCCCCACTTCTTCGAAGGGGGGCATCATAAGGTAAAATTATAACCAGTAATATGAAAACATGTAGAAAAGTCGATCTACTAACGCATTTGTCTGGTTACCCGACCTTCCGTACTTATCCGGATTGACCCTACAATGCAACAGTCGCTTTGACCATGAACAATAATTTTTTGAATAAACAGAAAATAATCTTACTTCTTACACTATTTATGTGATAAAAAGAGATAGCTTACAATCTGTGAATTCCTGCTTTCCTTACTGCTGATGAAACTGCCTTGACTGCCGTCTGCAACGCATTAATCAGTGCCGTGAAATCTCCAGTTGCCTTTGGTAATTTCCTCTGTTCTTCGAGGAGGAAGCGCGTGAGCGTGATAGGACATGTGTCAATAGGCGAGTTCTGACTTTGTGAAGCCATGACTGTGCGTACAATGTTATGTCTTGCACCTCAGCAGAGTCCTCAGGTGAACTGTTTACCAGCCACGTCCAAACGACTTTTGTCCATTGTCGAGATAGTCACTGTGGCCATACGTGACTTTCATGCCATAGTTCAAGTGTATGATATTAAGCTTTATACTACCAAATTATATTGTTTGATCTGAAATAAGGACTATAATTTATATTAAATCTACGAATTAATATCAATCCACAAATAATAGTTGACGCATTAACATTATTTATTTTGAAATAAACACCTAAATGAATAAATGCTTCAGATATGTATAACTAGCGTACATTGCTAGTTTTATGGGAATATTTGCGTATCAGGTGACCTATGACGATTTTAATGAGAAAAGACGCATATCAAGTAACCTATGGCTACAGAAAAGGGCGATTTGTATGATAATATACGTAAATGAAGTGACCTATGGCCACAGTAAATGGCCATCTCTATAATAATATACACACATCCAGTGGCCTATGGCCACAGTAAATGGCCATTTCTATGACAATATACGCACATCTAGTGGCCTATGCCCACAGTAAAAGGTAATTTTAACGACAATATACACACATCCAGTGGCCTATGGCCACAGTAAATGGCCATTTCTATGACAATATACACACATCCAGTGACCTATCGCCACAGTAAATGGCCATTTCTATAATAAAATATACACAAATCCAGTAAATGGCCATAATTCCACTTTTCTCGCAAACAGTCTTTTTACGCTATCAGCTGTTTCATTACTCGTGGTAAACATGTATCACGCTGTGACGGACTGGGGACTATATAATGTGGACATGTAGACATTGTGGTGGATCCGTGGTCTAGTGGTAACGCACTGGCTTCACAACCCAGGGGTCGCAGGTTCGAGCCCCCGCTACACCCTAACCTACTAACTCGTCTTTCGCATGAGACGTTAAACCGAGGTGCAGTGTACTAGGTGCTTCACACCGGGCACTAAAAGACCCAGGGTCGCCTCTGGAACGGGGCGTCTCCTGTATCTTGCACTATCCCCCATAACCCAACTAACAAGTCTTCTGGGGGCGATGGCCATATGGGAGAGAATCCCGGTGCACTCGATAAAAATGTACTACACACATTGAAAACGCAATCTTCGTAAAAACAACACTTACATAAACTGGGGCTAAGTTGTTCAGTACAAATACGCTATGCTTCTTGATCTGACCGTGGGAGATTAGGCTAGCTAAACTTCGTACTCATGAATAATTAATGAGACATCTGATTGGTTCCGTGTCCAATCTGAACGGAAAATTCAACCAATGAAACGGCTCGTTATTAAAACAGTTTCATGTAGGTGGTGTTCGCTTTTATATATTTACTGTTGGCCTGCACACCGGGCACTAAAAAGACCCAGGGTCGCCTCTGGAACGGGGCGTCTCCTGTATCTTGCACTATCCCCTGTAACCAACTAACAAGTCTTCTGGGGGCGATGGCCATATGGGAGAGAAACCCGGTGCACTCGATAAACATTACACACGCACGTGGTCAATGAAGTCCGTAGAAAATGGGCAGTGAATGTGACGTATTCATTGATCAGCAGGTGGCCTATCATTATTCATGAAAACGAACCTTTAACAGCCAATTCTCCCACGGTATATAATGTAGTTGTTGCGGAATATGTACCGTGGGTTTCCACTATGGGCATTTGCGTGAGTGACTTTATTACTTAATATAAATTTTGATATTCTGTCAGTCATTTGTATAATATTTGTGTTCCGATTTATATGCACTACAGTGCTACATGTACAGCTGTGTATCTACGAGGGTAAATTAATTAAGATTAAATGATACGTATAAATAAGATGCTGTAGCATGTAGTAATGGAGTATCTTGATATGTAATATACATTCATTATATGGATCCCTTCAAGAGACAATAATGCATCAGACAATGGCTAAGTATTTATGCCTGTTACATGTACATAGTGTATAGTTCAGCCGTTCCAATTTGGTGTAACGTAAGGCATGACAGACGACATGTCGACAACGCACCGAGAACGTTACGCCACTACTACAAAAGCAACGTTATGACTAGGAAGGGCGTCATACTCGTTACAACAGCCTACGTCACCTCCTGTGTCTATGGTCGGGCATATATGCTCGACTTGGAATACGCTTACTATCGGTACACGGTCGTTCGCGTGATTCTACGCCGACTAGCCCATCACCAAGCTTAGAACTGCTCGGTGTTCGGCATAAGCTTCTACATTTCCGTAGAAGCTCGGGTTTATATTTCTACATTTCCGGGCTTTGTTCAGCTCGGGGTGATACTTCTACATTTCTGGGCGTTGGTACTGCTCGGCACCACTCGTTTACTTCCGGGCTGGGCTCAGCTTGGACCGATACTTCGTTTCCGTGCTTTGGACAGCACGGGTCACTACTTCGCTTGATCGATTCGTTTCCAGGCATACGACTCGGAGTACTGCAGTCACTGACGGCTGGACAGTTGGTCCGGATTGCAACTACTTCCATTTCGCGTAAAAATATGTTTGTTTCAGGTTACACGACCTACCCTTAAAAAATGCTCAGACGCTAGAACATTTCATTTAGTTCGTCAGATATTTTTTTCTTTTATTTTCATTTTTTAATTATAACATGTTTTCGGTTAAATAAGTGTTTTCTTTGAATATCAAGTACTTCCAAACAATGTTAACGGATATTGCAGGTATATTTTGAATATTTATTCAGTTCTATACTCTTACATTTAAAGTTAACCATTAACTTAATTATAAAATTTGAAAAAAATCCCTACCTAACTACCTGCCTACCTACCTACCTACCCTATTGTTTGGTCATGTAACCCGAACAAACATATTTGTACGCCTTTCTCTACACAGCTTCATCTACAGTTATTCAGCATTGGAATATTTCATTATTAATCTATCATTTGTACATAATTTATGTTCTTGTGAGTAAATTTTGTTAAATGCATTCCTGTTCGATTATTGTGTTTTGGGGGCGTTTAATCGTACTTATTTGTCATCCCTCGTCTTTTCTGATAGTTACACACGTTTACTGAATATTTCGCTATTGCCGATATGTAATAGTCGTTTAATAATCGATCATACACTAGTAACTATATTATTCAATTTCAACTAAAGTACTCCTTTGTACAATTAAAAACGTCCGGAAAACGCTAGCGTCCGAAACA
Organism: Congeria kusceri; assembly: GCA_027627225.1. Taxonomy (NCBI): domain Eukaryota; kingdom Metazoa; phylum Mollusca; class Bivalvia; order Myida; family Dreissenidae; genus Congeria; species Congeria kusceri. The sequence continues at coordinate 40,291,697 of CM051025.1, forward strand.
TTGGATACATGTTACCAGTACATCAAGTAATTTATTATTGCAATATAAAAACTATAACTTACTGGTACTTCCGAAACCCTTGGTTGAAGAATATACAGCAAACCTTGTATTTGTATTAAGTTCATGGCGCCTTAAATGCTCCAAGGCTTCTTCCACTGATGATAACCTATCACATGTGTATTCTGCCATTTTGTATCAAAGGGAAATAACTACAATTTATAATAGAACTGAACATAATAGAACAGAACAGAATATAATAAAATAATATTAATTTCCAATCATGGGCCATTGCTGCCATATAATGACATAATAATGGTTTAATAATAAAGCTTATTGCAAATCTTATTCTTATTGGTGTACACAGCTGACTTAAAATACAAAATGTAAATAAATAAATTATAACGCAAATTTAAGAAATAATTGACGGGTAACGCGTTGGTTATTGTGGTGATAACCAACAGTTTAGAGTTCCGATGCGTAGGAATGAAACAACGTGGGCGATAGCAATCGTCATTTGCTGTGGTCATATGTATAGGTCACTTGATATACATACATGTAAGTATGTTCCTCTTGAAATCGCCATTTGGTGTGTCCTTAGTTCACTTGGTATACGTATATTCCCATTGAAATCGTCATTTGGTGTGACCAAAGTTCACTTGCTGTACTTATATGCACCTATCAATATTCCCCGGGGGGGGGGGAGCGGCGGGCTGACCCAGAGGAATTAGGCAAAGCTTATTTTTTGAGGTCTAATTCCCCACCCTAGAGTCAAGCATGTTTGTCTAAATCTCCTACGTGGGAGATGCTATATATCTATCAAAGGCCCGGGGCCTGTATAACCAGGATCTAAAATCCGACCAAAGTATATTACCCCGGGACCCGGAATCATTCGGAATGTCAATTTCCCGCCTGTCGGGAATCGCTTTTAGTCTAAAGTCCCCTATATGCACGCCGTTCCCCCCTTTGAGAAAACATTGATAGGTGAAATATTCCTGTGGTCATAGATCACGTGAAATATGTATATTCGTATTTAAGCCACCATTTGTTGTAACCAAAGGTCACTTTATTCAGGTGTTTTCTAGGGATGGGACCGAATACTGAAATCGTTTTGATACTATTATATACGGCACTCTGTCCGAATATTTACCTATCCGAAATATGTATACTACATGTACCTAGTTGTTTTACCTTGTTTCAGTGGTAGATCAGCGATATAACTTAGTGAGTGTTAAGCAAATATAAAGAAATGTAAAACATTGTTAAATGTATTGTTAATTAATTTGTTAATCGTTCCGTACACAAATTTGTCATTACATAAATTACATGTTGCCTGGGTTTTATCTAATGACCGCGTAAAGTACTTCCAAGCACATGATGGTGGCACTGTTTATTAATCAAGACTCTTGTATAATATACGGTGTTGATATAATGGAGAATAATTTACAAGCGACGTATATTAAGATTGACCAGATCATGCTAACTGTTTTCTCGTAGAATTTGCCCCTTACTGTTGCCATGGGTCACTGGATGTGCATATATTTACGATTACAGCGCCCTTTTCTGTGGTCATATGTCATAGGATATGTACTAGTATATAATCCCATTTAGGATCATTTTACATTGCCAATAGGTCACAGTATGTGCATATATTCCCATGTAAATATCACTTTACTGTAGACATAAATCACTGGATGTGCATCTATTCACATTGAAATCGCCATTTGCTGTGGTAATAGGTCACTTGGATAAACGTATATTACCATAAAAATCGCCTTTTGCTGTGGACATATGTCACTGGATGTGGATATATTCACATTGAAATCGCTATTTGCTGTGGGCATAGGTCACTTGGTTTACGTTTATTCCCACAGAACTCGCCCTTAACTCTGGGCATATGTCACTGGATGTATAATAATCCCATTTAAATAGCCACTAACTGTAGCCAAACTGTAGCCATAGGTCACTGGATGTGCATAATATTCCCAATGTAAACGCCATTTGCTGTGGCCATAGGTCACTTTAATTACGTATATTCACATTGCAATCATAGAAATCGTCGTTTATAGTGGCCATAGGTGACTTGATATGCGTATATTCTCATAGACATCGCCATTTGCTGTGGCCGTAGGTCACTTGATATGCGTACATTCTCATAGAAATCGCTAAAGTCTATGGCAAAGACCACTTATTTACATATATTTTCGTAGAAATCGTCCTTTACTGTGGCCATAGGTCACTTGTTACGCTTATATTCTTTTAGAAATCGTCCTTTGCTGTGGCCATAGGTCACTTTATATGCGTATATTCACATAGAAATCGTCCTTTACTGTGGCCATAGGTGATTTGAGATGCGTATTATATTCACATAAAAAATCGCCATTTGCTCTGGTCATGGGCCACTTTATTTACGTATATTCTGATAGAAATCGCCATTAGCTGTAGCCATAGGTCACTTCATATGCGTACATTCTAATAGAAATCGCCATTTGCTGTAGCCATAGGCCACTTTTTTCTCATATAAATCGTCCTTTACTGTGGCCGTATGTGACTTGATATGCATATATTCTCATATAAATCCCGATTACCTGTGGGCATATGTCACTTGAAAAATGCGTCTATTGTTATAGAAATGGCCATTGTCTGTGGCCATAGGTCACTGGATGTGTGTATATTATGAATATTATTATAGAAATGGCCATTTACTGTGGCCGTAGGTCACTGGATGTGCGTATATTCAAATAGAAATGGCCATTTATTGTGGCCATAGGCCACTGGATGTGCGTATATTGTCATAGAAATGGCAATTTACTGTGGCCATAGGCCACTGGATGTCCGTATATGATCATAGAAATAGCCATTTACTGTGGCCATAGGCCACTGGATGTGCGTATATTATTATATAAATGGCTATTTACTGTGGCCATAGGCCACTTTATTCTCATTTATTCTCATTTTAATCGTCCTTTACTGTGGCCGTAGGTGACTTAATATGCGTATATTCGCATATAAATCCCGATTACCTGTGGGCATATGTCACTTGAAATGCGTCTATTGTCATAAAAATCGCCATTGTCTGTGGTCACTGGATGTGCACATTTTTACATAAAAATCGCTTTTTACTGTGGCCATAGGTCACTGGCTGTTAATAAATAAATAAATAATGTTAATGCGCCAATTGCTTATTGTTAGAATTGAATTAATTCATACATTTAATATAAAATATCATTTTTGTTCCAGATCATTGTGTAATTTAGTGGTTACAGGCTGGAATTCAGACGCTAACTCTGGCCAATTCAGGCCACAGTAATCGGCTCAACAATTGCCGTCTCATCTATGGAAATGAGTGTTTCCCATTAAGGACGAGCAGCCCAATACCTACCTCGAATATCATTGGTCTCTTGGACAGTGTCCTTTCATTTTATTGGTTAAACAAACACACCCACAAACGGCCTTCACATTGGTGCGACTTTTGCAAATTATATTTTTGTATCGCACTGTCACACAGAGGGCGCTGTATTGTGTTTTCCTGTTGTTTCACGGGAAGCACTTAACTGCAGGCTATATGGGTCGCTATAATGCCGACCAAACTGGATGAATTAATTCTGCATTATTTGTATAAAACAAACTAATATATATAGATATTGGTTACATTTAATATATAAAAGAAAACATATATTATGGATATTGTATGTCTGTAGAAGATAAAAATATATTGAAATAATGTTATTTGTAATGAAATGTAGATGACACCACTAAAATCTGGTTTAATTGTACGCGTAACAGATTGTTACATAAAAAAAAAGTATCAATGCATTTAATTAAAAACTGTTCATGCCTACACTAAACACAAAACTGAACATTTACAAAATTTCGGAGTCTATGCAAACTGCGTTCAGCCCGTTTAGCTTGCTGTTGTAATGGGCGCACTGGCCCGCATTTAAATATTGCCGTTGTTGGGAATTTCACGAATTTTGACAGCGAAACGGGAAGCACACCACGCAAATAAAAAAATTTGGGTTTAAATCCTTCCAAAATAATGTATGAAGTGTTTTAACGTTAACTGTCCGAATTCGTGATGGAGGACAAAATAGATGCCTTAAGCATAACAGATGACGAGGAGGAATCGGAAGACGACACTGTTCGACCGTTTGAAAAGAATGGAGTTTTAAGCAAATGGACTAATTATCTGCATGGATGGCAAAATAGATACATAGTTCTTAAAGATGGGACACTTAGCTATTATAAGTCAGAGAATGATACATCATTTGGGTGTAGAGGAGCAGTTAGTTTAACAAGAGCTTCAGTTACTGTAAGTAAAAAAAGGAGTATAAATTACATATTTTATCATACCACCATGCAGAAAGAATTGGGGTCAACTCGGCCGGAATATTAAGGTCCCCGGTAGTTTCCGCCCAAGTAGTAGGGCAGTTGTCAGTTAGTGGCATAAGTATGTGCACTTAGTACTGGTAAACTGCTTAGGTTGGCTAAGCTTGCCCAAGAAAAGTGTGAGTAGGTTAACTGACCACCGTGATATGACTGAAATACTGTTAAAAACGGCGAAAAACCCCATCAAAACAAACAAACAGTTTTCTTCCTTGTTGTTTCCACCCTCGTTTCGCCCCCCATTTTCAGTGTACTGTGTAACGTTTCGCCCGAGCTTCGGATATGCAAGTATGTCTCACACAATTAAACAATAGAACGAATAATATAACTAATATGTATATATCCCTTATTCTTCAGATACCGTTCTATCTTAGATACCGTTTCTTCACAAGGTACTCTAGAATAACAGCATGTTCAGTATCCGGACACACCGAAATTATATGCTTTTACAGGGTTCACTCTGGCTTTTGAAAAGTTGTCGCCACTTTTTTTTGCCAAATTTGAAAACTTTGAGCCAATTAGGCGTCGCACATATTTTTTTTTGGTAAGAGACGTTCAGGTGCCATACTATATATAACCATACTATAATTATATAACTTATATTTTTACTCTTACTTTAATGCATTAATAATTATTCCTGATGAAGAATACAATAAATAAACAAAACACCATATATCTCTTTAATCGATTTAATAAGTAACAAAACAGCATATTTCATATACAAATGGAGTAAAATGGTTACAACAAGAAATATGTTAGCAATGCACTATTAATATGTGTGTTAACATCATCAATATTTGATTTTAAAGTAGACATTTAACAATGCATAAATGTTACTATTTTACTTATAAATATGATACATATTAATACATAAATATACACATATAAATACAATGGCACAAATTAGGCAAGGCAAGGTACACTGGAAAGGAAACTGAAAATATACAGAAGACATCAATTATCAGCAGTTCTATATATATTATGATCATAGACTAAAAGAATTCCAACTTCCAACAGTCTTTACATTTTCTGTTCACTGGAGAATTTTGAAGTTTGAGCATTATAGATGGAGATGAGACGTCATCAGAATCGAACAAACGTTGTTTACAAGGAGTATTTACGTCTGAATTGGCCATTTTACAAGTGAATTTTCCATTTCAAATTCAACATTTCATACCAATTGTCGTCACAAACTGTTTAATTATGGAGTTTTGCTTATTTAATCCTGGGACCTATTTGTTTTTATAGGTCCCTGTTTAGCCGTGAATGTCAACGTGTTGAAAACACTGCATACTTATGTTTTGATTTCTAATTATCGTTTGATCTCGTCCTTAATCTGTTACAAACATTGCACAATTCTATTAATTGCCAGTATCACCGTCACGCTGCAGTTAATTCATTCGTACCGCTTGCATCACTAAAAATCAATACATGCACAATAGCTGTTGAGGTTAACCGAGTCAGCAAGACCGCTTAGGCTAAAATGGCGCTGACATTATTTCAATAGTAAATAATTCGGACAAAGAACGCGGTCGCCAGAAAAATCGCCAAACTTGAAAATTTGTCCCCACTTTTTCGATTTTGTCGCATTTGGCGACCGTGGCAATCGCCAGCGCGAACCCTGCGTTTATGCAGACATAGTCTTTCAGTAAACATCATGTTAAATTGGTAAAATAATCACTCTTTTAATGCTCTACTTTCATATTATGTTCTTGTGTTTAACAGCAGTGCTAGTACCCCTTTTCCATCGATATTCACTGGATTTTTGAAACTGAACTGAAAAGTATTTCACTAAAATTGAGATTAAAATAGATTGCTCTATAAGTTCAGTCTCTGCGAAAGTCGTGAATTTATTACTGGCCACGAGGACCAGTAATGCCCCAAATATTACTGGCCCGGACAAAGTATTACTGGCCACTTATTTTTTTGCAAGAAACATTTAAATACGATAAAAACAATATATTTGATGAAAACTAAAACAATATACACTTGAGAGTGCTTTATTAACTAAAGCTACTACTATCAGCATGTTAATTTTGCAAGATATATATGAATTCAATTGTATTTGTCAAAGTCCTTTCAACGTCTTCAACAATGTTAAACTTCAACTGGAACTATAAGACAACAACATTGATAGGTTTCCTGTTACACAGTCATTACACTGTCACGTCAACCATGTAGTCGGGAACCAATTCTCTTACGAGACTTGTGACGTCATCTTATTGAAACGCAAACATGTTTAAATTCAACCAATTAAAACGCAAGACAGAACCATTCGAACGGAAACCGAAAACGAACGGAGATTCCGAGAGTGACGTAAGTTTGTAAACAAAACAAACAGCAATCGATGTCGTAAAATATTTTTGACAGAAATTTTCACCGGACACGAGGACCAGTATTCGGACAGTTTTTCCCGGACCTCCCGGATTTTTATCAGCAATGTCCGAGGTCCGACAGTCTTTTGCGGAGACTGATTAGTTTGTAAAGAACAATAGCGCGTGCACCAGCCTTTGATGACGTCATAACCCAAACAAAGAAACAGTATCGAAAGACGCTTGTTTTTTTATGGGAGATCGTTATGGTTGACCTGTTCTGAATGCTGTCATTTGTTTATTAAGTGAGATTTTACAGATTTTTTATTTTGAAATTAAAGATAGATGTTTTGTTCATATTTAATATGTTTTAAAAACGAGTATGGTCAAACCTATTTTAAGTACGAATTGTTAGTGTCATTAAGAGGAACGGTATCTAAAGAATAGAGCATATATAATTTTCCTCAAGCTGCCTTGCTTTATGATTAGCTTATTGTAGACAGATGATTGGTATGGAACAGTAAATTAAATAGAATTAACTACTATTATTATACAATGACCCTGAGCATGACTTGGAGTCTGCTGTGATATCCTGAGGGTGGTCTTTAACACTGTATTGACCTCGAGTCCTTGGTATGAAACACTATCCGATACTCTGGGTCTGGAACACAGGATTGTATGGTGTTATATTCCTATATGACCCCATACCCAGTGTATGAAACCTTTGAAGAGACTTGGAGTCTTGGTATGGAGATATGGAACTTTTATATTATCAATTTGCTAGCGACCCGGGCTGTTGAGGGGTAGGAATCCTGCTAACATGGCCCATATGTCGCAAGAAGAGGATTTCAAGCCTCAGAGCACCCAAAATCCCTAGTGTTTAATCAATAATATAATTTGAAATACTTTCCATACGAAAGCTGGAACAGATCTGCTAGAATTTACCAACGCTCACGCTTTTATACTACCCGCACATCCAGGTAACTTAACAACCTAATTACTCGTGCGTAATAAACACGGGATTTACTACCTAACGCATGTGACTGTCCACACATTACTTTCTTTGAGAAATATTTACCCTTAGGCGCAATCAGTGACTGTGTGTAATATAGATCAATTGGATGGGTAAATTCATCACAACTGTAGTGTAGTAGTGTTACTCGCATCATTCTGTTTTTACTTGTCTAGTATTGTTATTATTGGCACAAATGTTTTCTATGAATAAATAAATTGATTGTTTACACACACATGTATCGTTTATGTAATTAATACAGTAAAATGTGATTTTGTGTTAAATTAACGAATAACATGTTTTAAAAAGTGTAATAAACGTTTTTATGTATGTCTTTAATGCTTTGTTATAAAAAAACATAACATGAAGACATATGTCAAAGGCATAGTCATATGTTATCTTATTAATGATCTATTTTTTTGTCGCATATTTAAGATTCTGATGTGAATAAGTCAAGACTATAGATATTTGATACGTTATTCGATTAAGTTAAAATTATTTATTTCAAATGTGAATATAATCAAAAGATGTAAATGCATGAAGATAACTACTATTCAGTTCTACCTATAAATACAACCATATATTATACAATTAATTAAAATTATTAAAATAATTAATATAATTGGCATTTTTAAATAGAGACATTTATCTTACCTGTACCACATGTCCTGTGTTGCCATCTGTGACACCAATCACAATCAACCGCCTGTTGTTGCTCCCGCACCTCTCTCCCACATGCAATACACGGGTATTCCATGCTTCCAGCACACACACACGATATTAATAACACAAACGATAGTTGAAATATTCCACGTAAATATTTATCAAACAGCACGAGATCTTATATTAAAATTGCAAATACAAAATGTACTATATTCAATAAAAAAGCTATATATACAGTTTCTATTTACTCAAATGTGTTTACTTCTTTAAATAAATTAATTATCATGTTTAATGAAGTTTTAATGGAAGTAATTATAATCCCTTAACAAACTTGTTAATAACATACCGACTTTCATACCGACCAGTGCAATTAACATCTTTTGTTACCTTCAAAACGCCTTTTACAAAGTGTGAAAAACACATTCCTTTCATCCCATTTGAATACTGGGCCGAGTTAGACCAGGTCGAGTGGGACCGGGCTGGGTTAGTATTCGGGCTGAGTTGACCCGATACCTGCAGAAATCGGCCTAATACAAAGGTGCCTGATATATTTTTTAGCTCACCTGAGCACAAAGTGCTCATGGTGAGCTTTTGTGATCGCCCGTTGTCCGTCGTGCGTGTGTGCGTGCGTGCGTCGTTAACTTTTCATTTAAACAACATCTCCTCCTAAACCGCTTGGCAGATTTTCACCAAACTTCACAGGAATGATCCTCGGGTGGACTTCTTTCAAAGTTGTTCAATCTTTCCGGTCCACTGCATATGTAGGTCACCAGAGCTAAAAATAGATTTAAAAAGTAAAAACTTTAAAAATCTTCTCCTATGAAACTGTAAGGCTCTGAGCTTTCATATTTGATGTGTGACATCCTCTAGTGGTCCTCTACAAAGATTGTTCAAATAATGCCCCTGGGGTCAAAACTGGCCACACCCCAGGGGTCACATGGTTTATATAGACTTGTATAGCAAATTAACTTTAAAAATCTTCTCCTCTGAAACAGCAAGGCCTAGAGGTTTCAAATTTGGTATATAACATTGTATAGTGGTCCTCTACAAAGATTGTTCAAATAATGCCCCTGGGGTCAAAACTGGCCACGCTCCAGGGGTCACATGGTTATATAGACTTGTTAAGCAAAATAACTTTTAAAATCTTTTCATCTGAAACAGCAAGGCCTAGAGGTTTCATATTTGGTATATAACATTGTATAGTGGTCCTCTACAAATATTGTTCAAATAGTGCCCCTGGGGTCAAAATTGGCCACACCCCGGGGGTCACATGATTTATATAGACTTAAATAGCAAAATAACTTTAAAAATCTTCTTCTCTGAAACTGCTATGCCCAGAGGTTTTCTATAATTATGGTATGTAACATTGTTTAGTTGTCCTCTACAAAGATTATTCAAATGATGTCCCAGGGGTCAAAACTGGCCCTGCCCTGGGGGTCACATTGTCTATATAGACTTAAATATCAAAATGACTTTAAAATCTCCTCTGAAACTGGAGTGTTTTCGTATTTGATATGTAACATTGTATAGTAGTCCTCTACAAAGATTGTTCAAAGTATGCCCCTGGGGTAAAAAGTGGCCATGACCCGGTGGTCACATGGTTTATATAGACTCATATGGCAAGTGGGCCTTAAAAATCTTAAATGTTGAAACTGTAAGGCCCAAAGGTTTTATATTTTGCGTGAAACATTGTGGAGTGGTCTTCTACACAATTGTTCCAATGATGCCCCTGGGGGTCACATGGTTTATATACATTTAAATAGCAAAATGACTTTAAAATCTCCTCTGAAACTGCAAGGCCCAGTGGTTTCATGATTGGTATGTAACATTGAATAGTGGTCCACTACAAATATTTTGCAAATTATGCCCCTGGGTAGAAAGTGGCCACGTCCTGTGTGTCACATGGTTTATATAGACTAAAAAAACTTTTGAACCTGCAAGGCCCAGATTTTTATACTGAGGTAAGGGGTTTAGTGCCATTTTGCCCTCTTGTTATTAGCCATTATGATGCCTTAAACTCAGGTGAGCGACCTAGGGCCATCATGGCCCTCTTGTTTTATATCAGGTCGCTAGCGTTTGTATCAGTCAAGGTTTGGAGGTACTTCATATTACTCTGCATCAAGTTTCACTAAAAATTAATCAGATTCAACAAAAGAAACAATTTGATACCAAGAACATGTATAGTTTATTATTTTTAAGCATCATAACTCTCCAAAACATTATTTTTTAAAAAGTCAAGTTATTGTCGTCTCTCTGTCATGAGCGTTTGCGTCAACTTCTGCGTTAGTTAAGTTCTCTGGTTCCGTTTTTTGGTTAAGTTTTTTGTCCATTTCTCAAAAACTATCAAGGTATCCATTTGAAACTTTCAATACTTGTTCTATATCAAAAGGGTAATTCATAACAACAAGGCAGGTAACCCTGTGATTTGTATTCCCAGAGTTATCTGCCCTTGTTTGGACTTCATTTTTTTTACAATTTTTGGTTAAATATAACATTTCTCAATAACTATCAAATACATTAAATTGAAACTCACGGTACTTGTTTATGGTGCTGACCCCATTCTGAAGATGTAAGGAGGCAACTCTTTCACAGATTTTGTTGGAGTTATTACCCTTTAAACTTAAATTTTCGCTGTATGTCAAATTTCTCAATACCTGTATGAGGTATTGACTTGAAACTCAAAGGTCGCGGTGGCGTAGTGGATATGGTGTCCGCCTAGCGATCGGGAGGTCGGGGGTTCGATCCCCACTCCGGGAGCGTTCTCAAGATCTCCCACAAAGACACCAAGTACTGGTTCTACCCAGGAAACGGACTCGAGAGTGTCTCTATAAGCCTAAGGCTTTCGATGCAATCAAACTTAAATAAATAGGTTTACACTAAACTCATAGTGCTTGATCACAGTGATGAATTTATTCTGTAGACAAGAGGAGGAATAGTCCAAGAGCCAAGGGCCATTTATTTAAAATTCGCGCCCCAAGCTAAAATTGGTTTTAATTGACAGTTATTCATATACTGAATTCAAAAACCAATTTCTTTAAAAAATCCTCATTTACAATGGCCGGCAATCCAAGATGGCTCCAAAATATTTCATTTTACCCCATGTTCGCTAAAACCCTATTATTTAGCTGTTATTATGTCATTTTTGAACATCTTTTTAACCAAACTAACTGAAGTGATGTTATATTTGATGTTTGTAACATTCAGTATGTTTCGTCGACACTGTTGAAAAAAATATATACAAAAAAATGGGAAAAAAGCACCTCAAATTGGGTATGTTTTTTTTCAAAGATCTGTTTTTCAGTTGTTGCAAACTCTTAAAAAATAAGCGAAAAGTAATAAAAATCATTTTAACAATCACCAAATCTGTGTTTTATAAAAGTTAACTAAAGTTTCTCAACATGATGCTCTTAAAGTAATATCATACTGTTGCTAAAAGTGGGTGGGGTAAATTTACCCCTGAATTTTAAAATGACATTGTTTTAATTCTTTGATGATTAGTTTTAAAAATGTTTTTAATATAATTTTTAAATAATTTGTTTTAATTCAAACTAACACAATTAATGTTATATTTGATATCTGTAATATTCGATGTGTTTCTTAAGCTACTGTTGGTGTGTGTTTTTTACAAAGAAAATGAAAACAAATACATGAATTTGTTGTTTTAAGTCTTAATGTGGCTTTCACCTGTTGCAAATTCTTAAAAAATGATGATTACTGTAATAAATTTCCTTTTAAACAATAACCATATCTATAAATTACACAATTAAGCTAGATTTGTTCAACATGATACTCATATATTACCATTATTTTTGTAAAAGTGGGTGGGGTAAATTGACCCCTGAATTTCAAAAATGACCTTATTATTTATTCTTAGTTGAATTGTTACCAACAGCGGCAAAACAATTAAAAGATAAAATAAATAATAATAAATTTGTTTTTTACTCAAATAAATGAAGGTAATGTTATATTTTATAATTTATAATTTTAATGTGGTATAACCACTGTTGTTAAAAATGTGTGTAAATTGAGAAAAAAAGCAGAAATTGTATTTATTTATTTATTTTAAACAGAATTATGTAGCTTTGTGTTATTGCAAATTCTTATATAAATGGTTAATGTTATAAAATATGTTAACAATAAATACATCAATGTTTTAAAAATAACAGTTAAACTACGTTTGTTCGACAGGTTGCTAAATTACCATACTACTGATACACGTGGTTTGGCTAAATTGACCCATGAAATTGCAAATATCGTGATTATTTAAACAATCCACTTATAACTGTTTTATTAAGTAGTATATATTAGTTTACCATAATTCGAAGTGTTTTTTAATGAGAATATAATTATTGTAACTTGTATTAAACATCTCTTGTATGATCAACATACATTTAAATGGTGTCTAAATTTCATTCAATATAAAACTGAAGGGTGTTTTGCTTGTTTGCACTGACATATCAATTTTAAATGACATTTGACATACAAACAATTATATATCACCGGTATGTAAATATTGATCGTTGGTAGTGTGCTGTGACAATTAAATCACATTTGAAACACAAGTCGGAAACAAATTATCAAAACATGTCTTATTCAACTATTCCTGCCTTTACAATATCATATGATTAAACGCTTTATGCTACTAAACATAAATTGAGTAATGTAAACTAGCAAGCCATTATACTCCAATGACATGGAAGAGCGCACAAAGCAGACTTGTCTGTAAACTTTATTCTCCCCGAAGAACGCCTTACGGATCAGAAACTGGAATGTTAGAACACTCCTTGAGACGGGAAGAACCGCAGAGGTAGCTAGAGAGATGGATAGGTATCGATGTGAGATTGAGGTGAGATTGACATCTGCAGGAAAGCTTACATTGTCTACTGGGCATACAGTATTGTATTCTGGTCTACCAGAGGAAGAGGGGACACCATCATGGAGTGGGGTTCATGCTTAGCAGAGAGGCAAACAAGTGTCTGATGGTATGGGAACCAAACGGTGAAAGAATTGTAACAACACACTACAGGTCTCAATTCCAGAAGGTTTTCCTGATTAAATGTTATGCCACTACAAACCACGCGGAACAAGAGATGAAATATGATTTCTATGGGCAACTCCAAAGAGTACTATACCGATATTGCAATTGTTAGAGGAGACAAGAATGCCAATGTGGGCTCCGACAACACTGGAAGAAAACTTGTAATGGGAATGGAAGGCTTGGGTGCAATGAATGAGAACATTGAACTTTATGTGAACTTCTGTGCCAACAATGATCTTGTCATAGGAGGCACCACCTTTTCACATCCATAAAAAGACATGGAGATCACCTGATATGGTTACTGCAAACCAGATAGACCAAACAGCAGTATCAAAACACTAGAGAAGAACACTAGCTCTTGTCGGAGCCTATGAGTGGTAGATGTGGATTGCAACCTTGAACTGGTGAAAGCAAAACTCAAGGTGAAGATCGCCAGAGTGAGGAAAACCAGTCATAAAAGGCAGCCACGTTTCAACACCTCCAAGTTAATGGAAAGGGCGATATGTCAAGACTGCAATTACATAACCTTATAAGTCCCAAGTCCTTGCCAATTTAGGGCAAGACACGATAGAAGAGAATTGGGAAAGAACCCATGAAACATTTAGGAGCACCTGAGATGAAGTTCGTCGGTACTGGAAAGGACATACCAGAGTTGGCTGTCAGAAGAAACCCTATACATGGTAGAAAAGAAGAGTGACATTTGACAGATGCTGCTACAAGCCCAAACCAGAGCAATAAAGCAGAACATGTAAGCAGAGTACCAAAAAAAAAACCTAACAAAATAAAGAAAAGTGCCAGGATTGATAAAAGCAAACAAGAGTACCAGATTGCTATAAAAGCAGAAGAAGCGGCAAACGTAGGCGACATGAGGACCCTGTACGACATATCCAGAAAGCGGTCAGGAATAGGTAAAAGCTAAGAAAAACAAGTCAAATCCCTAAAAGGTGAGACATATATGAAACCCCAGGACCAACTGAAGAGATGGAGCGAACACTTCAGAACGCTTCTGAATGGCACACCAGTTGGACATCCTCCAGACATAGAAGCAAGAACAGACCTTGCAATCAACACAGGACTTGGGAAGAGCTATTTAAAGCAGTGCAAAAGCTAAAGAACAGCAAAGCTCCTGGCCTAGATAGTATCCCACCAGAAGCCTTGAAAGCAGGTGCAGCAACTTTTGCAGACATCCTAATTGAGCTTATCAGTGACATATGAGAGTTCGAAGAGGTACCATCTGATTGGGGTAGGGGACTTTTCGTCAAGCTGCCACATCAGTGGGATCTTGGGGATTGCCAGAATTAGAGAGGCATCCAGCCGCTATCAGTGAAAAGCAAAGTGCTTACAAGGGTTATGCTAGAAAGGATAAAACAGCAGTAAACATGCAGATTAGAGATGTATTGACTAATGTACGGTCATGTATTGACTAGATCACCACACTGCTACCATCAAAGAGAGGAAATGGAGGTGGATTGGCCACACAATTTGGAGAGATCAACCAAACATCACCAGACAATTGGAATCCACAAAGACGTAGGAGGAGAGGTCGCCCAGTGACCACTTGGAGAAGGACTCTAGATGCCGAGGTGAAGTCGATCAACATCATGGAGTGAATCGAAACACAAGGCACAAGACATAACCAAATGTATGTTATTTATAGAAGAGTTGTTTAATAAACGTTAAAAAAATGAATACTCTCATTAAAAGACACTTTGAATTGTGGTAAACTAATAAGTTGAATAGATCTATATACTATTGAATAAAATAACAACTGCGCTACTATGCTTGGTAAGGAGTCGTGTGTACACTATGCGTATACAAAATACTCACAATTCTGACGTCAAAATGTAAACAGAAAAAGGGCCAAACAAACACGACCCAAGTTAAGTTTTATCTCAGAATGCGCACGTTCTTTCCCCATTATATATACCATGTTTATACCGCTATTATATGCCGGAAATAAATAATTTTTTTAAGTCCGATTTTTAAAAGAAATTCCCCACTTGAGGCCCTTTTTGATGACATAATCCCTTTAAAACACATTAAACGTTAATTTCAATTGACTTGTGTATATTGCGCTTGCTTATCTATACTCTATAATGTACACCATTATGTATGTTTGCATGTAGTTGACACGTGGTGCAAACTGTGTAGTCTACTGGTGCATGGTATTCTCATTTAAGCTTCTCAATTATTTAAGTCCTCAGCAAGAAATAACTGAAATAATTGATCTTATAAACATCAGTCACCTAAAAATATTCTTTCTAAATATTTATAATTAATTATTTAATATATTTTAGTACGTGATTATTATCCCAAAGAAATAAAAATAATCAAGTGGTTCAAGACATAGTTAATGCAGAATAGATTATATCATATATTGCCCTGAATGTTGGGACACAATTTCGAGAATTATTTTTGTATGTCCCTTAAAATTGGGACAATACAAATTTTAATTAATAGCTCACCTAAGCACGAACTGCTCGTTGAACTAATGGTATAGGGGACCTCTCCGGCGGCGTCCGTATGCCATCAACAATTTGGACCGTTTTCGCGATAAAAACTACATTTTTAGCTCGACTTTTCGAAGAATAGGTGAGCTATCCTACTACCCCGGCGTCCGCGTCCCCGTCTGAATTTGGTTAAATTTTTCATTCAAAGTCTTGTAACTTCAAAACTACATAAGTTATTCACTTGAAACTTGGAATATACCTTTGTCATCAACTCCAGTGTCAGCGGCAACATCCCCATAACTCTGTTTTGTATTTTGACAGAGTTATGCCCCTTTTTCACTTAGATTTTCTGGTTAAAGTTTATATTCAGAAGTTTTGGAACTTCAAGACTACATAAGTAATTCACTTGAAACTTGGAACTAACCTTTCTCATCAACCCCAGTGTCAGGGGCAACATTCTGCATAACTCTGTTTTGTATTTTGACAGAGTTATACCCCTTTTTCACAAAGATTTTCTGGTTCAAGTTTATATTCAAATGTTTTGTAACTTCAATACTACAAAAGCTATTCACTTGAAACTTGGAATATACCTTTGTCATCAACTCCAGTATCAGGGTGAACATTCACCATAACTCTATTTTGTATTTTGACAGAGTTATGCCCCTTTTTCGATTAGATTTTCTGGTTAAAGTTTATATTCAAAAGTTTTGTAACTTCAAAACTACATAAGTTATTCACATGAAACTTGGAACTAACCTTTGTCATCAACTCTAGTATCAGGGGCAACATTACACATAACTCTATTTTGTATTTTGACCCCTTTTCACTTAGATTTTCTGTTTAAAGTTTATATTCAAAAGTTTGTAACTTCAATACTTGAAACTTGAAATATACCTTTATCATCAGCTCCAGTATCAGGGGCAACATTACCCATAACTCTGTTTTGTATTTTGACAGAGTTAGCCCACTTTTTACATAGACCTTGTTGTTAAAGTTTTTGTTCCAAAAATGTATCAACTATAAACTTCACTTAAAAGTTTCGTATTTTAACAAATGTATGCCCCTTCCACTATCCAAAATATGTACCAAGTGAAATACTTCGAATAGTCGAGCGCGCTGTCCTCTGACAGCTCTTGTTTATTCAGTCTTGACCTTACTTGCACAGTTGGTGTATGACCATAAAATCTCCGGAGAGATTGTCATTGGGCCAGATCACACCAGTAACACCAGAGTTATTGACCCTTTTTCACGCAAAAAGAGTGCAAAAATTCCCTTTTCCAGCATATAGACTTTATTTTGCACCCAATCTTAACCAAACTTTCAAAGTTTGTGTATGACCTTCAGATCTCAGCAGACACCAAAAATGGGACAGATCATGTTTCAAACACCAGAGTTATCGCCCTTTGTTTATTAAAGAAATATACAAAAATGGACTTGATTCAGGATAGAGACTTCATTTTTCATCCAATCTTCACCAATCTTGCACAGTTGTCTATGACTCTAAGATTATAGGTGAATTAGAATATAAGCAAGATCGGACCAGAAACACCAGAGTTATTGCCCTTTGTTTGTGAAAAAAATATGCAAAAATGGACATTATTCAGGATAGAGACTTTTCATCTATGAACGTAAGACTACATGTGAAGTCGAATAAAAGAATGATCGGGCCAGAAACACCAGAGTTATTGCCTCTTGTGTTTGGAAAAAACATCAAGAAGTCATCAATGATTGGCTGGCACACACGATTTTTGATTCAGTGTTGACCAAACTTACACCGTTTGCTCATGATCATAACAATTGATTAATAAAATTTGATTCCCAACACTTACAAGACTTGCATGCAGTTATTTGTACATGCAACATTGATGTCTTCAGAGCCTGCATTAACATCATTTATCTTCATTGAACAGAAAATTATCAGAGAAAAAGCAAAACTTGACCTTATAGCACAGCCATCGCAATTATCTCATCGCAACTAGTTCTCCAAAACTGTTTGCAAAAAAGACATGAAAATCTACTGTTTCTGCATTTTCCAGAATTGTCAATGACTTGATGAAGAAGGGTCAGGTAAGAATATCGAGAAAAATAATTTGAGAACGATTAGCAAAAAAATATCACATCCACTATCCAACTCGTACGTTAGTTAGCCCATTGTACTAACCGATGTTTTAAATCAAAATTGATCCTATCCCCCTCTGCATATTGTTCAGATACCTGATTTTCAAACCAGTCACAATAGTATGGTCTTCATCTGTACCAGTTCTCAGGTGAGCGCTTTGGGCCATCATGGCCCTCTTGTTTTTAAGTGTCCCAATACTTAGGGTAAATACGGTATCTAGAGAGTCAGGTTATCTAAAGAGCCAGGTTATCTAGACAGTGGTTTGTTTCTTTCTGTCTAGAAATTTGAATGACCAGTAGTTTGTTTATCATGACAACTTGAGATACAAGACTTGCATGTTTGTGGGTAGAACCTAAGTGACAATGAGAGTCATCATGATACAGTGATGTGTAGGTCTACAATGATATTTCAGAGGGTTAAAGTTTTTACAAACTCTATTTTCCAACAGTTTAATTGTGTGGATAAGGATTTAGATCTGAAATGCTTTTGTCGTGTTGAGAACTTATTTGTAAAGCAATCTTTGCCATTGAAATATTTTGCTTGTTTAATTTATTTTTAGCCGCATCAGTTTGACGAGTGCAGGTTTGATGTGTCTGTAAATGATTCCGTGTGGTACCTTCGTGCGGAGACTGAGGAAGAGCGCCAGGTCTGGATTGATGCCATTGACAACCATCGACAAACCGAGTCCGGATATGGAAGCGAGAGCAATCTCCGGAGGCATGGCTCCCTGCTTTCACTCACATCTGGAACCAGCATGTCCACAGCATCTACTTCTAGCTTCAAGGTCAGGGCATGTGCCAGGACAAGTACACTGTGCTGTATAATTAACTGCTCAGGGGTGGTGCGATCAATTTACTTTGCAGACAAGTGGCAAATGGCATTTTCAAAACGAATTAGTAAGGCAATATCAGATTTTGTCAGCCATGCTGCTTTATGACACTACATTTGCTGCAATATTATATGAGACACTGTCCCAGTTGGAACCCAGAACTATCAATATTGGCCAAACTGTTACTTATGTGCATTTGTCCCAGTTGGAACCCAGAACTATCAATATTGGCCAAACTGTTACTTATGTGCATTTGTCACAGTTGGAAGCCAGAACTACCAATATTGGCCAATCTGTTACTTATGTGCATTTGTCACAGTTGGAACCCAGAACTACCAATATTGGCCAATCTGTTACTTATGTGCATTTGTCACAGTTGGAACCTAGAACTATCAATATTGGCCAAACCGTTACTTATGTGCATTTGTCACAGTTGGAACCCAGAACTACCAATATCGGCCAATCTGTTACTTATGTGCATTTGTCCCAGTTGGAACCTAGAACTATCAATATTGGCCAAACTGTTACTTATGTGCATTTGTCACAGTTGGAACCTAGAACTATCAATATTGGCCAAACTGTTACTTATGTGCATTTGTCACAGTTGGAACCCAGAACTACCAATATTGGCCAATCTGTTACTTATGTGCATTTGTCCCAGTTGGAACCTAGAACTATCAATATTGGCCAAACTGTTACTTATGTGCATTTGTCACAGTTGGAACCTAGAACTATCAATATTGGCCAAACTGTTACTTATGTGCATTTGTCCCAGTTGGAACCTAGAACTATCAATATTGGCCAAACTGTTACTTATGTGCATTTGTCCCAGTTGGAACCTAGAACTATCAATATTGGCCAAACTGTTACTTATGTGCATTTGTCACAGTTGGAACCTAGAACTATCAATATTGGCCAAACTGTTACTTATGTGCATTTGTCACAGTTGGAACCTAGAACTATCAATATTGGCCAAACCGTTACTTATGTGCATTTGTCAATCCCAATCACAATTTGAGATCAAAAGAATAATTTATTGTGATAACATTTTGTTCAGTTGATTCATGCTTGTAAATATTTTATTATACTAAAGTTATTTGAAACAAGAACTAACTTGCTGAGTACTTGTCTTTTTCTGCTATTGATTAAACAGTTTCATTTAGCATATTCTTGCCTTTAAAGATTGAACTGGTCAATAAACAGTTCTCTTCTATAAAAAAAAAAGTGCTGGTATATGGGGTCAGTAACATTGTGTTTAAATATTTTATGGTGTTGATTTACTATACAACACGTACTATCAGATCACAGCACAGGAATTAATCGACAATAAAAAACACATATTTTCAATATCCCTATCAAACAATTGGAGCCTATTACATGCCTAACCCCAAAATGAGTACAGATAGTAGTGATAAGTTGTTTCCCCTGCAGCGTGGGCGTGGTCTACGAGAGAAGCTGATGGAGATGGAGACGTTCCGTGACATCCTCTGCCGTCAGATTGAGACTCTGCAGAGCTACTTTGACAGCTGTGCCTCCGCTGTGGCGCATGGCAGTATCAATGACTGTAAGTAACTGTTATTGTCAGATTGATTCTAATGGGTGGTGTAAATTGAACTTCTTCTGTCAGTATGTTTAAAATAATATATTCTGAGAGTTTAAATTGGTGTTGTTATTCACAATGGTTGCTTTGAAAATCATTATTTACATACTTTAAACAGAAATTAATGAAAGGCAATGTGTGTTGGTATGATATCAATATTATTTTCAAGTTAATGAGTTTGTTTGTTTCAATAAACCTCTAGTTTTTAGTTCAGTAAATATTGAGTAGCTTACAAGTTTGGTGTTGTTCATCGTCGGCAAATGTTGCTTGTTTTCATATCAACACAAATACATAAAGTAAATTTTATTCTTCATCAGTTAAATTGCTCATTATAAGTATTTTATAACTAACATAACAAACAATGCCTTTATTAGACCATTAAACACCTTGATAAGAAACAAATTGACAAAAAAACTGACTTTACAAGAGGAACATATTTATTACTATTTTGTACTAGAGGGTTCCTATGTATTCCCTGTGTTGTCCCAGTATATTGGTGTGGATATTGCATACCAGCATGTTTGAGCCAGCTGTGACTTGTTGAGGGGTGTGTACATTTCAGTGACGGAGGATGACATAGGGGACCCAGATGACCTGGAGAGTGGTGACCCCCAGGCTCACACAGGCATGCACTTTCCACGACACTCATCCAGAGATCTTGGTAGGCTGCAGCACTACTGAGCATTTAGTAGTATTGGTAGTCTACACCCGTCTAGGCTGTGTATGCATCACATTATAGTAGAATGCAAGTACATATGCAGTGATTTGTTTACCTCTGCGTCCTGCGTCCAGGACGCAGTAATATTGCCGTATGTGCGTTCGCGGGACGCATGCATTTTGTAAATGGCGAGTCCTGTCCGGCGGCTTCGAAGCATTGTGTGTACGAGTACTGTCATAATAGAGGGTAAAATTTACCATCGCACCATTCCGTCTATTTTTATTACGACCATTCTCGTTGGATAATCGATTTGCAAATAACCAATGGCAATAGTCGTCACGTTTCTAAACGTAATGGTGTGAAGGTAAAATAATATTAAATTTTTGGGGAAAGTTCGTCTGCAACATCGGTCAGAAAAGAAAAATTACACATGACTAAACGCGATACTCCTGAAGTTAATTCGGGTCAGGTTCTACCAAAAATCGTCCGAAAAAAATATGTTAATAGAATAAAGATTGGGAGAAGTTGTTTAGTTGGTGAGCATATACAATGGAACTACACAATTTAATAACATGTACTGCACTTTGTGTACGGTCGCTAAAAGGTGCAATGGTATGGTGAAAAATGCACACTGCACAAATTTTCAACATTCTACTTACTCTAGCTAGACATGCTTCTCAAAAAACACAATGTTAAAATTACTTCTGTTATGATATATAGTAAAGAGTTAATTGCATTATTGCCTTACTCATCTTATTAACTGACTGCTTATATTCCCATTTGAATAAATGAAAAGTTTTGAACTCACACATTTAACTTTGGGACTCATAGATTTTTATTCCACGAGTCCTAGGACTCATGGCTGTGAAATTGTAAAAAAATCACTGCATATGTACAAGTGGAATGCCGTGTTTACCAAGGATAAACAGTATCCATTTGTTGGAACAATACACATGTATATTCCAGCTTTATTATCTGTTCCTTTATAAATATAAAGACACCGAAGTGCTATTTAATACATGAAAACAAACTTGACAGGCAATTTTCCCACGGTATATACTGTTATGGTAACAAAATACCATGGGTTCCGACAATGTGAAATGGGGGGAAAGTACCAGTAAACTATTCATCAGGGGAAATGTAGTCGCTATTTGATCCCAGAAATTATGAAAAGAGAGCCCTGCTTTAAATCGAACACAATAATTTTTACAATATTTACATGCCAGTTGTGTTTTAGCTTCTTCGAGTGTTTCCAGACTCTCCACTGTGATAACTGCACTACCAATATAAAATCATATGGCCATGAAGCTCGAGAACATTCAAGTAGTTAAAATATTCAGTGCAGTGGGCAAAGCAACTGAATGTTTACATTTCAACAGTTCAATTCATCTACCGGTAATTCACAACATGTTTATCATACCTTTAAATACTGCAAAACCATACATTTTCGTCGGCATGAAATTTCGTGTTTTTTTTTTTAAATGACAATTTTGTGTGGGCACTTAAATTCGTGGCTTTTCAATGTTATTAATAAACAAACCATCTAGAAATGCGTCAAGCGTATCGCTGTTTTCTGTTTTTAACACCTTACGGTCATAAAGGGAGCGTCCCCGTGGTAACCGGGCCCATTATCGACCTGTCGATGAAGTAATAGACCCTTGTTATGAAATAAACACGGCACATCACTGTGGGAGGTAAGGTCCGACTACTGGTACAAATGTGTGAATTAAACAATGGGCCCGTCGCCTTCCAAAAACCGAAGTAGGAAAACGTGGTCCACGCTTTTTGCATGGAGAGTGTTTACTCTGCACATAGATCTTTACTAGTCTATCTGAAAGTAGATAGCATTGCATATACAGCTGTACTTCCTAGGCAGATACATTGGATATGTCAAGTGTCAACAAGGTACACATTGTATTACACCAGAGCCTCGTTTGGAGTGTATGCAGATTAGATAGCGGCTACTTATCACACAAAAAATATACTGGATATTAAACTGATTCATTTATGATATAAATGCACATCATGTTTCATGTAATGTATTTATCATAAACAAACTCTCATACTTCATTTAACTACTTTAAACATTATATTTACATTGTCTTCATGTAGGTATATGTACTAGAAAACTACATCTTAGAGTGCAAATTCGGCTGGCAAAAAAAGCTAGCCGAATAATTATTCGTTGAAAACTTAACACATTCGTGGTTCGTTCCATCCTCGACATCAACGAAAATTAGTGCCCCACGATTATTAATGGTTTTGCGGTATGCCAGTATATAAGTTTATTCACCTTTGTACAGAAAGAAACAAAACAGAAAACAAAATTACCACAGTGTTTGTTTTTAAAAGATGTCTTTGCAGCTTAAATATGGTAAAATGAATGACTTCAAATATTTATTTCAGTCATGTAATTGATATCATAAACAATAAACAGGACATTAGAATAATCCTGAATTGTTGTCAGTGTGCCAATATCTAGTATTGATCAACAGTTCAGTAGTACTGTAGTAGGAATGTACCAGTCTTAACAAGATACCTCACACATAAACATGGGCTGTATAAATACAGAACCCAGCATGTTTCCTTTATTCATTACTATGAGTTTGGACAGTCAAGTTCCTAGTGAGTATATGTGTGTTAAGGAGACATTCATTATATTTTTAGCTGACCTGAGCACGAAGTGCTCGGTGAGCTATTGGTATAGGCGATCTTTTGGGCGTCGTCCATCGTCAGTCGTCCGTATGCCGTCAACAATTTGGACTGTTATCGCGATAAAGACTTTTTTTCAATCTTGACCTTACTTGCACAGTTTGTGTATGACCATAAAATCTCGGATGGGATTGTTATTGGTACACATGTGTAGAATTATAAAATACAGGTCAGTTCGTCTTTGGTTACACACCACTAAATTTTGACACAGTTATTTCTCCTATTGAAATTAAATTTTTCCAAATACACTGTTGACCATTCACAAATTAAAGCATTCTCTCTCTGTCCATTTCTTTCGAATGGATGCCATATTTTGTGACAAGGCCATATTGTGGGGGTATATCCGTCACTCATATGACAATTTTAGTTATTTCTTTTTTTAAATGAAAGCATCTGGTAACCACTAGCATCATTATTGTTCTGCTGGGAGCTATAATCACAATTTAGCTGATTTTGTGTTAATTTTGCTGTAATACAAAACAAATAAGTGCCTGTTATAAGATTAAACTGCAGTAATGTCTCCTTTAAAGAGTTAAGCTATACACTGCAGATCCGCTCTATCACGATCCGTTATATCGCGATGTCCAATATATCCCGAATCGGCCGTGGATCCCGATTTTTTTTCATGTTACCATAAATAAATAAATCCAGTTTGATCCGGATTTTCGTGCCTTCACGGCGTCTCTTCTGTTCACACTCTTGTAGTGCGACAAGCAATACGCCGACTCGCTCAACATCAAAGTGTAACAGTTTGACATCATCAGCTTACAGCGCGCGTGCCACCCATGACAACGTCCATTCACTGCTGTCGCTCTAATTAGCACCCGAATTACACGCAGTCCACGTGGAGGGTGTATACAGTAACTGTATGTCATAAATCAATACAGAGCTAGCTGAATGACAATAATGTAATCGATACGGCTTATCTGTTTCTTTTTTGTTTCAGGAGAAATGCTAACCGCATATCGTTTGCTATATAGACACCTAATTTTGTTGCTGTGTGTTACGAAACTTTATACAAAAGTAAAGATCTCAATGTTCTCTGCGCTACAAAGTTTTTATATGGTGATCAATACAACCACGCTTTCCATGCGACGACGTGACATTGTACATGATTATCAGCAATTTTCGCGCGCTTTTTCTAACAGAACAAAGAGTTTACACGAAATACAAGTGTGTTGTTAATAGAATTTATGTTTACTTCATGAGAATAGTGAAATTCAGATTTGCGTTTCGGACTTTATGTTTTTATACGCGATCTGAAATTTATTCAACGGAATTAAAGGAATAATATATTTTAATATACAAATGGAATATTTTACATATGGATTTAATACATAATGGATGTTAACTACATTGAAAAGGGTGAGTTGTTTACTTAATTACATTTATGTTCGAGATCGGGGAAAAACAGGCTAGTATATCTACAGAATGGCCTGGCAAGTTATATCGCGATCCAGATGGATCGCGATCCGTGGACCCCGCAAATTGCGATATAATGGAGTTACAGTGTACTGTTATAAGATTAAACTGCAATAATGTCTCCTTTAAAGAGTTAAGCTATTTGCTATTAGAGACATATCTTATTAACTATTACTTTGTCATTTATTGGTTGCTAAAAATAAATGGAATTTAAAAGGTATACCTATTACACAACCAACCGTATTTAACTATTTTAAAAAATAGGTTTTAATGGTTATATTATATTGATAATTGTAGAGTAGTTTATATATTTACAATTAATTAAAAAGGGAACATTATTTTCATTTTTAAATGGTAAATAATTAACAGTGTTAAGCATTATATTGTTGAATACATTTACTGCCTTTAATGGTATTTACAAATGATTATAATTTTGAAAATTATTTGTCATATGAATACTGGGTAAGCAGCCTACATTTGGTGTCTCTTCAGCCTCCATCTTGCAGCAGCATGGCTCCCATGCGGTGGACTTCAAGGGTGAGTCATTCACGTTCAAGGCTACAACTGCGGGCATCATTGCCACCATGTCTCACTGTATGGAGCTGATGTCACAGAGGGAGGATGCATGGAGGAAGAAGCTGGACAAAGTAAGTCATTGTCAAACTGGTACACCATTGCTTGGCTGCTCATACTACAGCTTCAGTGTTATCATGACTATACTTATGTTAATTGTAAACAGAATTTTATCGAACAGCTGCACAGGACTAAATTGTACCAGACTTTTGAGCATCAATGCTTTTAGGTATTATTTCATATCATTTGTATGAAGTCATAATACGTTGCCATAGTATATGGAACATTGTCAGATTGAACTAGATCTATCAGAATAATGGCACTGCCAAGGTTAAAATACCAGATCTTTGATAATAAAGACATGGGGTTTTATCATTCTGAATAGAAAAATATTTCTTTCAAGACCCTCTAATTTGTTTTAGATCTACATAATATCTCCTTTTAATGAATCATGTTTACAAATTTCATGACAGTGCAAAAAGTACTTATACTTTTTGAATAATTGTTGCTTTTCAAAATGTTTAAATTATTGGTGTCTAACTGATACTGGGAGATTTACTTAGATAATTATGTAGATGGATGTTTTTTTAGCTCACCTGAGCACCCAGTACTCGGTGAGCTATTGGTATAGGGGACCACTCCCGCGTTGTACATATGCCGTCAACAATTTGGACCATTGCGATAAAGACTACATTTTTTAGTCAGCCTTGACCCAACTTGCACAGTTTGTGTATGACCATAAAATCTTGGATGGGAGAGTTATTGCCCCTTTTTCGTGCAAAAAAAGTGCAAAAATGCCCTTTTCCAACGTATAGACTTTATTTTCCATCCAATCTTAACCAAACTTTCACAGTTTGTGTATGACCATCAGGTCTCAGCAGACGCCAAAAATGGGCCAGATCATATTTCAAATACCAGAGTTATTGCCCTTTGTTTATTAAAAAAAATATACAAAAAATGGACATTATTCAGGATAGAGACTTCATTTTTCATCCAATCGTCACCAATCTTGCACAGTTTGTCTATGACCATAAGATTACAGTTGTAATACAATATAATCAAGATCTGACCAGAAACGCCAGAGTTATGGCCCTTTGTTTGTGAAAAAAAATGTAAACATGGACATTATTCATGATAGAGACTTCATTTTTCATCCAATTTTCACCAATCTTGCACAGTTTGTCTATGGCTTTCAGATGAAAGGTGAAGTCTTATATAAGCAAGTTTGGACCAGAAACACCAGAGTTATTGCCCTTTGTTTGTGAAAACTATATGCAAAAATGGACATTATTCAGGATAGAGACTTTTCATCCAATCTTCACCAATCGTGTACAGTTTGTCTATGAACGT
The DNA here is from genome assembly GCA_027627225.1 of Congeria kusceri. Taxonomy (NCBI): domain Eukaryota; kingdom Metazoa; phylum Mollusca; class Bivalvia; order Myida; family Dreissenidae; genus Congeria; species Congeria kusceri. Next base: position 40,318,818 of record CM051025.1, read on the forward strand.
AAGACTACAGGTGAAGTCGAATAAAAGCATGATCGGGCCAGAAACACCACAGTTATTGCCCCTTGTGTTTGGAAAAAAACAACAAGTTATCAAATATTGATTTGCACACTCAATTTTTGATTCAATGTTGACCAAACTTACACTGTTTGCGCATGACCATAAAAATTGATTGATAAAATTTGATTTCCAACAGTTGCAAGACTTGCATGCAGTTATTTGTACATGCAACATTGATGTCTTCAGAGCCTGCATTAACATCATTTATCATCATTGGACAGAAAATTATCAAAGAAAAAGCAAAACTTTACCTTATAGATCAGCCATCACAATTATCGCATTGCAACTAGTTCTCCAAAACTGTTTGCGAAATAGACATCAAAATCTACCGTATTTTCCGGTGTATAAGATGCAACTTTTTGTAAAAATATTTGTGCCTGCGACTTATACAACGATGCAACTTATACGTGTACAAAATCCGAAAAAATTTATCCTTTCCCCACCCACTTTTTTTTCCTCAAAATTTCTTTAAGAATATGTGCAGTGCATGATATTAAAATCAAAGAAAATATTTACCATAACCAAATAATATTCCATTATATGCATTACAGTAAGCAGTTTTCTTCATATTAATGTGTCAAAGTAGTTTAATTCCAAGCAATAAACCCATAGCACATCCTGTATCATTTGCTGATATTTAGCACACTCTGTGTATTTCATAGACACTCAAGACATTTCTTTCAAATTGTTAATTTCATAACGCTCTATTGACCTGGCTAACGTCATTTAGATAGACTAGTATTGCTGACTAACACTGACTATGTTGATCAAAGAAAATAGCTGGGGAAAATTTTGACGTTGCCAAGGGAGTCGCGTGAGCTACTGAAGTGCAGATTTTATACTGGCAATCGAAATGGATTTGTAATGTGTAAATAAATAATTGACATTCTTTGTTAATGTACTGGGTAATGCATTTTTGAAATAAAATTTATCGTGTTCATGTTTTAAATAAACAAAATTAAGGTCATCTGCAATTTGTAATAGGAAAATACAATTAAACTTGAAATATTTTGTGAATAATAAATTAGTTTGGTTGTGTAATATTTTGTGGATAATTAATTGGGTTGCCAGACTATTATATCACCAGATCAGTGAAGTAGACTGTACACAGACATCATGTAATTTACGTGGTAGTTGTTATGCAATGTGTAAGGTGGGAATAACAAGGACTATTGTGTGCTTTGTCTATAGAGAAGTTAAACAAAGGATGATTTGACGGTCTGGTTAATAGGTGTGAATTGGTACATGTAACATCTTTGAAGGGGACTTATTCTTTTATAGAATATGGATTGAAAAGTGCGACTTATATACTGGTGCGACTTATATGTGGCTGAAAACCTGAAAATGTAAATAAGTAGCAAATGCGTCTTATATACCGATGCGACCTATAGTCCGGAAAATACGGTACTGTTTCTGTATTTTCAGAATTGTCAATGACTTAATAAAAAAGGGTCAGGTTAGAATATAGAGAAAAGAGAACCATTAGCAAAAAAGAAGCACATCCACTACCCAACTCGTACTTTAGTTATCCCATTGCACTAACCGATCTTTTAAATCAAAATTGATCCTATGCCCCTCTGCATATTGTTCAGATACCTTAATTTTCAAACCTGTCACAACAGTATGGTCTTCATCTGTACCAGTTCTCAGGTGAGCGCTTTGGGCCATTATGGCCCTCTTGTTTTAAGATGTTACATTTTGCTGGCTCCAACACAAAGACTCATTTTACAATGCATCACGCATGTATTGAACAAATATATTATGTTCATTTGTAACATAATATTCTTAGCATTAACTTTTTAGACTAATTTTTCAGAAGAGTACAGTTTCAATAATTTTATTACCTGTTGATTTGCGAAAAATATTTATTGGTTAAGATGTTCCTGAATTTACTAGATGGGTGCCACGGGTGACCCTTGGTTTCCAGGGATTGTCTAGTTTTCCTTACATTCGTATCAAATGATAATTTTATCAATACTCCTTAGACTAGAAACTGTTATTTGTATGCAGTATTATAAACCATATTCACACATATTTGTGTTACGGTTTCAGGGTTTCCTGCAGGCCCGTTTAGCTTGTCGAGCCCGACATGCCTTCAAAGCAGTTAGTCATTTGCCGACATGCTTAAAAAACGCCGACATGCTTTAATTTTCCATTTATCTACTACACCAATCTTTAATCACATGGCCATAAAAGAACGTCGTATTGATCGATAAGGTCTAACTTCCAACAGCGTAATTGACAAGTGACTGAACTGTGGAGTCTTGACCACAACGATCTCATTAGCCAATCAAATACGGCGATTTTTAGGGCGGAGTTTATACCTTACTATCAACCAAAAACGTGTTTGACGTGTTTGACATCAAATACTAGCGTTGACGGGAAAAGTGAACAGGCATTTTAAAACATATGATTATTATATTGAACGTTTTATTTTATCCCGGTAATTCCCGTATCCAGTTCACAAATTGGCAATCAAAATTATGGAAAAGAATTATGTAATATAGCGCCTCATTTAAAACACAATTTAACGTCGTCAAATGTAATTTTGTTCTCATAAACACTGCAATTTAGCACGTGACCAGTACACGCACATTTTTCATGAGGCGTCCGTGACCTTGTGCATGGCAATTTTCGTATGCTTTTGTAGCAAAACATGCTTTCTACACTGAGATACAGGTCCGTTTTTTATGTTGATTAGGAACTGCATATTCAATTATTTAAAAACAACGGTGATGGTTTCGGCTTTTAATGTCCTCATGTAGTATAACTGATATGAATTATTGATTTATTTTGCATCAGAAAACTATTAATGAAATTAAAAAAACAGTTCTTGAGAAAAACGAGCGATCATGACAGAATTTCAAGGCGGAAACGAGCTAGGCTTTTCAACGAATCTGAATACCATGCATGATTGAAATTTAATTCCATAAAAAATGCTGTATAGTATTTTGATGTACAGTTACTCCATAGGAGTAAGGTCAGCACGTTTTTATTCAATTAAAAAAACTGCGGTAGTTGCAAGTTTAGTAGGAGAAATATTTTTAATAGTTTCAGATTTATAAAAGTCAGAATCTTCAAATTAAAGATAATTCAAAGAGAGGTGCTGGTCGAACAATAGGCTAGGTAGTTTAAGCGATATAGGGTGGTAGTTAAAGCGATACTGCCGATTTAATCGTCGCCGTGATTTCGAATGTCGTAGACGATTTCGGAAAGGTGGGGTCACGCGATGCGCCGATTTTGGGGAGTTGGATTCGAGCGGTTCAGCAAATTTCAGGGAGGTGGAGTCGATCGTTGAAGCAAATTTCTGTGAGCTTGGGTCAGGCTATGCGGCCGATTTCGAAGAGGTGGCGGTCAAACTGAGGGGCCGATTTCGGAAGGGGGGGGGGGCTAAGGGGTCGGATTGGAATGATCGCTGATGGGGGGGGTTCGAGCTGATTTTTGTCGCGGTTGGTGGTGTCCGGGATGCCGACATGCCTTCAAAAAATCCTGCGGGAAACCCTGGGTTTTTTGTTCCGGCCAAGTAAAGAGAATTAAAAATATACAATGCTTTGTCTAATATTTGCTCCTGATTTCAGGTGACATGTACATGTGTGTTGACATTTTGACGGTATAAAATAAATTACCATATATGTAAATACACAACCATTCCTGTCCTGTACAGGAGAGTGAGCGGCGTAAGAAGTATGAGGAGGCGTACCGCAGCCTGCAGGAGCAGCACAACAAGCAGCAGCAGAATGCGTCCCGTCTCCAGGGACCCGACTTTGAGGTGACCTCACAGCACCACTCTCACACCCATAAACCATAGCCTTTCATACGGAGACTAAGTATTGAAACTTCACAGGAAGATTCTTAGAGCTTGAGCTTACATGTACTTACCATATGTACTGTGATGAAATATATTGGTGTGATACTGTGACTATCGGCATAGGCAATAAAATGTGTTTGTTCATTACTTTTAATGCTCATAATTCTGTTAATTGCTTTACATTTCATGTTGTGTTTGTTGGTTTTCCAGGAGGGCCCACATTCTGTGATCAAGGAGGATGAGTTCTTTGATGCCATTGACGCCTCCCTCGATAAGCTGGACAAGGAGGCAGAGGATGTAATGTACCTTCAGTGTTACTAGCAGGCATAGTAGTTAGGTTATTCCACAAGTTAGACAGAGATTGTGTTTGGAAAACACTGGTTCCAATGCTTTCAGTCTGTCCAATATTTTATCCATTTTCCCTCCATTGCATACAAAAATAATTCAAAATCCTCATATTCTAACATGAGCAGCTAGATTGCAGCATACAATTATCATGACTGTGGATTAAAAATAAACAATATTCATAGCAAATAGAACTGTAGGTATTTTAGTGGTGCACATATTTCAGTGTATTTGTGGGTAAATTTCTGCTTTTCACTTCTGCCGATGGTCAGCTTTTCAAACAATGCAATGTATTGACAGTGTTATTACAAACAAATCTTAATGCTCCGTTTAAAACTTCCCTTCGGAACTAACACCAGGTCACGTTCAAACTTCTAAACAATGAACATGTGGCTACTTTGTACGCAATGATATGTCTTACATTGTATAGTTAGTCAATGGGTTTTCAAAACGGCCGTCTTTTCCACTGATCCTCAGGAACACATTACAGTTACCGGTAATTTTCGCAAGACATTCACAATAGATAAAGTGTTAGCTGTTCAGACATTGGGCTGCACATTAATTGCATGCATTTTGGTGGTTTGTTTTGTAAAGTTTGCAACTTAATCCTTAATATATAATGACATTCAATGTTTGTTTCAGAAACGACATGGTATTGTTACTTCCAGACCTCCTCCTAAAATCTCGCTTTCTCCTGAAAACAAGCATTATGATGAGGTAAGTAGCCAGGATTAATGTACAGTATGTTTTTAGGGCATTTATTCAACAACTCTTAAGCATATGCTCACAAAAGCTAGGTTATATCATAGGTGTGTTGTTTAAAGCTGTCAACGCATTGGTGTATTTAAGAACCCACCTGTTTGAACTTTAATGTTGTTGCTTTTTCACAATACTTCCTGAATGGGCAACTATTTCATGTGAAGACTGTGCAATGTGGGTTATTTGCTCCAGAGTAATCTGTGTACAGAATGACATCGAAATGGGTGTAGTGAAAGTTCTGGCAGGCTTACACTTTGAGAATATCAAATTTTACCCTTAAAATATTTCACAACTGCAATGAGCAAACGCATCAAAAAAAAGTGCTTTATTGGCAAGTTATTACTGTAACTGTGTTGTGACTAGTGTTCAAAGACATACCTTTACTTTGATCATTTGCTATATTTAGAGTGATTGTATGCATTTGTTTGTTTGTCAGCCTGTGTGTTCTATTGCTAGATCAACCATATCGTGAGCACGCACATCAAGCAGCTGTACGAGACGACCACGGACGGCAAGGATGTGTGGGAGTGCATAGCGGAGGAGGGGGAGCTTAAGGTGTACAAGCGAGAGCTGGAGGTGGACAGCATCGTCCTGGACCCCCTCAAGGCAGTACACACCGTCACTGTAAGGGCTTCACTTGTCCACTGTGTGCTTGCACTCCTGTCCTGTGTGTCCTAGTCAATAGGCAGCATCTTCACAAGCTTCCACTTTGCATGCTAGTAAATGTTGTTTATGGATTGTGTGTAGGATTGAGCTGGTCCCCAAACTGTCTAAATTGTCTCATTTAACACTTCATGAGTTGTGACCTTATTACCAATTCTTAGACTGTAACGTCAAAGTGATTGCTTATATCACTTATGCCTAGTTGTCATAATTTCAGGGGTAACCATAATTTTGTGGCCATTTAAAACTAATAGAATTTTGGCTCATTAATCCGAAAACTTTGTCCGAATTACGATAACTGTTCAGTGAATTGTTTATTCTTGCAGTATCTGTAATGGAGATCCCATTAAATGTCAACCAGTAAGTGACATGGTCACCATTTAATGAGATAAAATTAACAAATTATTTATTACTCTATAACTATTTTGGAATTAAATTCATGATATTTCGTTTTATAAAATCGTATGTTTGGGAAAGTTATCTTTGGGCAAGGTCACATGTATGATTACCTCCCCTGTGTTTATTGCACAGTTGAAATCTGCTATTTTTTGTAACAAATATGTAAACAATGCACCTTTCCTAAAATTGATAGAAATTTTAAAACTGTTTTTTTAAATTAGCATTCCTAGCCTTGAATTGTTGCTTTAAATTTTATCATTTATTTATTATTTATAAACGATAACTAATCCAGTGGATATTATAGATTCTTGAAACCTAAGTTAAAACTGCACAACAAAAATTGAACAAGTGTGTAGATTTCGTCGGGCCTATATTTATACCCCCCACAAACGAAGTTTAGGGGGGGTATATAGGAGTGAGCTTGTCTGTTGGTTTTTTGGTTTCCTCATGATAACTCAAGAAGGTCTTGACATATTCAAATAATTTTTGGTACACATGTGTAACATCATAAAATACAGGTCAATTTTGACTTTTGTTGCAAACCACTAAATTTTTACAGAGTTATCTACTTAAATTCCCTAAAAACATGGTTTCCGGACGATAACTCAAGAATGGCTTGACATAATCAAATAATTTTTGGTATACATGTGTAGCATAATAAAATACGGGTCAAGTTCAACTTTGGTTACAAACCACTAAATTTTGACAGAGTTATGGCCCCTTTTCGACTTCAATTCCCTAAAATTATGGTTTCCTGACGATAACCCAACAATGGCTTGACAAATTCTAATAATTCTTGGTATACATGTGTAGCATCATAAAATATGGGTTAACTTCGATTTTGGTTACAAACTACTAATTTTGACAGAGGGGTGGAGGCGTCAACTTTTTGTTTCCGCTCTCTAACTCGAGAACGAATTGAGCTATTGTAATGAAACTAAATACATAGATACATTATATCGAGACCTCGCTTGGGATTGCATATGGGGTCAAGGTCGCTGTTACTAAAAATAGAAAAACGGTTTCCTCTCAATAGCTTGAGAACGCATCAAGATATTTTAATGAAACTTCATACATAGATACTTTATAGCGAGACCTTGCTTGGGGTTGCATATGGGATGGGTGGGGTCAAGGTCAAGATCACCATTACTAAAAATAGAAAAACAGGTTCCGCTCAATAAATTGAGAAGGCATTGAGATATTTTAATGAAACTTCATATGTTGATACCTCATATTGAGTCCTTGCTTGGGGTTGCATAAGGAGTGGATGGTGTCAAGATCACCATTACTAAAAAGTTTCCACTCAATACCTAGAGAACAAATTGAGATATTTTAATGAAACTTCATATGTTGATACCTTATATCTAGACCTCTATGGATAGGTGGGGTCAAGGTCACCTTTACTTAAAATAAAAAAAACTATTTGAACTCAATAACTTAAGAACTTATTTAGATACTTTAATGAAACTTCATCTGTAGATACCTTATATTGAGACCTCGCTTTGGATTGCAAGGTCAAGGTCACCATTTCCTAGCCATAGGTGTATGACCTTCACCTTGCACCCAGAACTTTCTTTCATTATTGTGCTGACTTATGCATTTCATTAGAAAAAATTGGTTTTCTTGGATTTTCCACATTTCTTGTTAAATTATGTTTGTTACACATATAATACATATCAAGTTCAATTTCATTTACAGACTTCTAAATGTTGACAGAGTTATTGCTCCTATTGAAATTAATTTTTTCTAAATACACTCTTAAACATTCACAAATTAAAGCATTCTCTCTGTGTCTATTTCTTTCGAATGGATGGCATAGTTTTGTGACAAGGCCATATTGTGGGGGTATATCCGTCACTCATATGACAATTCTAGTTTAACATGTTTTAAATTTGATAAGGGTTGTGTATTTATAATGATAAAAGTTTTAAACAAACTAGTTTCCACCATGATTTTCGTTCTTTGAACAGCACCAGCTCCAACACAAACAAAGTGAAAGTAAATTGCTGCTATAAATACTCTTTACCAACCAACGTAGGTCAGCCAGTCAGAACCCACTAAATTATGAGAAGCTTCCAGATGATACAGATCAGTAGGGTCAGGTACATTAACATAATATATTCATGAAATAGCAACACAAATTGGTTTTTTCTTTACTTTGTTTCCAAGAAGCAAATTACAAATTGTATTTCATTCAACCCTGTGGTGAGATAACAGAATGTATGAATGTGCATGCACCATAATCATAAATAAGACCCACAAAATCAAGGTGACACTGCATAAGTCTTGGTACTAGTTTCTGTGGCACGTCTAGCACCTGTGTGAGGGTACTGTGAACGACTGTATAATATCCAGCAATGTTTAATGTTGAATACATAGGCATACTTTTTCTTCAGAAGTCGGCTTTTTCCAGATTTTTTTGTCTATGGTAACATACATTGGTATTATATATGAATCTTACTCAGGACTTTCCTTTGACTCGAGGTAATTACCTCATGCGTCACCTTTGACCCGGGGCAATTTCCGGACTTGCGTCATACAGTATTACTCGGCTGGCTGATTATCCCAATCAGTCGAAGTTGATAAAACACTCGGCGATTATTGGTTGGAGGCGGAGTCAATTTTAAATAGACACTGTCCATCAGCGGTCAAGTTACTGTGTAGCTCCGCCCATTAGGCGGAGTTTTGTCGCTCAGGAAAATCTATATTGACCATTAAAACGCATAGTTATATACGCTTCCAATGACATGAACAATCAACCTATCGGCGTAATACACATGTATCCACACTTGTGTTTTCCCCGACCATGACACGTTTAAAACACAATTTACTCACCGCTTTTGTTGCTGATAATATCCACATTTAATTTAGTTCCTAAATCTAAAAGCATTGCTTTTAATTAATTTCCTTTATATTTCAGGTAAAATTATAAACATATTTCCAAAATTTGGAATCCGATTTCAGCGAAAATTCTGACTTTTACGTAACATTTCTTATATCCGAATGATCCAACATCCAATTTTAGTGTTTGAGTGTCGTAACACATGTTTTAATTGTCTGTGTAAATTCATGTAAATTCTTTGTTTTCTAGAAAAGCGTGCGAAAGTTATGCTGACCCAAACGACGTTACGTTCCACGCATGGAAAGCGTGCGTGTATCGACCACGTGCTTTACCAAATATATACATGTCATCTGTGAATAAAAACTTCGTAGTGCAAGAACTTTGAAATCTTTTCTTTTTGTATAAAACTTTCGTAGTGCCAAAACTTTGCGATCTTTAGCATTTGAATAATTATTTTATTGCAGTTTATTAATATACTTTGTAACATAAAACAATATTTGCGGACTGTAACTAAATTTTTTTAGGAAGGTAAGCCTATGTTTTATTGTTGTACATGATATGCGATTTCTTAAAAAAAATCAGTGGTATTTTTAGTATGTATAGAATACTCTAAAATTGTCTTAATAATTATAATAAAAATAATTATAAATAATAATAATACATAATAATAATAACAATAACAATAAAAATAGGAAGAAAATAAAATTTTAAATACATTAAAAAGAAAATAATAAGTTAACAAAAAATAATAATTAATAAATGAAAATAATATGATTAAATTATTAAATGAAAATAATAAATTAATATAAATAATAATAGAAAAAATGAATGGAAACTACCTACAAAGCATCGACTCGTGAAGGTTTATATCTGACTCTTGGGGAATTTGATTTTGACTCTTGAAAATTTGACCCCAAGAGTCATTGACTCTTGAAATTCAAGTCTAAGGAAAGCCCTGCTTACTACAAAATAACAGCTGTATTAATATGACCATGCTTGTTCAGGTAGACTGAGATTGATCAGCATGTACTGTGATATAGAAACATATGCATGTAGCAAGCACATTCGTGATGGACAAACTCCATATTGTTTGGTAGCCATGTTGTTAGTGGTCAAAGCAAAAACCAAAACTGTTCCAGATAGCTATCATGCTCATGAAATTGCCATGTATGTAATTAAATTGAAACACAAGCACGCCTGCGGATGCTACCGCTTGTCTGATTAACATCCTAAGTTCAAGTGATGATAATAGATCAGAATAGTTTTTTTAACAAAATTTAAAAAAGGGTCATATAGCAATCAAAATCTATGACAATGTTAAGTATGGGTACTGAATAAGTATACCAAGTATGAAAGCTATAAGTTCAATAGTTTTAAAGAAAAATGAACCTAATTTAAAAAACTTAACCAAGAAATATGATTTCAAAAAAGGGCCAATAACTCAATCAATTCAATCAAAATCCATTACAGAGTTATAGTTTGTGTCCTACGCACTTATCTCATCGTGCTGAATAAGTATGGTATGCCCAGTTTAAAAGCTGTAGGTGATACAGTTTTCTAGAAAAGTGGACTTCAACAAAAAAGGCTGAGGCCAACGTTGCTTAAGTGACAATAGCTTGTTGTTGTTGTTGTTAAAAAAATCAGATTATCTAAAGAGTGTGCATTAACTATGTGTATAGTCCTTTAAGATATATTTCTCATAGTTACATGTATAAGTTCTATTATGTTTTATTACCAGTAGCTACAGGTATCTCTCCTGACCGTGCACACTATTGAGTATTCTATGTCCAAATGCTCGTATACAAGTACTGTGTGTGAGGGAAGGCATTGCTGGAGTTGTCAGCTCAGCCACGCAGCCACCCTCCTCAGGCTGAAAACTGGCTTAGTACTAACTCTCATGTTACTAACTTACTATTTCTATGCCACCACTAATGATGTCATTGAGCTATAATGTTTTCAGCTTCTCTATCGGTCTGTTGGTAGATATAATCTTGTGTGACCAAATATGAAATTGGAATATTCAAAGAAGTATTTGAATTCATCTATTTTGTTATCGATTGATATATTTATTAAATCAGTTATTAAATGATTTTTAGCTTGACTATTCGAAGAATAAGTGAACTTTCCTACTTCCCCCGGCGTCTGCGTCCCTATCTGAATTTGGTTAAAGTTTTTATTTAAAAGTCTTGTAACTTCAAAACTACATAAGTTATTCACTTGAAACTTGGAATATACCCTTTGTCATCAACTCCAGTGTCAGGGGCAACATTCCCCATAACTCAGTTTTGTATTTTGACAGAGTTATGCCCCTTTTTCTCTTAGATTTTCTGGTTAAAGTTTATATTTAAAAGTTTTGTAACTTCAAAACTACATAAGTTATTCACTTGAAACTTGGAACTAACCTTTGTCATCAACTCCAGTATCAAGGGCAACATTCCCTATAACTCTGTTTTCTATTTTGACAGAGCTGTGCCCCTTTTTCACATAGATTTTCTGGTTAAAGTTTGTATTCAAAAGTTTTGTAACTTCAGTACTACAAAAGCTATTCACTTGAAACTTGGAATATACCTTTATCATCAACTCCAGTATCAGGGTGAACATTCCCCATAACTCTATTTTGTATTTTGACATAGTTATGCCCCTTTTTCACATAGATTTTCTGGTTAAAGTTCATATTCAAAAGTTTTGGAACTTCAAAACTACATAAGTTATTCACTTGAAACTTGGAACTAACCTTTTTCATCAACTCTAGTATCAGGGGCAACATTACCCATAACTCTATTTTGTATTTTGACAGAGTTATGCCCACTTTTCACTGAGATTTTCTGTTAAAAGTTTATATTCAACAGTTTGGTAACTTTAAAACTTGATAAGTTATTCACTTGAAACTTGGAACTAACCATTGTCGTCAACTGTAGTATCAGGGGCAACAGTATCCATAACTATGTTTTGTATTTTGACAGAGTTATGCCCCTTTTTCACATAGATTTTATGGTTAAAGTTTATATTCAAAAGTTTTGTAACTTCAAAACTATTTGTATTTTGACAGAGGTAGCCCACTTTTTACATAGACTTTGTGGTTAAAGTTTTTGTTCCAAAAATTTATAAACTATACAAGGCTTCACTTAAAAATATTGTATTTTAACAAATTTATGCCCCTTCCACTATCCAAAATATTTACCAACTGAAATACTTCGAATAGTCGAGCGCGCTGTCCTCTGACAGCTCTTGTTCATTATATTTCTGAAACATTTCTCTGTTGTTTGGTCCCATTTGTCTGTGGTGGTATTTGTGTTGCGTTACTCCAGTTTCTAGTCTAACTGTTGTTGCTGTTCTCTAACCTTGACACTGATGGTTGTGTTAATACAGGGAAGTGTTGAGGATATTCTTTCTCAGCCTGACACAGTAGCCTTGCGCTCTACTACTGTTTACCAGGTAACGGACCTTCACTTCTCTTTTCTAACACAAGGTCATAGATATACATATATACAGCATCATAATTGTAGGACTACTATTATCAAATATATTAATATCTTGTCTGATACTAAAACATGTCATTGAATTCTTTTGACAATAAAATATGCAAATTGTTCTCTACTAGAGTTCCAATTGCAGAAGCAGACATTGAACAAAAAAGGCATGCATATAGAAAGTTGATCTTTATTGAGTTTTTGTTGTATTTGCTTTTTTCATCCTGCATGATTCATTGACCATGCTCTGTAATACCTAAACAACTTGTAAGACTTTTGTGTCCATACCAATCAGTGTAGTACTGTCTGCTGTGTGTAATTAGACTGCTGGTATGTCACACCTCGAACCATTTTCCAGCACTTCCATTGACTAAAACAGGTCACGTGACTGCCCCGTATTTTCCCATACAGGACAGCAATCACCCTGTATCTTATAATGTAGTTCCAGAAATATGTAAAATAATTATAGTACAAACATGGTGTTTGAGAAATTTTCTCGTAAGATGGTTGTGTAAAGTCCTATCGCTAGGGATGTGATGGCTATGATTCTATTAGTTCATTATTTAGCTTCTCAGCTGTACGACATTGTTTCTCGAATAGATGTACATTCATTATCTTGTGACATGAAGATTGAATAATATTTGGAAATATGCGTACTGACCACTGCGCAGTTTGTTCAATACAAAGTTTTTGTCCTTATTTGGGAATTGCAGCAAACAAGCAATGCACATTTTCCGTGGTGATTCCATTACATGTATGTACTACTATGTACAATTACTTCTAAAAATATAGTGAAGTTTATGTAATGAAAAAAGAGGTTTGCAAACACTTATGCTTCATACTCTTATTGTGTTTATTAAATTATTGTTGAACTATTAAATATAAAACAATTTGTCAAAGTAGTAGGTCAAATATAACACAATTTGAAATAATTATGCTGGTATGGTTATTTAAGTGTGTAACACTGGTCTGGTTATTTAAGTGTGTAACACTGGTCATCTATACATGTATGTTTATCTGGAATCTATTCAGATACTACATATGGATATCAAAGTGCTGCATTTGGTATTTGTTGATATCGCTATTATGAAATAAATTTATTCTATTATTAATTTGTATAGAGTCCATATGCTTTGCCCTATTACGGAATTGAGATTAACATCGCTTCATCAAACAAAACTTGTTTATATTATATGTAAACAAGGCCTGTAAATAAAACCTACAAAGTGTCTTCAGTTGGTAACGAATTGGTAACATCTAACATGATGCTCGGACTTAAAACTTGGGTACAATATAGCATGCTTTGTGGCCCTGCTAAGGTACGTCCGAGACCAGGCGTGTTTCTCCTTTTTCAGGGTATAACTGGTCATGAAGTGTGTTCTCATTTCTGGGATATCAAATACAGAATGGACTGGGAAGGTAAACATTCCTTTACATCACTCCTTGCCGTAGAATAGGAAGTTACATTATTTGTGTTGAGTACAATGCACGAGATAGTAAGTTTTTTGTTCATATTATTTAAATACTGCTGTAATGATTAATCATCAGTTGCTTCACTGTTACCAATTGTCTCACTGTTATTGTTTTAAATGTGACCATCCTTGTGACCTGTAAGTGTGGTGATAGTGTATGTGACCTGTAAGTGTGGTGATTGTGTATGTGACCTGTAAGTGTGGTGATAGTGTATGTGACCTGTAAGTGTGGTGATTGTGTATGTGACCCGTAAGTGTGGTGATTGTGTATGTGACCTGTAAGTGTGGTGATAGTGTATGTGACCTGTAAGTGTGGTGATTGTGTATGTGACCTGTAAGTGTGGTGATTGTGTATGTGACCTGTAAGTGTGGTGATTGTGTATGTGATCTTAAGTGTGGTGATTGTGTATGTGACCTGTAAGTGTGGTGATAGTGTATGTGACCTGTAAGTGTGGTGAATGCGCATGTGACCTGTAAGTGAGGTGACTGTGTATGTGACCTGTATGTGTGGTGAGTGTGCATATGACCTGTAAGTGTGGTGAATGTGCATGTGACCTGTAAGTGAGGTGACTGTGTATGTGACCTGTATGTGTGGTGAGTGTGCATATGACCTGTAAGTGTGGTGAATGTGCATGTGACCTGTAAGTGAGGTGACTGTGTATGTGACCTGTATGTGTGGTGACAATGAATATGACCTGTACATGTGGTGTCTGTGAATGTGACCTGTAAGTGTGGTGTCTGTGAATGTGAGCTGTAAGTGTGGTGACTGTGAATAGTACCTGAAAGTATGTGAATGTGACCTGTAAGAGTGGTGACTGTGAATGTGGCGACTGTGAATAGTACCTGAAAGTATGGTGAATGTGATCTGTAAGTGTGTTGACTGTGAATGTGACCTGTAAGTGTGGTGTCTGTGAATGTGACCTGTAAGTGTGGTGTCTGTGAATGTGAGCTGTAAGTGTGGTGACTGTGAATAGTACCTGAAAGTATGTGAATGTGACCTGTAAGAGTGGTGACTGTGAATGTGGCGACTGTGAATAGTACCTGAAAGTATGGTGAATCTGTAAGTGTGTTGACTGTGAATGTGACCTGTAAGTGTGGTGATTGTGTATGTGACCTGTAAGTGTGGTGAATGTAAATGTGACCTGAAAGTGTGGTGACTGGGAATGTGAGCTGTAAGTGTGGTGACTGGGAATGTGAGCTGTAAGTGTGGTGACTGTGAAAAGTACCTGAAAGTATGGTGAATATGACCTGTAAGTGTGTTGAATGTGTATGTGACCTGTAAGTGTGGTGATAGTGTATGTGACCTGTAAGTGTGGTGATGGTGTATGTGACCTGTAACTGTGGTGATATTGTACGTGTGGTGATAGTGTATGTGACCTGTACGTATGGTGATAGTGTATGTGACCTGTACGTGTGGTGATAGTGTATGTGACCTGTAAGTGTGGTGATAGTGAATGTGACCTGTAAGTGTGGTGATAGTGTATGTGACCTGTAAGTGTGGTGATACTGTATGTGACCTGAAAGTGTGGTGATTGTGTATGTGACCTGTAAGTGTGGTGATAGTGTATGTGACCTGTACGTGTGGTGATATTGTATGTGACCTGTAAGTGTGGTGAGTATGTGACCTGTAAGTGTGGTGAATGTGCATGTGACCTGTAAGTGTGGTGTCTGTGAATGTGACCTGTATGTGTGGTGACTGTGAATGTGACCTGTAAGTGTGGTGAATGTGCATGTGACCTGTAAGTGTGGTGTCTGTGAATGTGACCTGTAAGTGTGGTGTCTGTGAATGTGACCTGTAAGTTTGGTGACTGTGAATTGTACCTGAAAATATGTGAATGTGACCTGTAAGAGTGGTAAGTGTGGTGATTGTGTATGTGACCTGTAAGTGTGGTGAATGTAAATGTGAGCTGAAAGTGTGGTGACTGTGAATGTGACCTTTAATTATGGTGACTGTGAATGTGACCTGTAAGTGTGGTGAATGTGCATGTGACCTGTAAGTGAGGTGACTGTGTATTTGACCTGTATGTGTGGTGACAGTGAATATGACCTGTAAGTGTGGTGTCTGTGAATGTGACCTGTAAGTGTGGTGTCTGTGAATGTGACCTGTAAGTGTGGTGACTGTGAATAGTACCTGAAAGTATGTGAATGTGACCTGTAAGAGTGGTGACTGTGAATGTGACCTGTAAGTGTGGTGATTGTGTATGTGACCTGTAAGTGTGGTGAATGTAAGTGTGTGACTGTGAATGTGAGCTGTAAGTTTGGTGACTGTGAATGTGACCTGTAAGTGTGGTGAATGTGCATGTGACCTGTAAGTGTGGTGAATGTGCATGTGACCTGTAAGTGTGGTGACTGTGAATGTGACCTGTAAGTGTGGTGAATGTGCATGTGACCTGTAAGTGAGGTGACTGTGAATGTGACCTGTAAGTGTGGTGACTGTGAATGTGACCTGTAAGTGTGGTGAATGTGCATGTGACCTGTAAGTGTGGTGAATGTGCATGTGACCTGTAAGTGAGGTGACTGTGAATGTGACCTGTATGTATGGTGATTGTGAATGTGACCTGTAACTGTGGTGAATGTGACACGTTACCTGTAAGTGTGATGACATGTGACTGATGTGACCTATTTCAGCCACTCTGGACAGCAGCTCGGTGGTGGAGTGGCTCTCTGAGGACACGTTTGTGTGTCACAACATCATCAAGCGTGTGTGGCCCGCCTCCCAGCGTGATGCCCTGTTCTGGACCCACATCCGCCACGTGCAGGGAGACACGGATGAGGAACCAGACCTCTGGCTTGTTGTCAACTACTCTACATCACACGAAAAAATACCTGTAAGCGACCAACTGGGCACTTTGGTTAACTGTTAGTTCCTGAAATGGTGTCTTAAGTACCAGTTCATGAATCATTTGCGAGTGAAATTAATCGGACACATACAGCGCTTTGTCAGACAATTGAAACTGTTTTTATGCCCCCGAAGGGAACTTCAGGAGCATAAAGTAATCGCATCGTCCGTCAATCTGTCCAACTGTCTGTCTGTCAGTCCGTCCATCACGCTGCTTGTGCGGAGCCTAACTCCAGTAGTATTGAAGGGATTCAAATGAATATAATGATAAAGGAAAATGAGAGGAAGTGCAGAGCACAAGGACCATAACTCTTTCTTCAATATTTACGGAGTCATTGCCCTTTGTTTTATTAGCTCACCTGAGCACAAAGTGCTCATGGTGAGCTTTTGTGATCGCCCGTTGTCCGTGCGTCCGTCGTCAACTTTTCATTCATACAACATCTCCTCCTAAACCACTTGGCAGAATTTCACCAAACTTCACAGGAATGATCATTGGTTGACCCTGTTTCGAAGTTGTTCAAATCGTTACGGTCCACTGCATATGTAGGTCACCAGACCTAAAAATAGATTTTAAAAGTGTAAACTTTAAAAATCTCTGAAACGGCATGGCCCAGAGGTTTCATATTTGGTATGTAACATCTACAGTGGTCCTCTATAAAGATTGTTCAATTATGCCCCTGGGGTCAAAACTGGCCATGCCCCGGGGGTCACATAGTTGACATAGAATATATGGCAAAATGACTTTAAAAATCTTCTCCTCTGAAACCACAAGGCCCGGAGGTTTCATATTTGGTATGTAACATCCTATAGTGGTCCTCTACAAAGATTGTTCAAATTATGCCCCTGGGGTCAGAACTGGCCACGCCCCGCGTGTCTCATGGTTTATATAGAATATATAGTAAAATGACTTTAAAATCTTCTTATCTGAAACTGCAATACCCAGAGGTGTCATATTTGGTATGTAACATCCTTTAGTGGTCCTTTACAAAGTTTGTTCAAATTATGCCCCTGGGGTCGAAATGGGCGACGCCCCGGGGGTCACATGGTTTATATAGAATATATAGCAAAATGACTTTCAAAATCTCCTCCTCCGAAACCACAAGGCCCAGAGGTTTCATATTTGGTATGTAACATCCTACTGTGGTCTTCTACAAAGATTGTTCAAATAATGCCCCTGGGGTCAAAACTGGCCACGCCCAGGGGGTCACATGGTTTATAAAGACTTAAATAGCAAAATGTCTTTAACAATCTTCTCTGAAACAGCAAGACCCAGAGGTTTCATATTTGGTATGTAACATCCTATAGTGGTCCTCTACAAATGTTGTTCAATTTATTCCCCTGGGGTCAAAACTGGCCACGTCCTGGGGGTCACATGATTTATATAGACTTAATTAGCAAAATGACATTTTATAGTGGTCCTCTACAAAGATTGTTCAAATGATGCCCCTGGGGTCAAATCGGGCCGCGCCCCGGGGTCACATGGTTTATATTAACTTAAATAGCAAAATGTCTTTAAAAATTTTCTTTTCTGAATCCGCAAGGCCCATAGGTTTCATATTTGGTATGTAACATCCTATAGTGGTCCTCTACAAAGAATCTTTTAGTTATGCCCCATGGGTCAAAATGACCACACTCCAGGGGTCACATGGTTTGTATAGACTTAAATAGCAAAATGACTAAAATTCTTCTCCTCTGAAACTGCAAGGCCTAGAGGTTTCATATTTGGTATGTAACATTGTATAGTGGTCCTCTACAACTGTTGTTCAAATTATGCCATTGGGGTCAAAACTGGTCATGCCCCGGGGGTCACATGGTTGATATAGACTTAAATAGCAAAACTACTTTAAAAATCTTCTCTGAAACGGCAAGGCCCACAGCTTTTTCCTGATTTGTTACGTAACATTGCATAGTGGTCCTCTCCAAAGATTGTTCAAATTATGCCCCTGGGGTCAAATCTGGCCACACTCCGGGGGGTCACATGGTTTATATAGACTTAAATAGCAAAATGACTTAATAAATTTTTACCTGAAACCACAAGGCCCAGAGGTTTGTTCAAGATTGTTCAAATTATGCCCCTGGGATAAAAATAAGCCATGACTCGGGGATGCAAATTCCAATTGGGTTACAAGGTCTCAGGTGAGCATCCTAGGGCCCTAAGGGCCCTCTTGTTTTCTTATGTGAAGCGTTACTTTTAGTGTGCGGAGAATAACTCCATTAGGCCAGAGTTTTTTTTATTTCTCGGTTCTCAGACATTTTTGGACAAGCGTCCGGTTGGAGGAGGGAAAAAAAAACAAACAATACAGAAGTGAGTAAATTAATGACTAGAATTTCACAAATGGAAACGGGCAGTGATATTAAAATCTTTATGCATTATTACTTACAAAAATCATATTACACAACATTAACATAACCACTGCATAATAAACATGACATTAATACCAATAATAGTAACATTAAAAGGCAGTCTTTATCATATAAAAACTACTGTTAAACTATGCTAACACTTAAACACAGTACGTCAGATCTCGCTGGGCAGTGGCCATATTATATGTATAACAGCATGTTTAATAAAGTGAAAACTAACTGAATATATCTTATTAATAAATTAATATACACCAATGAAATTTGTTAATTATAATATTTTTATAAAATTATGAATGTGTATTTAATACAACGATTCTAAGATCTTAATTTGTTTTACGGAGTATTTTCTTCTGAATTTAAGTGATGCCTGATGTATAAAATAACAGAGAGCAGATCATATGAATCATACAGCGATATACAGTCACAATGCATGTTACATAAAATTAAGTCATTTCTTCAGCGTTGTTTTTGTTGCATTCCGTCTAACAGGTTGAAACCCTTTCACAAGGTCATTTTTACGAAATCGGGTACATTCTACAAATTTTTTTTGCTTTTTGGAAAAAATCGGGTCAGCGGATCCGAGAACCAACAAATCAAGAAACTCTCGCCTTAGTATTGAAGGGATTCAAATGAAACTTCATATATAGGTCGAGGATAATAAGAGGAAGTGCAGTGCACAAGGACCACAACTATTTCTTCAATATTTACAGAGTTATTGCCCTTTGTTTTATTTTCTTGTGTGGAGCATAACTTCATTAGTATTGAAGGGATTCAAATGAAACTTCATATAATGATAGAGGACTATGAGAGGAAGTATCTCGAATATCAACCAGTTAAGATTGGCATTGTTAGATAATTATCATGATAATATTCGTATTAAGATAATGCGGAAGACCTTGCGCACAAATTATTTGGTATCACGAATATTAACTAGTTAAGAGTTGATTTGTCAGATAATTATCTTGATAATATTGAATAAATATTCATGTTAGTAAGATAATGCGGAAAACCCCGCAATTCCAAGAAACTGTATCTAATGCCAGTTCTGGGCACTTTCAGGCCATTTAGTATAATAATAAAATATCTTGCAGAACAATATTCACAAACGCTATCTTAATATCCAGATAAATATAATAATAAATAATCGGTAACACGTATCTGTTTGTGAACGCTAGTAGTTAACACGAATGTATTTGCAACCCTTGAGTAGTTATTGTATGGCAGTTCTATGCCACCATAGTTTACATCTCCACAAAAAGGGAAACACACTTGAAAGTAAATCCTTCGATCATGGACATAGCTCAATTGAGTACTAAAGGCACATTTTCGTGATTTGTGAATAGAAATAAACCTTTTCTTCAACTATTATTTTGAAGCATAATTTTGTACAATGTATAGAAAGTAAGAAAGTAACAGTTTAATCTGTTGTATTACTTGGAACTGTATCAGTCATTATACTCCAGGTGTTTTATTTGTTAAATTGATTCCCATATGCCAATCTGTAAAATGCCCATTTATATTACGTTTGAAGTTGTAATTTTTATGCCCCCGAAGGGAACTTTGGCTGTCCGTCCGTCACGCTTCTTGTGCGGAGCATAACTCCATTAGTATTTGAGTGATTCAAATTAAACTTCATATAATGATAGAGGACAATGAGAGGAAGTGCAAGGACTATAACACTTTCTTCAATATTTATGGAGTTAGTGCCCTTTGTTTAATTTTCTGGTGTGGAGTATAACTCCATTAGTATTGAAGGGATTCAAATGAAACTTCATAACATGATAAAGGACAATGAGAGGAAGTGCAGAGCACTAGGACCACAACTCTTCTTCAATATTTACGGAGTTATTGCCCTTTGTTTAATTTTCTTAAGCGGAGCATAACTCCAGTAGAATTGAAGGGATTCAAATGAAACTTCATATAATGATAGAGGACAATGTGAGGAAGTGCGGAGCACAAGGACCACAACACTTTCTTCAATATTTACGGAGTTATTGCCCTTTGTTTTATTTTATAAAATTTCTTATGTGAAGCATTAATCTTCTTGTGGGGAGCATAACTTCATTAGTAAGGGATTCAATTGAAACTTCATATATAGATAGAGAACAATGAGAGGAAGTGCGGAGCACAAGGACCACAATCTATTTCAATATTTACAGAGTTATTGCCCTTTGTTTAATTTTCTTGTGTGGAGCATAACTCCATTAGTATTGAAGGGATTCAAATGAAACTTCATATTATGATAGAAGACAATGAGAGGAAGTCCAGAGCACAAGGACCACAGCTCTTAGAAGATGTTGAGAGGAAGTGCAGAGTACAAGGACCGTAACTCTTTTTGTAGGAAGCGTCATTTTTGCCAACATGTAATTGACATTGTGTTGCCTTCCTCTGACAAGCATATGCTTCGGGGGCATACGTCACATCCTGGGACAAGCCTTGTTATATAATTAAAAATAGAGTTTGTTAGTAAATCAGTTGGGATTTTTTAGGTTTATCATTGTTTCTGCTAATAAGGAAGGAAGTCTCTGTGCAGCAGGCGAGTTAAAAGGGCATATGATATTTTTTGGTCCAAATACTTGGGGTAGTTACAGTATTTGCAATACAATGCACCTGAACTGGTTGATGTGAATATTTAAATTAAATAACATTTTTGCATTTTTCAGTCCAACAAATATGTGCGTATTGTGATGAATGTTGCAATGGTGTGTCAGACTATTATTGAACCCCCTGTGGATGGTAAAATCACACGAGACAACATCAAGTGTAAAATATCATATACTGCTGAAGGTATTACATTTGTTTCACATTTCTTGCACAGATTATACATAAGTTTCTCTTATGTAATAACTGTCTAATAAGTAACAGATATTGATGTGTAAAGTGTTCAGGGCTCAAAAGTTTCTTATGATATTTTTACTGCTTGATGCCTTTAAAATAAATGGACATGTATTTTATATAAATTCTTTATTTAAAATGTGTTGCATAATTTCATAATTTCTTTCTATCCTTTGTTCCATGTTTTGTTTTTGCATCGGACTGTTCAGATTCAAAACATTTAGTTAGTCATCATTAATGATATGGCCAATATTTTGTGGTAGATCTAGTTTGTGTGAACCTATTGATTTTGCCTATATTTCATGGTAAGATCTAGTTTGTGTGAACCTATCAGTTTAAGTTATACACAGTGTTTTGAATGGGGAAGGCATTTGATATGCGGATAATGCTTTGTCTTCCAGTGAATCCTGGGGGCTGGGCCCCTGCCTCCGTTCTGAGAGCAGTTTACAAACGGGAGTACCCCAAGTTCTTGAAGCGCTTTACATCCTATGTGCGTGACGCCACAAAAGACAAGGAGATTAAATTCTGAGACAGGCTGCTTTGAAGTGCACTGACATGCCAATGCCATGTTCTCCTGGCCACATTGAGCCAGTGTGACCTGGGGTGAAGACACTGTGGCACTATGGAGAGCAGCCCACATCTCACACTTCACATTGTACCTACCAGCCTGCCAGATCCCAGTTACTCATCTGGCAGTTTATTCTTTAACTAGGCTTTAATCTATTTCTATAAAGTAGTGTAACTATCGATTATTATAATTATTATCATAATATATATCTGGGAGCATATAAATTATTATTTTAATCTTCTGCATAAAAGAAGGTTTTATGTTTAATACTGTTATCATTGGTTTTACCAACTGGATTATTTATTGTACTTGACATTGTGTACCTGCCTGTGATACAAAACTAGTGCATAGTTGTGCAGTTGGAGTTGTACAGCAGTGAAAAGCTGCCCAGACAGTAGCCCATGTTGGGCCTGTCCCAGTACCTGTCATGTCTAGTCACACTGGTGCATGTGTTCTCAGGCTGATCTGGAGTCCTCCTACTCGATACACTGCGAGCGTGCGGTGCTCTAGGCCAGAATGGCATCAGCCAACCCCGTTAGCTTTCACATTTGTTAATAACTTTTGAAACGATTACGTAGTTCACAATTGTTGTAAGAAAAGGAGTCTTTTGGATCATATTTATAGACTCCAGTTTCTGTTTCATTAGTTGCATATTATTCATATTCAATGTTCTATCAATTTCTTAATAGCAAAACCAATATTTGCATGTTGTTTACTTTCATCTAAGAATAATGTTTGTGTGTAATCCATTCTCCATTAAACCTTTAATGTCAGTGTTGTGTGTCTGTCAGTTTAAAGTGCTCAATGATGGTTCACTTAATTAGTCCTGAATGTCCATTTATGGATCTCACGCTTTTGTGTACAGTGTGTCTGTACGTATGGAGAGGATCGCCCATCTATTGATTACCAGCACCAAACTGTCAAATGCAGGTGTTACACATGTAAAATGTGTTTAACAGTGTTTAACAATTTATGTTGAACATACATAACATAATTATGTTATAGGCCTTATTAGCAGTTATATATCAAAAATATACAGTGAAAATATAGTTTATTTGTTTTGTACAAAAAACACTTTTCATGTGCGTAATATTTGCAGTATATGTGTACATGCTTTGGTATGTGAATGGTTCATAGGATGAGGTTGATTT
Source organism: Congeria kusceri (assembly GCA_027627225.1). Classification (NCBI taxonomy): domain Eukaryota; kingdom Metazoa; phylum Mollusca; class Bivalvia; order Myida; family Dreissenidae; genus Congeria; species Congeria kusceri. The sequence goes on from CM051025.1 coordinate 40,342,390, forward strand.
AACAAGCGCTCAAATCAGTCATAACTATTTTGCCAGTGTTTCTGTTTAACCGCCATGGGTGCACACACGGCAAATCCTAATGATCGTTATTCCTTAAGGCATTTGAAAAGTAATTAAGCGTATTTAAGGAACTTCACAGTTATCATATTTTTTCCATTAACATTAATTATATATATATATTATTAGTTACACTGTTAGTAACTGATGGTGTATGGGATATACACCCACAGTGGCTTCATACAATACGAGAGCGCAGCTCGAGTATGGTATGAAGCCACTGAGGGTGTATATCCCATACACCATCAGTTACTAACAGTGTAACGAATATATCTCACCGACTACCTTTCATTGGTTTCTCTTAATTTGATCTAGGCACGCCCATATTAATCATTGAGTAATAAATCATTATTGATAAAAACAGCTTTAATTAAATCTTATTAAATTTTGTAATGGTCGCTCATGGTTCAAATCAGTAAAGCTAGTGAAAATATTACAATATTCAATTATTTTATTAAAGTGTCTCTAACAACCTGGAACTGACTGTAAGCAATGTGTCTACTAGTATAGTCCCTGGAGGAATTTGTGTGCATTTTTTGTCCAGACTGTTTCTTTGCATATTCGTGTAGGGAGTGCCCAAAGTTTAATTTTAGTGAGGGTGGACAGTTGGCATACTGCAGGATACCATGGAAACCAAGATGGCGTCCAAAAGAAGTGCTAGTTTTTGAAAAAACACCTCGTCTTATTGTTACTGTTATAAATATTTAACACCAATATTTTGATTTTTAAATGTTAATGAAAACAAATGTACACTTAAAGAGCATTCAAACAAGGTTATGCTCAAGGTCACCAAAGGTCAATGTCAAGGTCATTTCCAGGTGAAAATCTGAAAATTGCTTTAAAAATAGGTATTTACCTTTAATCGTTAATTTTTTTATGAAGACATATAAATGAAAGTGCACCAAATGCATATTTCTGGAATGTGGCATCAATTTCCATTATTAAAATGTCATTTTATGTTTTGTAGCATTTATGGTAGAAATTGTACAGCACTGGGATTGACTAGACCATTGTACGAAAAAAGAGCGATTTAGTCAAGAAGTCTCCAATAGAACACTTACACCTTGCGTTATAATTATTGTCAAGGAATACTCTGATCAGTATTATCTTATATTATTTGAATATACATTTTCATATAAATGCAGACCAAAAGACCATCAATGTTAAGGTCATCAAAGGTCAAGGTCATATTCTGAAAATGGCTTTAAAAAATGGTCATTTACCGCAAATCGTTTATTATTTTGCAAAAACATAAGGATAAAAGTGCACCAAATGCATATTTAGTTTTCATCCATTTCCCCATCATACAAATTTAATTTGAAGTTCCGTTGAATTGATGGTGGAAATTCTACAGCACAAGGATGGAATAGATCATTGTTGAAAAAAGAGATTACCTGTAAGTCAAGGAGTCTCATTAATAGAAATATTGCATATGACAACATTTTCATTATCAAGAAACAACATGTTCAGTGTCCAGTAGACTTTGAATATATATTTTCTGACAAAAGTACACCTAAGGGTCATCAATGTCAGTGTCATTAAAGGTCAATGTCATTTTATGGTATAATTCCAAAAAATGCTTTAAAATAGCTAATTTCCATGAATTTGTGGCATAATTTCTACAACTCGAATAATCAGATAATTGTTTAACACATGCCTCATTAAACTGCCTGATATATCCCAATATATAATTTATATATTATTTGATAAAATTCTATCTGTAGTTTAATTGTCGATGTTTAAGGCATTGAAATAATCAAATTATGAAAAGTTTCAAAATTGACTAATTACTATGACTTCTAACAACTACAGTTATACAACACATTATGAAAATAAGTGTAATAAAAACACTTGTGAGTAAACATCAATGATGTTCAGTTTCATCATCTGTCTAGACCATGTATCCGTTACGCATACCGTTGACTGAATGTTGCGAAGGCAAACCGTTGACTGAATGTTGCGAAGGCAAACCGTTTACTGAATGTTGCGAAGGCACCTAACACTACTTTAGTAAATAGAATACTATCCGGTATTGGTTTTGATGTAAACAACACTGTAACTTCTCAATAGCATTGTCAGTATTGTGTAAACTTTAAACGTTACATGCGTGAAAGTGTTGTGACAATGATGTAATTAAAATAGTTGATACTTTCAGGCTTTAGATAAAATGAATGAGAGTAAAAACTACTTAAAATAAACAACTAAATAAAATAAATTTGTTAGTGTAATTGTAATTCTCGAAAGTCACTCCCATGTTTTTCATTTGTATCATCTATTTAGACCATAAAGTCATTAGGCAAGATGTATAATGCATTTTAAGATAGATGGAAAGATTTTTAAAGTGAAAACACACTTTACAGCATATTACATATTTATCTTGAAGAAATTGAACAACGGTATAAATAACATGTAGTTTATAAAACTCCTCTCAAAAACAAATAAAGGGCTACTTAAATACAATTGAATGTGCTATAGAAACAACTGTTAAGACACGTTTTAAGTAATACATGTATTTGTTTAAACCGATTCATTTTAAGGTGAAGTGAACATCTGTAGTAACCTACGATGGCTCACAAATCCTCGAAGGCTATTTCCGATGGGGCCATTTTAAACATAAAATATTGTTATAGTAAAGACGTGTCTCTATTTTAGAAATATATAAAGTGTCTATATAAGTGTTATAACTTATGATCAAACATTTCAATATGTTTATTAATAATAATACTGAAACTGTTCTTTGAACAGTGTTGGCAAATGAAATGGCCAAGCACTTAGGTGGTCTTCAGCGTATATTGTTAATTTGAATGCCTCCGAAAATGACCCTTCGACCCAGACAGTGTTTTGCATAGTCTTGTGGAACAAGCTGATGGCAGCTAGTAATTGTTTTTAAGGTGGCCTAAAAAGTCCACTAAGACTGGCCGCGTAGAAATATTTTGTCAAGTCTATGAAGGCAACACCCATAGGTACATTGCTGGTTTTGATATTTCTACACATGCAGGGAGAACATCATATTTATAAAATAACGGTCATGTTCAGCAACCCTTGGGTCTCTTGGTAAACACTTGGTCCTTTATTTTCATGCAGGATAGATCCATGCGGGAATGTGCCTTCACAATTATACTGAGCAAGAAGTCACTGGGTAGTTGTAGCCTGTTTCTTTTCTAAGGTATCTATGATTACACCACATTTTGTAGAGAAATACCCTGACCCAATCGCTTTAAATTATTCTGATGGTATTCAATTACTAGCTGAAGTGTTTCTAAAAGCTAAGCAGTCAAATGCTTTGCTGAACTCTTCTGTAAGAGTTGTATACTAGTATGGTCTGCAAATCTAAGCCATGGCGGGCAAGTCTGGTATGGCATCTAGGGCGGCATGGGTAACACTATTTTGCGTCACAACTAAACGTAGTACGCAACCCTGTATTTAAGCGGCATCCCTCCTAAGTTATGATCATTTTTTGTATTTCAAAGGGGATAGTTGCTATGTGGCAAGTCAACTTTTGAACCCAATGTTCATCATTTTATTGTATCTAATGTGTCAGGAGCTGTATGGACACTGCTGCAAAGGTTTAACCAGTCTGAGTTGGCACAATGTCTGTCTGGTATTTCTACTGTCAATGAGTTGGGTTTGATTTGTGTGGATTGGGCATTGTGGGCGAGGAGCATTTTCTCTTTGCTTTGGTCGTATGCACCACTTGGCCTCATGTCATTCAGTGTTGATTTCTCTTATTTCCAGTAACAGCTTTAAGGCCTCTTCTCAGTGACTTCTCTAGTTTGTTTGTGAACCGCTCTGTATTAATTGGAAAACGTGTTTAACAATGTTTAACTATGTGGTAGAGATTTTTGATGTGTTTTGTCATGCATAAGCCACGGTGACAGTGAATTGCTACTAAACGTTGATCCATCTCATTGTTTTACCTCTCTTAGAAAAGAGTGACGATAACCAGGACATTCCTCGTGGTTAACTCTCCCATTGAAATATCTTGAGTATGTACAGAAGTTAATTGCAGGGAAATATGGATATAAATATGCCCAGGACCTCATATGACTTGTCTTTCTCCACTGGGGTAGAGTGGAAGGTTGAAGCATATGCATTAATGGTGTTTGCTGATCATGCAGCTTATGGCAGTCAGAGGAAAATGATGACTCTGTGCTAGTGGATGGATGTTTACTGGCATGTAATTCAAAGCAAAGCCTACACCATGTTGCCCAGGCCCATTTCGAGACCTTCCTTGACAGAATAAAGTGTAGTTTGCATCCTTCATCAACTGCTACCTGAGGCAAGCAAAATTTAGCATGAATGTTCCTTCCCTTGAAAGTAAAGCTTAAAAGTTATGTAGATATTTTAATACTTCTTCACTACAGTTCTTACATTTCGCAATGGTATCACATTGACCTTCATGTTTAAACAAAATTCTGGTCAAAGATTTGTAAGGTCAGGTTTATTTTGGGATCCGTATTAATCACCAAAATGTACCATTATAGAAATTACTTAAACACTGTTAGAATATAATTATTTATATACAAAACTAAATGTAATAAAAATATTACAAAGTTGTTTGTATATGACCAAGTAAAACTGACATAGACAATGTACTTTTTAGACATTATTTCCATACACATTGTCTTTTTTATTTCATAAAAGTTCATTGAATACAGTACAATGTAATATGTAAGAAAAGTAGTGCCAAATGTTACAACCCAGCACATTTGTCAAACAATAGCACATCCCAGGTTAATATAAGAGATGACTCTCTTTTTCAATAAACACTGTTATCCACTTTGCATATTCCTCAATACATTATACATATAATTGTTTGATTCTTTAATGCATGTATTATGGGTCGGAAGCCTTTCAGTACAAATAAACCCATAGTCATAGTCATAGTCATTATGGGCCGGATGCCTTTCAGTACAAATAAATCCATTGTCATAGTCATAGTCATTATGGGCCGGATGCCTTTCAGTACAAATAAACCCATTGTCATAGTCATAGTCATTATGGGCCGGATGCCTTTCAGTACAAATAAATCCATTGTCATAATCATAGTCGTTATGGGCCGGATGCCTTTCAGTACAAATAAACCCATTGTCATAGTCATAGTCGTTATGGGCCGGATGCCTTTCAGTACAAATAAACCCATTGTCGTAGTCGTAGTCATTATGGGCCGGATGCCTTTCAGTACAAATAAACCCATTGTCGTAGTCATAGTCATTATGGGCCGGATGCCTTTCAGTACAAATAAACCCATAGTCGTAGTCATAGTCATTATGGGCCGGATGCCTTTCAGTACAAATAAACCCATTGTCATAGTCATAGCCATTATGGGCCAGATGCCTTTCAGTACAAATAAACCCGTTGTCATAGTCATAGTCATTATGGGCCAGATGCCTTTCAGTACAAATAAACCCGTTGTCATAGTCATAGTCATTATGGGCCGGATGCCTTTCAGTACAAATTAACCCGTTGTCATAGTCATAGTCATTATGGGCCAGATGCCTTTCAGTACAAATAAACCCATTGTCATAGTCATAGTCATTATGGGCCGGATGCCTTTCAGTACAAATAAACCCGTTGTCATAGTCATTATGGGCCGGATGCCTTTCAGTACAAATAAACCCGTTGTCATAGTCATAGTCATTATGGGCCGGATGCCTTTCAGTACAAATAAACCCGTTGTCATAGTCATAGTCATTATGGGCCAGATGCTTTCAGTACAAATAAACCCATTGTCATAGTCATAGTCATTATGGGCCGGATGCCTTTCAGTACAAATAAATCCATTGTCATAGTCATAGTCATTATGGGCCGGATGCCTTTCAGTACAAATAAATCCATTGTCATAGTCATAGTCATTATGGGCCGGATGCCTTTCAGTACAAATAAACCCATAGTCTTAGTAATAGTCATTATGGGCCGGATGCCTTTCAGTACAAATAAACCCGTTGTCATAGTCATAGTCATTATGGGCCAGATGCCTTTCAGTACAGATAAACCCATTGTCATAGACATAGTCATTATGGGCCAGATGCCTTTCAGTACAAATAAACCCGTTGTCATAGTCATTATGGGCCGGATGCCTTTCAGTACAAATAAACCCGTTGTCATAGTCATAGTCATTATGGGCCGGATGCCTTTCAGTACAAATAAACCCGTTGTCATAGTCATAGTCATTATGGGCCAGATGCTTTCAGTACAAATAAACCCATTGTCATAGTCATAGTCATTATGGGCCGGATGCCTTTCAGTACAAATAAATCCATTGTCATAGTCATAGTCATTATGGGCCGGATGCCTTTCAGTACAAATAAATCCATTGTCATAGTCATAGTCATTATGGGCCGGATGCCTTTCAGTACAAATAAACCCATAGTCTTAGTAATAGTCATTATGGGCCGGATGCCTTTCAGTACAAATAAACCCGTTGTCATAGTCATAGTCATTATGGGCCAGATGCCTTTCAGTACAAATAAACCCATTGTCATAGACATAGTCATTATGGGCCAGATGCCTTTCAGTACAAATAAACCCATTGTCATAGTCCTAGTCATTATGGGCCGGATGCCTTTCAGTACAAATAAACCCATTGTCATAGTCATAGTCATTATGGGCCGGATGCCTTTCAGTACAAATAAACCCATTGTCATAGACATAGTCATTATGGGCCGGATGCCTTTCAGCACAAATAAACCCATTGTCATAGTCATAGTCATTATGGGCCGGATGCCTTTCAGTACAAATAAACCAGTTGTCATAGTCATAGTCATTATGGGCCAGATGCCTTTCAGCACAAATAAATCCATTGTCATAGTCATAGTCATTATGGGCCGGATGCCTTTCAGTACAAATAAACCCATTGTCATAGTCATAGTCATTATTGGCCAGATGCCTTTCAGTACAAATAAACCCATTGTCATAGTCATAGTCATTATGGGCCGGATGCCTTTCAGTACAAATAAACCCATTGTCATAGTCATAGTCGTTATGGGCCGGATGCCTTTCAGTACAAATAAACCCATTGTCATAGTCATAGTCATTATGGGCCGGATGCCTTTCAGTACAAATAAACCCATTGTCATAGTCATAGTCATTATGGGCCGGATGCCTTTCAGTACAAATAAACCCGTTGTCATAGTCATAGTCATTATGGGCCGGATGCCTTTCAGTACAAATAAACCCATTGTCATAGTCATAGTCATTATGGACCAGATGCCTTTCAGTACAAATAAACCCATTGTCATAGTCATAGTCATTATGGGCCAGATGCCTTTCAGTACAAATAAACCCATTGTCATAGTCATAGTCATTATGGGCCGGATGCCTTTCAGTACAAATAAACCCATTGTCATAGTCATAGTCATTATGGGCCGGATGCCTTTCAGTACAGATAAACCCATTGTCATAGTCATAGTCATTATGGGCCGGATGCCTTTCAGTACAGATAAACCCATTGTCATAGTCATAGTCATTATGGGCCGGATGCCTTTCAGTACAAATAAACCCATTGTCATAGTCATAGTCATTATGGGCCGGATGCCTTTCAGTACAAATAAACCCATTGTCATAGTCATAGTCATTATGGGCCGGATGCCTTTCAGTACAAATAAACCCATTGTCATAGTCATAGTCATTTTGGGCCGGATGCCTTTCAGTACAAATAAACCCATTGTCATAGTCATAGTCATTATGGGCCGGATGCCTTTCAGTACAAATAAACCCATTGTCATTGTCATAGTCATTATGGGCCGGATGCCTTTCAGTACAAATAAACCCATTGTCATAGTCATAGTCATTATGGGCCGGATGCCTTTCAGTACAAATAAACCCGTTGTCATAGTCATAGTCATTATGGGCCGGATGCCTTTCAGTACAAATAAACCCGTTGTCATAGTCATAGTCATTATGGGCCGGATGCCTTTCAGTACAAATAAACCCATTGTCATAGTCATAGTCATTATGGGCAGGATGCCTTTCAGTACAAATAAATCCATTGTCATAGTCATAGTCATTATGGGCCGGATGCCTTTCAGTACAAATAAACCCGTTGTCATAGTCATAGTCATTATGGGCCAGATGCCTTTCAGTACAAATAAACCCGTTGTCATAGTCATAGTCATTATGGGCCAGATGCCTTTCAGTAAAAATAAACCCGTTGTCATAGTCATAGTCATTATGGGCCAGATGCCTTTCAGTAAAAATAAACCCGTTGTCATAGTCATAGTCATTATGGGCCAGATGCCTTTCAGTACAAATAAACTCGTTGTCATAGTCATAGTCATTATGGGCCAGATGCCTTTCAGTACAAATAAACCCATAGTCATAGTCATAGTCATTATGGGCTGGATGCCTTTCAGTACAAATAAACCCGTTGTCATAGTCATAGTCATTATGGGCCGGATGCCTTTCAGTACAAATAAACCCATTGTCATAGTCATAGTCATTATGGGCCGGATGCCTTTCAGTACAAATAACCCCATTGTCATAGTCATAGTCATTATGGGCCGGATGCCTTTGAGTACAAATAAACCCATTGTCATAGTCATAGTCATTATGGGCCGGATGCCTTTCAGTACAAATAAACCCATTGTCATAGTCATAGTCATTATGGGCCGGATGCCTTTCAGTACAAATAAACCCATTGTCATAGTCATAGTCATTATGGGCCGGATGCCTTTCAGTACAAATAAATCCATTGTTATAGTCATAGTCATTATGGGCCAGATGCCTTTCAGTACAAATAAACCCATAGTCATAGTCATAGTCATTATGGGCCGGATGCCTTTCAGTACAAATAAATCCATTGTCATAGTCATAGTCATTATGGGCCTGATGCCTTTCAGTACAAATAAACCCATTGTCATAGTCATAGTCATTATGGGCCAGATGCCTTTCAGTACAAATAAACCCATTGTCATAGTCATAGTCATTATGGGCCAGATGCCTTTCAGTACAAATAAATCCATTGTCATAGTCATAGTCATTATGGGCCGGTTGCCTTTCTGTACAAATAAACCCATTGTCATAGTCATAGTCATTATGGGCCGGATGCCTTTCAGTACAAATAAACCCATTGTCATAGTCATAGTCATTGTGGGCCAGATGCCTTTCAGTACAAATAAATCCATTGTCATAGTCATAGTCATTGTGGGCCGGATGCCTTTCAGTACAAATAAACCCATTGTCACAGTCATAGTCATTGTGGGCCGGATGCCTTTCAGTACAAATAAACCCATTGTCACAGTCATAGTCATTATGGGCCGGATGCCTTTCAGTACAAATAAATCCATTGTCATAGTCATAATGGGCCGGATGCCTTTCAGTACAAATAAACCCATTGTCAGAGTCATAGTCATTATGGGCCGGATGCCTTTCAGTACAAATAAACCCATAGTCATAGTCATAGTCATTATGGGCCGGATGCCTTTCAGTACAAATAAACCCATTGTCATAGTCATAGTCATTATGGGCCGGATGCCTTTCAGTACAAATAAACCCATTGTCATAGTCATAGTCATTATGGGCCGGATTCTTTCAGTACAAATAAACCCGTTGTCATAGTCATAGTCATTATGGGCCAGATGCCTTTCAGTACAAATAAACCCGTTGTCACAGTCATAGTCATTATGGGCCAGATGCCTTTCAGTACAAATAAACCCGTTGTCACAGTCATAGTCATTATGGGCCAGATGCCTTTCAGTACAAATAAACCCGTTGTCATAGTCATAGTCATTATGGGCCAGATGCCTTTCAGTACAAATAAACCCGTTGTCATAGTCATAGTCATTATGGGCCGGATGCCTTTCAGTACAAATAAACCCATTGTCATAGTCATAGTCATTATGGGCCGGATGCCTTTCAGTACAAATAAACCCATTGTCACAGTCATAGTCATTATGGGCCGGATGCCTTTCAGTACAAATAAATCCATTGTCATAGTCATAGTCATTATGGGCCGGATGCCTTTCAGTACAAATAAACCCATAATCATAGTCATAGTCATTATGGGCCGGATGCCTTTCAGTACAAATAAATCCATTGTCATAGTCATAGTCATTATGGGCCGGATGCCTTTCAGTACAAATAAACCCATTGTCATAGTCATAGTCATTATGGGCCAGATGCCTTTCAGTACAAATAAACCCATTGTCATAGTCATAGTCATTATGGGCCAGATGCCTTTCAGTACAAATAAACCCATTGTCATAGTCATAGTCATTATGGGCCGGATGCCTTTCAGTACAAATAAACCCATTGTCATAGTCATAGTCATTATGGGCCGGATGCCTTTCAGTACAAATAAACCCATTGTCATAGTCATTATGGGCCAGATGCCTTTCAGTACAAATAAATCCATTGTCATAGTCATAGTCATTGTGGGCCGGATGCCTTTCAGTACAAATAAACCCATTGTCACAGTCATAGTCATTGTGGGCCGGATGCCTTTCAGTACAAATAAACCCATTGTCACAGTCATAGTCATTATGGGCCGGATGCCTTTCAGTACAAATAAATCCATTGTCATAGTCATAGTCATTATGGACCGGATGCCTTTCAGTACAAATAAACCCATTGTCAGAGTCATAGTCATTATGGGCCGGATGCCTTTCAGTACAAATAAACCCATAGTCATAGTCATAGTCATTATGGGCCGGATGCCTTTCAGTACAAATAAACCCATTGTCATAGTCATAGTCATTATGGGCCGGATGCCTTTCAGTACAAATAAACCCATAGTCATAGTCATAGTCATTATGGGCGGATGCCTTTCAGTACAAATAAACCCGTTGTCATAGTCATAGTCATTATGGGCCGGATGCCTTTCAGTACAAATAAACCCGTTGTCATAGTCATAGTCATTATGGGCCAGATGCCTTTCAGTACAAATAAACCCGTTGTCATAGTCATAGTCATTATGGGCCAGATGCCTTTCAGTACAAATAAACCCGTTGTCATAGTCATAGTCATTATGGGCCAGATGCCTTTCAGTACAAATAAACCCATTGTCATTGTCATCGTCATATAATTTCAATGTGACTAGGCCATTACTTCAATCGGTGTTGTACAAACATTTGCATACAATATTTTCTAATATTTATAATATTTTCCTCTAGTAACTACCGGGTAAATGAATCAAATTTGACTACGAAACTAAATGTACAAACCAATTTAGTTAACAAATGAACTCCAAATCCTTACATTTTTAAACCTAAAATAAATAGGTTTAAACTAAATACGTGAGTGAGACCAAGTGAAAATATATCATAAAACTATGTCTTTGGGTGCACTTTTGGGTGCATTCATTTCTTCATAACACATATGCCACAATCTCATGTAAATGATCGTTTGGTCTGTATTTATAAGAAAACTATGTATCCGATGAATATAAGTTAATACTGATCAGACCATTCCTTGACAATAATCATAATGCAATGTGTAATTGTTCTATTAGAGACTTCTTGACTAAATCGCTCTTTTTTCATACAATGGTCTAGTCAATTCAAGTGCTGTAGAATTTCTACCATAAATCTTACAAAACACCAAATGACATTTTTATAATAGAAATTGATGCCCCATTGCAGAAATATGCATTTGGTGCACTTTCATTCATACGTCTTCATAAAATAATAAACAATTTAAGCTCAGTAACCAATTTTTAAAGCAATTCAGAATATCACCTTGATATGACCTTGACATTGACTTTTGGTGACCTTGAGCATAACCTTGTTTGAAAACCCTTTAAGTGTACATTTGTTTTAATTAACATTTAAAATCAAAATATTGGCGTTCAATAATTATAACAGTAACAATAAGACGAGGTGTTTCTTCAAAAACTAGCACTTCATTTGAACGCCATCTTGGTTTCCATGGTAACCTGCAGTATGCCAACTGTCTACCCTCGCTAAAATTAAACTGTGTGCACTCCCCTACACGAATATGCAAAGAAACTGCCTGGACAAAAAATGCACATAAATTACGTCATCTTTAGTCAACAAATGGAGTGTCAAGAAGTATACACATTGGATATTTAAGATATTTTAACTAGACTAATCGTGAAAAATCAATGAAATGTTGCACATGAACTGTGGAAATTATATGCTCATGTGAAAATTGATTTATTAATTTGGATTTATTAAAATCTGACAAGAACATAGCAAAATTTTGTTTTTGTCTGAAACACTTTCTAGGTTGATAAACACCTTAAAACAGCAAAAACACAGAGGTAATAGGACTGTATGTTAATAGTAGGGGCACTTTAGACAGTACTTTCACAGTATTAAGATGCATTTGTTTGTATTTAAACATAAAAAATGCATTGCCACGTCAAGTTGATATTACTAAACAAAACAACATATTATCCAGCAGTCACCTGTTTTTTTACTTTTATGGAGTATTGAAATATAGCTGTGGTGTATGGAAAATACACCACGGTCATGTGACCGCTCTTAGTCAATCGGATCGCGTCATTTATGTAGGAGGTGAGACATATATATCGAGGGTCGAGCATGAAACTATTGTATCTGATATAGAAATGTTAAGCAGATGCAACAAGTTTCACGCTCAACCCTCGATATATACAGTGTTGCCTCGGGTTGACAATATGCACTGTCACCCTCAAGAAAGTCTATATATATATATATATATATAAAGCCTCGGTCGACAATGTTTGTCGAGGGTTGACGAGACGCACTGTCACCCTCAAGGAAGACAATATTTATTTTATTATACCGAACAATCCCGTATCATTTGCGTACCTGGCGACATAGCGGTAACGGGCATATCAAATTGTTGCCCGCTGCAGTTTATATGCATTATATAGAGAAATAATCAAGTGAGGTATAATAAATATATATATATATATAAGAAAACATAAAGATTGAAAAAAATATGCTTCCGCCAGGGCTTGAAAACATACGACCACCGTATCAAATGTGTCACGCAAACCACTAGGCATCCGATCTTGTAAAGTGTATATTTAAAACTATGTGATACATATATATTCAAATATATCAACGAAATGCGTTACAACACTTATCACATCAAGCATAAAATAGTTAACCTTTGTATCAAATCATTTAGTGAAAATCGTAGTACGTGTAGCAGAAATAAAACATCACTCAACATTGTACTTGTATTTAACAAACAACATCAATATTTTAATGACAATCATTCCAGATATGTGGCATTCAAATATCAAAAATATCGATGAAACTAGTGAATGCGCTCATGAAATGCGATTTATCAGTTGATGGAAATAAAATGAGAAAGGATAAGATATTTGAAAAAATACAACTAAAAATACCCTATTGTAAAATCAAAAGTCAAAGGGAAATTGTGGAACTAATTACTCGAATTAAATGGTACAACGTGAGGTATCCAATGGAAGCGTCCTAGTGCCACAGTCTATATTATTTTTGTATTCCATTATCTCATATTTAGGAGATACTAAGTCCTAATTAGGAGATACTATGTCTTAATTAGGAGATAGTAAGTCCTAATTAGGCGATAGTATGTCCTAATTAGGAGATACAAAGTCCACTTAACGAGATACTACGATCTGATTAGGAGATAGTATCTTATAATTAGGAGAAACTAAGTCCTAATTAAGAGATACAAAGTCCTAATTAGGGGATAGTGTCTCATATGTAGGAGATAATAATTCCTAATTAGGAAATACTAAGTCCTAATTACGAGATGCTAAGTCCAAATTAGAAGAAAGTATCTCCTAATTTATAGTACTAAGTATCTCGTAATACTAAGTCCTAATTAGAAACTAATTAGAAGTCCTAATCAGAAACGCATGTCCTATTTGTCGAGTTACTGCACATATATAATAAAGTTATATTGAAATTGCGTTATTAGTTCTGAGATGTGGCGCGGAAACGAAACTATCCTATTAAATTGTACGATTTATAATCAAATGGCAATAACTCCCTGAAAAAAAATTCAAAATCGCCAGACCTGAACCACCTGACAATAGCCATAAGAGAAAATCCCGTTGTTCTGGATAAATTTCACCACGCACTCTTGGTAGGGATGCAGCATATAACGTTTCATTGAATACAAGTTTGCTGTCCAGCTAGTGCAATGGTTGGCACATTCGCTTCTCACCGCGGCGATCATGGTTCATTTCCCAGGTCCCGGCGCATGTGAGTTCATCCACCATACCGGACCGGTGGGGTTGTCTCCGGGTACTTCCCCCAACAGCACAAGACCACGCCAATATTAAAAAGATATCTGAGTTAAAATAAATAGCTGGACATTGCACCTAAGATTCTAAATTCGCCCCAATTTAAGATGAGTCTCTAAAATTAAATTAGGTAGAACGGGTCGTCACATAATGCAGCTTCGGCGAGGAAGGACCTCATGACTTCGAGATACCTTCCTTTAAACAAAACAATGGCACATATTATTGAAACAAAAGTAACAATGATAAATGAGAATAGAATCGCAAGACATCAGATGCTGGACGCAAACGAACATAAATCCGATTCTCATTACACGAACGCACGCGTCACGTTTATATTAGTCATGGCATCTGCATGAAAACTTAATTCGTGAGCTAGTTGATGAACATGGGCTTACAAGGCCACATGACAATGACGCTATGTAAAGACACGAATGATCTCCGTTTGCATTGCAGCATTGTCCTGTACACACTGCCATCCATCATATCTCACCGGCCTCGTACGCTTCACTGTGACATTCGTTATACGTAGTTGGGTCGGATAGCGATATGGTGAGCATTAACTATTTGAATAAGTTTAATTGTACTTGTTCAGTGTAATGACGATTATTTAAATGCTTTATTTTCAGCAAATAATCGTTACTATTTACTCGTTTGTATATTGTTTACATGTATATTATACATGGATATTATGTATGTGACAAATAATATTACATACAAACAATCGGCTGTAATATATAATGCTGATAAACTACATTGAAACGTGTTGTCGACTTAAAATGCTCAGTAAATATCGCACTTCCGCGGGGTTGTTGTATTTAAGGTTGCAGCGCGTGCGTTGTCGGGGAAATTAATGAAAATTCTCATAACGGCACGCCTTGCTTTCTGTGACCTGTTTGCCCCAAACAGCAAGGGTGTCCAAATTGTGGCAGTGGAGATGACCGGTCACTTGGTATTTGTACCCGATCACAAACGTACAGTATGATGCTCGTATGTTCTATACTGAATTCTAGTATTTGCTGTGTCTTCCTGTGATAATAATGGAGCGGTCAGAACTGACTGTAAACATTGGTTTAAAATTATTCAACGCGTTATTAATTGTCCGCTGTAGCCAGTCAGATATAAGCATATATCGACACTAAAGGCGGTAGAATTCCCCTTGAAGCGTCCAGTGTGGCATTTTGTAATTACGAATATTTTGCTTTTTAGTTTTTATTCACATTGTGTTTCATATGAATGTAAATTTATACACATTGTGTTTTATATGAACGTAAGTTTATTGGATTGTCTATATTTTTAAAGGCCCTTTTTGCTATGGCATTTTCAGTAAATGTCCTTATACGCAGTTTTGTTCTTTCCTTCATGCCATACTTGTCTCCACCGGCCCTTTTAACTATCTTATATCATGAAAATACATTGATAAAACATGCGTGAGAGACGCTATGTACAACATCATAAGGAGTGTTATTTCGGAGGAAGTAATCAACACACTAGTGCGTCAATTACTCGAATCTTTTATAATGCATATAATAATATTCATTTTGTATTGACTTTTATTTAACAAGATCAAATACCAGGACATCGAAATATATAGTGCATATAGATTAGTTCGACAGCCCATGATATGTGCTTGCCAACATGCGGTTATCAATGCAAACAACATTAATAATGTAGAGTAATCTGCAATACTATGTCTTTTTTTATAATCCGAAAAGCACCTTATTTTGAAGACTTTGTTAGTTTCTCACACTTTAGTCGTACGATATCTTTAGATAAAAATCGACAGACAACCAATTTTTGTGGAAATCAGGATTATGATTAGAGATTTCAAATAATTGTTTAACTCATGAAACTGTAAATGAAAAATATTATTTATTTGGTTATTTGTATGAAGAATGTAATTTTTGCTACGATTTCTTGTTTGGTTGCCATAGCAACCGTCTCTTTACTATTATTATACCCCCACATATGAAGTTTAGGGGAGGGGGGGTATATAGGAAAGAGCTTGTCGGTCCGTCGGTCTGTCGGTTTTTCGTTTCCGGATGATAACTCAAGAAAGGCTTGACATATTCAAATAATATATGGTACACATGTGTAACATCATATAATACAGGTCAAATTTTGACAGAATTATGACCCCTTTTTGACTTAAATTCTCCAAAAACATGGGCAATAACTAATGAAAGGCTTCTCATATTTAAATTATTTTTGGTACATAGGTGTAACATCATAAAATACAGATCAAGTTCAACTTTGGTTACAAACAACTAAATGTTGACAGAGTTATGGCTCCAATTGAAATTAAATTTTTCCAAATACACTGTTGACCATTCACAAATTAAAGCATTCTCTCTCTGTCTATTTCTTTCGAATGGATGCCATAGTTTTGTGACAATGCCATATTGTGGGGGTATATCCGTTACTCATGTGACAATTCTAGTTTTTGTCTGAATTTGTGTACATACAAGGTTTGTTATTTGATAAAGGCAATCCAGTAAATATATGAGGCGTGTCGTGGGAAACCCGGGCTTAATAGATGTGCGTAAAGTGTCGTCCCGGACCAGCCCGGACTGCACAGGCTGATCCGGGACGACACTTTCCGCTTTTATGGTATTTTCTATCTCAAATAAGTCTCTTCTAAACATAAATCCATTGTAGGCGGAACGTGTCGACTGCACAGGCTGATCCGGGACGACACTTGACGCACATTCATTACGTCCGGTTTACCCACGAAACGACTCATATATATATATGATATAAATTACTTGTCTTCATCATGCTATGTTCTGTATTGTATAAATGACAAAACATTTGTGATTACAATTTGTTATGGTGATGTTACTTAAACTGGTCATTCTTGCTCAAAACGCATTACTGAAAAAAATGAAGCCATTTCCAGTTTCTACACAATTGTATTAAATCGTTTTAAATGTTGATTACAGTTGAAGCCTATAGAAATGTGTTTTGGTACGTGGTGTCTTTAATTTACGGGAGTCAATGTTTTCCATGTAAAATGGAATAGAGAAATTGAAGGCTATTGCAGCTAGGCCCCTTCTCAGTTTCATTGAAACAATATGAATAGGGGCCTATTTCTTTCTTGATATAAAAACGTTTACATTTAAATTTGCATTGCTGTTGGTTTCCGCCAATGCTCGCGAATATTTCTTTGATTTGTTATTGAACTGTGTATGTATACAACATATATACCGAGTCTTGCATGAACGAATTTCGTAAATGGAAGCGTCAATGATCATCCGAGGTATCATATGGCCTCTGTCCGTCCCAGCGTCCGAACGTTTTGTCTGGATAATTTATAGTACTACATTCGACTGAGGCTAAATAATCTATAGTTATATTGGGCAGGGATCGCAATATTGAGCATTATTTACATGGTCACAATTTCACTTTTTATTTTTTTACACTTTATTGTTCAGCAAACATTTTCCAGAAATTGTTTCAAAACTTTTAGAGTAGACAAATGCCCACCGAACAGATGATGGAAACAACACATTTCTTCGTCTTATTGAATGAACGGCAAAATCGGGCGCTACATCCATATTTACTTTTCTTGATTACAGTACAATTGTACGAAAAATTTCACGAAAGAAGATGTCTAGTGATACAGAAAACCAGGACATTTCAAATGAAATGTCTGAAGATGTCAGCGGTGATGACAACAATGGCGAAGCAGTATTTAAAGTTCCTGAAGTCAAGGTGTGTCGAATTGTAACTGGCATAATTATTCGGATAAAATGAATTGGATAGTATTTATCGTGCTTAAAACAATAATCCTTTACACAAGTTCTATATGAAAAGAAAAAAGTGTGCCTTCTGCACTTACTTCATTTTGTTTTGAATTATTATTAATAATTATATTTGCACAATAAAATTATCTTCAAAAAGAAAAGTTGTGGTTATAAGACAGCGTAACTTGTTAACGCTCAGCAAATATTGATTGGGCTACTTTTTTTATGGGCAATATTCTCTGGAGCGCATAATTGGGGAAGGACCATTTCTGTGGTGGAAAGTTTTCCTTCTTTGTCCATATAAGTTAATTGTTCGGACAGGATTTTGATCGGGTCATGGACGTAATTTCGGCCTGTACGTAAATATTCGGCCACCCTTCAAAAAGCGTTTTTGCGATATAGATTAATATTGTTTTAAAACTATTAGCAAAAGAACTTTCTATATAAACAGATTTCTACAGATTTCAGGCCTTTTTCTACTGCTCTCACGGGTCCGATAGTCGGACCCGTTCCCAATGCCAAATATGCATAGTTTTTCCCAATTCTAACCCCAAAATTCCCAATTGTAAAAAATCTGTATTTTTTTTTCGAAAATGAAAGTGAAACACGATTTTTCAATACTTAACAGCCGATTTTTTTCACATTGGACTTTACATTTGGATATCCTCTACTTTTATCGTTGACATTGTTTACAAGAGGAGAACACTCTAATAGCCTTGTAATAAAATGGGCAACAAAAAACGATTTGTTTGTCCACTATCATGATGAAATATAACAAGAATTATGGGCAAACATTTTGTAATTTACACAAGTGTGTGTGTCAGTTAAAGGAAGGATTTAAATAAAAGGAGGTAAAGATTTCATTTACAGTTATCACATATTTTCGCTATTAAGTGTAGGTACTACACTATGTTTATTAACACATCATTACAAGTAAATCATTTAGACTGTAGATCCAACAATTTTATTTTGGTGGAGTTGGTCAGATTTGGCAATGAATTTTTAAAAATATACAAAAACTTAAAGGAAATAAGACATGCATAGGATAACAAACTCAGGTTGCATAGCTTGGTTAGGTATTTATCACAATTTAGAGTTGAATTAAAAATTTTAGTGCCGGTAATCACTTATTTATTGGTTTAAATCTGTAAATTTCATCATTATACTTACGATTTAGCGATATTTGTTTTTCCCAATTTTAAAAAGTTTACGTCGTGAATTTCCCAATTTACTTTTTCCCAAAAAGGTCAGAAAAA
This sequence comes from Congeria kusceri, assembly GCA_027627225.1. Lineage (NCBI taxonomy): Eukaryota > Metazoa > Mollusca > Bivalvia > Myida > Dreissenidae > Congeria > Congeria kusceri. The sequence goes on from CM051025.1 coordinate 40,361,634, forward strand.
GGTCTGGATTTCTCGAATCCAGTAAGAATATCGTTATTTACTTTTGAATTGAAATCTCAGTTTCATAACAGAAATTGAGTCACGTGGGGAAACTGACATCATATGCATGCAACGAAAATATGGTGTTGCATGATTACAGGTTTAACTTGATTATTTCTTCTAACCGTTAACAAATTTTCACAAGCAGTTTTGACGAAATATGAAACACCCACTTCTGTTTAAAATATCACATCATTATTTTGTCCAGACATGGTTTCTGTTTAAATTCGGTGAAATTTTCTAACAATTCTCGCTAAATTTCATACCAACATCATTGTAAGCTCTAGATAGTCCCAGTAAGTTTATGTTGCAGGACTTTACTTCAGCCTAGGGGTTACACAAGGTGCCGAGAATATTCGGCCCCTAGATTGTCCGATCCCATTTCTAGTTAGCAATTCAGTAGACAAATTAGCCCCTTTGACACTTCGGCCATTAGACATCTCGATCCATATCAAGTATGACGTGTTTGTTATGTTTAAGAAATGTACATTCATATTAATAATATCTATATTTAATTGAATCATGTATTCTCTATTTTCTTCATTTCAATTATAACTGTTTACTTACTCGCATAACGCATAAATCCGCACCGGTGAAAATTAACAGATATACACTAAGATTTTAAAATTGAATTACCTCCCTTGAATAGAATTAAAGGAAGTTTAATGTTATTTATAGTTCACGTCACCATTGGCTTCAGATTTAAAAAAACTTGTTTACTTTATTTTTGACATAAAATTGATGGTTAAACAAAACAAACACAATATAAACCAGCAAAAGAAAGAAACGAAACCATTTGCAGTTTACCATTGCCAACATTGGTTTAAGTTATACAGAATTTAAGGGGGTGGGGGTTACCAGTTAAAGAGGCTTTTTTTTATTTTTTTAGTCAAAATTGTAAACCTTGCTTGTTACTATATAGACAAGGACATTTATTTTTTTTTAAACTATTTTCTTATAAACATTGCAGAGGAATCTAAAAAGTGGCCGATTTTTTACGTACATTTGAGCTAGGAAAATTGACTTTTTACGTTGTTTATTTCCGTTTATTTATTTTCCTTACACTCGTCCATACTGATTTAAATATACACGTTATATGAGTTTTGAACCCAGGATTATTGATGTGAAGTTTAATTTTGATCAGTTGTGTACAAGGTGAGATTTCAAACAAACAACCCCCAAAGTGGCCGGAATTACGTCCATGACCAGTATAGTTATTGTGAACAGATTGCAATAAAATTTACATAATATGATCCATTACTATTTAATGTTCCATAAATATTTGTCTAATGACACTTCATTTTGGGTGTATAACCATTTTTAAGCTACACACCTTTGCATTTTTTAAATAAATCTATAACCGCCACTGTGTATCATTGTGTTTAATTTTATTGATAAATCTGCTACTCAGGGCATTGCATCATTTCTATAGGTCAGTTGATTCTGTTAATAAAGTACACTAGGAAAAATAATGGCCATCTGTACATAAATATAGCTGAATGGGCAGGTTAAAATCAGAATTAATGCATTTCCTAGGTAAATTTTGGCATATGTTAAGCAGTTTCGGTGTTGTCTATGTAAACTTCATCGATGGATAACTGTATTGTGGCAAATAGTAGGAATTAATTAAAATTTAAACTTTTAGGTTTCGACCATATAAAAGGCCCTTCGCCGATGAGACGTTCCAATGAATTTAGCCCTATATAAAAAGTAACACTAATTTCATTGCACATCTTATAAATAAGACTACTAGACAGTTAGCTATACTTTTCAGCCGTGGGCAAACATTGAGATACTTTTTTATATGTGCAGTTTTATTCCTTACAGGCTATACAAGGGAAGGAAAATTTTCCTTTTTGGTCTATATTGTTTGGACAGGATTTTTTATCGCAACTTTCACATCCCAAAATAATGTAGTTATTGTGAACAGATTGCAATAAATTTACTAGCATAAGTTAATATTGAGCTACTTTTTATATGGGCAATATTGGCCGGGCCAAACCGGGGAAAGACCAATTCTGTAGTGGAATTTGTTCCCTCTATGTCTATAGAGTAGTGACCGGATTTTGATCGCTACTTTCACGTCCCGAAATTACATAGTTATTCTGAACAGACTGCATAAAACTTACATACATGGGCCCGTATTCACCAATCCATTCTTAGACTTAAGAATAAAGAACAGACATGATAGACTCAAGAAAATATACTGCTGCGTTAGCCAATATTCTTGGTAACAATGTTTCTTATGTCATTAACAAATTGTTCTAAATAAAGAATAATTAGAGTGGGTGAATATGAAGTAAGATTTAAATTAACAGCGCTTTTATAACATAACATTTTCAAGAATATTCTGTATTCTTTGTCTTAAGTCTAAGAATAAGTTGGTGAATACGGACCCTGGACAGAGAAACTATTCCTTATTAATGTTCCATAAATATTTGTATGATAACACTCATTGTGCATGCCTCAGCCATGTAAACCTACACACTATTGCATTTTTGAATAATCTCGCTGTCCACCACTGTGTAAACTTTAATTGATATCTGCTTCGCTGAATGTATTGCGTCATTTCAATTGGTCTGGCGATTCTATTCATAAATACATTCGTCATCTGATTAATTGAAGCTTTTGATGAAGGAAGCATGGCGGTCTGTACATCTTGTAGAAGATGAATACACAAGTTTAAATCGGAATTTAATGGATGTCCTAGGTAAATTTCGGCACATGTTAATTAGTTTGGGTGAAGTTTAAGTAAAATACGTTGATATATAACTTTATTGTCGCAAATAATGACAATTTATGAAAATTTAAACTTATGTTTCCTCCACATAAATGGTCTTTCGGCGGTGAGATGTTTCAGCGAATTTAGCCCTATATAAAAAGTAACTACCCGGTAAATTCGCTGCATGTCTCATGAATAAGACTATAAATTTACATACCTGGACAGAGAAACTATTCCTTTTACATGTTCCCAGCGTTTTTCCTCTGTATTAACTAAGTACCCTAAAACGGTACCTTCTCAATCCAATTTACCTACAAACTATCCCAATTTCAAGAAAAAACCCCCCAAATATCTGGGAAACTGATCCAAAAAAGATTCACTATATGACTTTCATTTTACCTCTTGGAAAAACAAGTACGAGTGAAAGAGTCAATGAAAAAGAAGTTTTAGAGTTTATGTATAGTTTTTTAAATTCTTTTTGGCGGTTTTTGCAGAAAGTGATAAAATTCCCAATTTGGTTAAAAAAGTGACTAATTTTCCCAATTTGACTGGCACCGGTACCATTCCCAAAGTAGTGAAGAAAAACGCTGATGTTCCATAAATATTTGTATGATAACACTTTCATTGTGCATGCCTGAGTCATTTAAACGTATACACAATATTGCATTTTTGAACAATCGCTCTGTTTAAACTTTAATCAATACAATTATTCATAAAAAAGTAAAATCACTTTTTTCCAAGAACAAATCAACAGACTTGAAAATACAAGCATTATTTGTATCTGATAACAAAATATGAAAAGCTTTTACAAACACGAATATTTGAAAATGTCCAGAAAAAAATGGTGTCCGACGGGCTCGCTAACCAGTATATAAACGTACAGATGAAACAATTGATTATGGTAGTTTTGGTTTAAAATGTTAATTTCTAGGGGAATTTCTGACATTTTTGGGGGAAAATTACACACTGCTTTGGCTGGGGGAAGCAGCCTTATTTTGGCTGTTATAATGACAGCTCTAGGGCACTTGCATTTTAACAAACATGAAAGAAGGGTATCTAAACTATTGAAGTTTTCATCATCATATTGTTAGTATTTTCTAGGTTTCGTTAAATGTGTAATGAATTAACATACAAATATTTGTTTGCCTTATACAGGTGTGGGGACCCGATCATTCATTCATTGGTCATATATGCATCCTCCTCAGATATATTTCTTTAAAATCCAGAACTTTTCCTCAAAAGTCTACATGTAACCTAGAATTTTGGTTCAATGGCAGTTTACCTACATAGGCTAATCACATGGTTTGAATGCCTGGGTGCAATTAACAAGCATTAACCCATTTCAAAAAAGTTTTAACAGTTTATGTCATGATTCAACGAAATTTTTGAAATATCCAGTGTCACACAAGACAGTTTTGTCTGTTGTATTTGCTGTTAAAAATAACTTTAAATAATTGCTTAAATGCTGTCATATTGACATCTTATGGTAAAACAATGAAACTGCCGTTGTGGCAAAAAATGTGTATGCTTTTAAAAAATTTGCCCCAAAATGACAGTGTTTTTGGATACATTATTCATAGACTTTACATGATGTAGTATCATGCTGAAATTTCAATTTTTATAGTTATCAGAGTGATGCTAAACATCCTAAGAGTCCGTACATAGTAAAGTAAAGCAAAGATCTATTAATAAACAATAGATCTCTGAGTAAAGGTGTTATGTACTTAACTATGCTTGATGGCTTGAACTCTCCAGTTTAAACATAAAATGCTGTCAATATGCAAACTCCATGTACTTGTAACTGGGCACTGTAAACACATTAGTGCAGCCTACACTATGATACAGTAAACTACATGTAAAGCTGGTGTTCAATCACAGGGACCACGCTGCCATTTGCCAAAGTAGCGAATGGCTGCAGATGAGATAATTTGGCAAAACAATATGTTGTTTTACTACATCTTTTGTAGAAAAGACTAAAAACTAAGTAAGGTGAATTTGGCTTATGAAAGTTTTCAGCAAAGGGGAATCATGCATTTTTTAAATCCAGTAAATTGGTACATGTGTACTGAGTTTTATTTTATACTCCCTGTATTTTAGGATCCAGTTTCAATAGAGAAAGAACAGGAGGCTAAGTTAAAGGCAAAATATGGCCAGCTTGGAGGCCTGGGCAAGAAACCTGGTGGAGGATCTGCATTTCTTCAAAAAAGACTCCAGAAAGGGGTACCTTTTGTTTTATTGTAATTGAAGATTTGATGTCTTCATTTTTGTAGAAGGAAAGGTGTTAACACCACAGTACCACATAGTTTGTCTGGTGCAAACTCTTTTATAGGGGTGGCAAATCTTATATTGCCTTTCTTGTTCCATTTTTGACAATTGATATTAGTTTTTCTTGCCTGTACAGTAATTATATGCAATGTTTCATTTGTCCGGACATTATCTGATTTTTGACCAATGCTGTTTGCTACTTATTTGTATATTAATTATACAGTAATTCCACTTAAATTGTCCGTACATGTTCTGGGACAAGTAAGGTTATAACGACAATTAAACTCAGACTTTCGCCACCCTTGGTTCATTATACATGTACTTACATTACATAAAATATTAAAGTCTGTGTGGTTGAAATGGTCAGTATTTCAAATTAAGTAAAGACAGCCCTGAAACAATATTGTTAGTATCAGGTGCAACATTTCCCATAACTCAGGCCAACCTTATACAATTGTTTGTTTGACATTGCCTACCCAAGGTTGCTGGTAACAGGTAGGTAGGTAGGCAATTGTTTGTTTGCCATTGCCTACCCAAGGTTGCTGGTAACAGGTAGGTAGGTAGGCAATTGTTTGTTTGCCATTGCCTACCCAAGGTTGCTGGTAACAGGTAGGTAGGTAGGCAATTGTTTGTTTGCCATTTCCTACCCAAGGTTGCTGGTAACAGGTAGGTAGGTAGGCAATTGTATTCTTTTGTTGGGAAAAAAATGCAAATTTATGAATGATCTATTTAGTTGTCAAAATATAGTGTATAACAAAGACATTGCTTTTGATTATATTATCAAGTGTCTGTTGATATAACTAGAGCTTGCTAGCAACTATCTTTAATTAGACAATGAATGCTGACAAACAGCCTGTTGCTTTCACAAATGTGATAAAACATGATAAGAATTGCATTTTGATATGGCCTGTTATAACCAAGGGTCTAGCTGATACAGTTAATTTATTAATGAAAGAAGAGTGAGCTTTTATTTAACCCAAAGAAAAATAGAATATTCGGAATATAAAAAAAGGTTTGATTTAACAAAGAAAAAACTTTCGAGTCGGGACTTTTTCTTCAGGTATGTAGGCAAGGGCAAACAAAGTTAATTTTAATGTTGGCCTCAGTTCTGTATCTTAACCTGTTAATGGATTTTAATCGGTCTTGTGTTCAAAATAAGGAATACAATTTTAGCAGTATTTTTGTAGCCTTTGAAATCAGACTTCATGAATCTGCTACATTTGCAAGTGTTGATGCTGTATAATAACTGTTCAGTACTTACAAATTACCCCGGTATTGAAGTAAAAAACAACTATGAATATTTAAATAAGAAACTGCATGTTGCATGCTCGGCATAGTTTCTGGTAAGAATTCAGTTTAGTAATGAAACATGTATCACAGAATGTGATTTGGTTACATGTATTTTGATACTTCCAGCAAAAGTATTTTGATTCTGGTGACTACAACATGGCGAAAGCGAAGATGAACAACCCAAAGCGTCCGTTGGCAGCGAAAGAGAAGCTGCTGCTACAGGAGAGTATCGGAGGTGCCATTCCCACGCCCACTGAGGTGGAACACATGCGTCGACCCTCCCAGGTGGCCAGCAAACTTGTCATAGAGGGTGGCGACGGACAGTCATAGGATAGCCACCTGCCAGGAAACATGCCTCCAGTCTATCTCATGGAATTGTCCGCATCACAGACTAGGTTTTGAAAAAAAATGTCTTGCAAAGTTATGACATTGTGTTGTAAACTGATGTGTATACAAAATAACGTTATTATGTTACTTTGCTTGGTCTGTTTAAGTGTGACTGTTGTCCCATATTACCAGGATTGACCTGTGACTTACAGTATGGTTTTCAAGGGACTTCTGAAAACAGTTGTTAGTAATCATGTTATCAAGCATATCTGCTAATTTTTAGTTTAAACTATTAAACATTTGTAAAACAGTTACTCATAATACAACAATTTATTACGAGGAGTTAGCAATTTCAGAGATAAATTCAGTAGTTTCTAAATAAATGTTTTTGTGTCTAGATAATGTAGATGTAACTTATGTTTGTGACAAGTGTAGATAGTTTGTTGTAATTACTGCAATTCGATATTAAATTGTTGTCATATTACTTTTGCTTGTGAATGAATTGATTTCAGCTTTATTTACTTTAACAGCTTCTGTACTAAATGTCGTCCTAAAGTTACTCTGTTATCTTAAGTGAACGATAAACTCATAAAAAAGTGTGATGTTTAAGGACATGGTATGTACTGTAGTCAGTATCTTGCACACATTTTGCAGAGGCTACCCTAGGCTGGATGATGTGACGGTGTTCACAACCCGCGTTCACACGTACACACTTGTTGACAGTGCAATCATTGTATGCACTTGCAAAGAGAAATTCCTTGAACACAAATACTCTAAATTTCAAAACAAATACAGAAAGCAGTTTGATTACGTTGCAGCCTATCAAGGTACTCGGTATAAACAGGAGTAAATAACAAAATAATGCATTGATTATCAATTATAAAGAGCCCACAATTACATTATAGTGATAATAGTACACATTTCCTGTAATTAATGAAAACGGTACATTTTACAATATTTAATCGAAATGTCTAAATTTTGTGTTTGTTACTTCATGCACTTGTAGCTCACAAACATTAACCCGACACTGACCTTTATGCACGACTGTATAAAGAAACCGTTACAATGCATATATTTGTTTCGGTACCCGACTGGAGTTAAAACGATGAAAGAGTATCCCACAGAAAATTGATGTTATAGTCTGACAAGATTGACCTGGCACTCGTGCATATTCCGTTAGTTTCCGTAACCTTTTATCGGAAAATTGTAAACATACGATCGCTGGTTATTGTTTAAAATACGAAATGTGAGTTTAAATTAATTTAACATACAATTTAAGACGTATAATTAAATGGTCGAGAGGTTAAGGCAGTAGCTTTCGGATCGTGTGGTTGCGGGTTCGAATCCGTTCTCGGTCTTAACATTATTTTTAATTTGTGTATAATGGTTATTAGCGTGCATTTTAACTTTTTTCGCTTCATTGCTTACTTATTGATTGGAACAAACAAAAAAGATTAATATTTAAAACATAAAAATAACAAAAAAGACGCGATGTATATCATATGCATTAAACACATGAAACACCAATTACAGTTGCAACATCGATTTCCTTTTTTAGCCCTGAAAAAAAAACACGACTGAAATGCTTATTTGAACATCATACTCTCGGAACAGTAGGCGAACACTCTACCATTGGGCTATCGGTCAAGATAAAAAGTGTATGCGTAGAAACAGACTAAATTTTATCTCGCGAGCACGGTGTTTACAATGCATAACCGAGTACAACGACGAAAGTCTAAGAAACATCACGGAAACAAATGAGTGCCAGGTCAATGTTGTCGGACTATACAATTAAACTTGTGAAATACCTGCACGGACTTAACAAAGTATAAATATAGGGAACAATTCGAGCGCATAATGTATGCTAATCAGGTCAGGTTAATGTTTGCGAGCTACAACACTCTTTTAAGTGCGAGCTATTAACAACTCTTAAAGTAAGGGAATTATATAGTAGAAAAAAGACACATGTCAAACAAACCCAGTATATGAGCTAGAGAGGACTAAACTCAAAACATTAGGCTCATTATTTACTCTCACCAACAGCTGTTACGAGGGGTTGTCGGGCAAGTTCTCGTACGTGATCAATTTAGCACCAAAAGACATTTAAAAGTTATCATCTGTCTACTTAATTTGCATAGTTCAATAAATATCGTAAAGTTGGTGTATTGCAATAACGTTAATACACAGAAGAGTTTGGTAATGGACCAGAACTAACCAGAAGCATTGCCCTTGTTCAAAATGAAGCAAAAATACAGTGTGTAAGATGAAAACTTCATTTTTCATCTAATCCTGACCAAACTTGCGAGTGTGTTAATGATAAGTTTATTATTGGTGCCAGATCAGACTAGAGTAATCACATTTGTTTTGTATAAAAAGGATATCCTTAGGCACTGAGATATTTCAGAGGCTCCAATTTTTTTTCCAACCTCGAGCAAACTATTGGCTCAGAACTAGCATTATTTGATTAGATATTTTACTTCAATAGCCATAAAGTGTTGTAAGAGGAAGACGAATTGACAGAACTTATTCGCACATATGTGGAGATTCTGTCCTATGTTTGTGTGGCACAACACTCTTAATAAAATTTCATGCGTAATCGTATGGCATTAAAGTTGAAAATACACATCCATCTGACAAGCCATGGCTTATAGGGGTCAGTATGTCCCTCCTATTTAGTTCATAGGTCAGTGGGTATTTCCTCAACTTTAAGAACATGTAACCAAGTAATCTACTGAGGATAAGTGGACAAAAATATAAATACCTTCGCACAGATAAAAATCAACAGGATCTAATAGTATTTTAAATTGTGCATTGAAACGCCCATGTAGGGTAAATAACAAGTATTATTTTAGATGCATGTCCTCACATGCCTTTTTAGAAAAAAAGACTGAAAGGTGTAAACTTAATTCTGTTCTTGTTCATCGCAAGCACCCGACGTGTACCGACCAGCTGCTAGTCAATGCACACAGCTCCTTGTCAAGACGCTTTTCCCAAAAACTAGTAATTGGCTGAATGCCGAATCTGTAGGCATTCAACAACAAACTTCATCTGTCAGTATCGGTATACAGTATCACATGGTAAGACCTTCATTGCCCATATGTTTTTCATAAACTCTGCATTGAAGCACACCAACTTTCACATGTGACATAAATGTATTACAATTATACTACCTTGCAACTATGAAAAAGTACTTCTAATATGGCACGCTTATGGAAGCCGAATAGTGCCATTTTGAGATAGATGTTTGGTGTTAGAAATTGGATGTAATGACCTATGACTTTGACATTAGTTGTTTCTTTAAAAGGAGGCAATTTAACGCCAAATCATTAAGACACGCATCCTTTTGTTAACTGAGCAGCTTTTGAAATATTTATATTTTTGCCTCTGTCCCCTATCTAACCGGCATCTTGTGGGCACTGTTCGGCGGACTTGCGAGATTCTTTAAAATCTTGTTGCCTCCGAAATACCTCGTACGGCGATCTTGTGGTTACCATACAATTTAGGTAGAAAAAACCCATCATATATAGTGCCGGACCGTACGATGAACATAAAAACAACAGAAATTTTGCAAAATCGTAAGATATTTACGATCAAAAACGCTAAACACCCCTGAATCATAGGTTTTGCAAATCCTGTTGGTGACACATTTTAGCGTAAGTAATAAAATCCCTTAAAAGGGACGTCATAGATTTTGTCCGATCGTTTTAAGAGACTTGGTCAAAATGTTTGACTTTATGATATCTAGGTCAAAACTTGGTTATATGAGGTAAAAAAAGTAGATAAAACAGGTCACAGCTTAGATAACCTTTATGAATACATGTGGCCACTTGTTTGACCCAATCTGCATACTCGAGTGAGTGATATAGGGCCATCATGGCCCTCTATTATCAATCAATAGACAAGAACGCTTATGTGTCTGATCCCAATAAATCTTGCGTACCACGCCCCCAAATAGTGATATAAATGCACATCTTTGTTGTTGAGTTTCATGGAATCCCATTATCTAGTTACCGACAATACTCCGGACGGGCATAACTGTGTGTATGTCCGTATACCAATTTTATCAACGCTCGATAATTTTATTAAACCAGTGGTATATGAGAAGATGTTGTATAAACAAAAACTATGGACTACCAGATGGACTGACGGACGGGTGGACGAACGCCGTTTAGCACTGCCTCAAGGCTTACATTGGGATTCTGGCGAGTGTTAATATCAGTCAAAACAAGAAACATTGATAAACGCTTCAATTTGTTGTGATCGTGCACGAATATGATGTCACACAATGTGCAAGTTTTAAAAATCAGTACCTTGACATGACATGTTACACAGCACATGCATAATCAAACACTGAGATAAACAAACTACAAAATAGACAAAGTAACAAATAAGATGTCAAAAACAGTTTCAACAATATTTGCTCACGTAAATCGAAATATGTGTTTATTCAATAAAACATAAAGAACATTGTACGGTCAATTAAATTTACAATCAATTGTATACTACGAATAATACACATATATTGTTTCTAAGTTGATGACTGAAAACTGTGAAAAAAAAACATGTTGTGGGCAGTGTAATAGTGAATCAACACTTTCATGGAAAATTGAATGTGTTCAACAAGAGCATCGAGCAACATTCAAGACCGACTGTTGTTTTTTATATGAATAAGGCAATGGGGGGGGGGGGGCATAATTCAGTTGCAATTAGAACTTACAAGTTAGAAATTTAAATTTAAAACTACAACTTAAAAGTTATAAGTTACAAGTTAAAACCTAGAAATTGCAAGTTAGGAATTAACCTTATAAAAATTAAACCAAACAACTAATAGTTTGCCACTAAATATAAACACAAATATAATGGTCGCCTTTCTTTCAACTGACAAGGAAGACAAAATAAATAGCAATAAATGGATTGTAGTGTTCGAATAATTCTTCACCCGTGGTCATAGCACTCTTTCATGAAAACATTTGGAACACTTCATAATTAGACATGTTCTCTTTCGTGTATTTGATATCAATGCTTCCATGCATTTTTCTATTTACAAGTAAGCTTTCTTACAATTTGGGAAGCTTTCTTACAATTTGTTTCCAATCAGTTGCATTAGTTTGTTCTCTCCCTCCAAAAGGAAAATATTCTGCATTCATGAAAGATTTGGGTGTGACTGGCTGTTTTCACTGTCATTTACTCGATAGCCTTATAGATGATATCCCTCCCGAAAATGTAGAACTGTGACGAAAATATTCAAGTGCCATTAAAGTTGGCATACCTCTCCCTCAGTTGTTTGGAAGGTGTCAATTCTTTTACCAACATAGTTACTTAAACTTATCGATGTATGTATATTACAAATTTCATCGATCCAAAGATATGTTCCTTTGATTCACAAAAAAATCACATATTTTGCGCCTACATACTTAACAAATGCTCCAGATTGTCTGCCTTTTTTGTAATTTCTACTCATATTACTCCCTCAATTTTTGTTGTATTTATATTATATGTATTTATATTATTTTTCATAACGTATACACACCCACTTTTGTATATCATATAAACAACTGTATTGTAATCAATAATTTCTAATTACATATAATCTAAACTGAGAAATATGCGTGCATGAATATAATATCACAAACATGTAAAAAAAATATGTTGTTACATTTCTAACACATCCAGATACATAAAAGTGTAATGTTTCTTACACTCAGATAATTGAATTATGTTGCCACGTTGTTTAAATGCATATGTAAAACTGTAATACTGTTTGAAAATCTGAGTTTATGTATATATTTGTCAAAATTAAGTGTCTTCTTCTACTATTCTTAAGCAGAAATCCATCAATGACAACAAACCATGTTGACTTTGTCCATCAGGAAAAATATAGCTTTTCCCCATTCAAGGATCTTTTAAATCGAAACTGGTGCATCCTTTTGGTAAAGACCTCCGCCCTATTTCTGGACACTGCGGTACTTTGCCCCCTGCCGGTGTAGCCACCCAACATGAAGCTTGTAAGTACATTGTCGACTTCAGGTATGGAGTGACTAAATTCGTCATCAACTTCCTGCAATGCAAAAACAAAAGTCAAATCTTTTATTTACTTTATTCTAATTATCTAAATGCACATTTTACAACCTATTACTTGTGAAAATAAGTGTAACATTGTTCAAACTGAATTTCACATATTGAACACTCGATTTTCATATAAGTGCTGCAAATTTGTTGTGGTTTAATATACCCAACCGGTCACCAATCAGATGCAAGTTTTATGAACCCAAGTGTTCGTCAAAGAAAAATAAGATTTAATATTTAATGTTCTGTGGTAGATATTATGGAATTCAGTAAAATTTATTTTGTGTTCTGGAATCCGTTTTCCTATTTTAGTAAGTGACCCTGGCCCCAGTGATCCCAAAAGCAATCCCAACCAATTTTATAATAACATAATTTTAATTAACTGATGCGGCTATGACTATTTAGAGGAAGAATTGTACTAAATACATGCATGTAACTTTAACACCATGGACTTTTCTTTTCTGAAGGACAGTCCAGGAACTTGTCATACATCTTTCGTATGTTAATGTCCTTGCTCAGTGCATTCACCCATACAGTACTACAAAATGATCATTGAAGGATCCTTCCTCTTCCTACTGATCCCACGGCTTATGTTAGATAACCTTATCATGGATGCTTTTACGCGAGCTGTTCTTTCTTTTCTCTGGAAAGCAGTGATATCAAGGAGTTATTTAGCTGTATCGATACTGTAGTGATCAACAATAACAGAAAAGGTCAATACTGTTTATGGATGCCACAATAAATAAAATAAATGGAAATAAAAAAAAAGACGTTTTGAAAAGTATCTTCATACGTTCACCATCTGAGTCAAATAAACAGAGTAAACAACTTACCATTTGATTCAGTTCCATTTTGTTGTCTAAAAGGTTTCTGCCATGTTGTTCCCACGAAATGGTGCCTTCTTTTAAACTGTGCAGTGTCACATCTATTAAATAAGTTCTATCATCTACCTTTCAAGTTCTAATTAATAACACCTAATTTCTAGCTAAAAATGGCCTATTCGGCTGCCGTACACGCTGGTTCTGGTTTGTGTTGGAGAAGCTAACCTGCAGTTTTCAACATACTTAACAGGTTTACATTTAGCCTTATTAAAAGCCATTCCTGCCATCTGGCAGCTATGTTAGTGGCCTCAAAGGAATTCAAGCTCTCTCCTGAAATTATTTTGAAAGGATTATACAAGACAGATTTTGAAGTTTCCAACTTTATTGGCAAATCAGCACCAAGCCTTGGCCATTAACAATACATATTGACTAACAGAATAGGTACACAGCTTATATATATACATGCATACAAATAAGTTTATTATACCTCACTTGATTATTTCTCTAAATAATGCATATAAACTGCAGCGGGCAACAATTTGATATGTCGCCCGGCAATGTCGCCTGCTACCGCTATGTCGCCCAGTACGCAAATGATACGGGATTACCTCGGGTTGACAAGAGGCACGGTCACCCTCAAGGAAGCCAATATTTATATAATATTACATGGTAGCAGTTAACCCAAGTTCAAAACTTACAAACTTAAAATCTATTTCTTAAGTTACATAACTTACATTCGTGTTCAATTCTATCAATATTATTAAACCTACCTCTCTCTGTCTCTATTTTGAAGAAAACACATTCTTAATATTGATACATTGCTTTATTTTGTTATGGGCAGATTCAGGTGACTCATCCAAATGTACAACTATCGGGTTGTTCATTTCCTTATAAATTTAATTATACAAAACTTCATGTTTTAATAAAAAACCTGCTAACAATTCATCAAACAATGGTAACCAATTCTCATTCTTATATTCCAATACTGCTCAGTTAGCAAAGAAACTATCTACAAATGTATTTTGTTTTTATGGTAAAAAAAACCCTAATGTATATGAACTAGCCTTCCCAACATAACATTGACTTTGTACCTTAACAGGTAAACAATAGTCTTGAAAAGTTTTGGAATGGAGAAAATCAGCAAACAGCAGTATCCCCAGCTAAACACTATAAACAAACAAGCGTGGAACCCTGATGGCTTGCCTAGCAGGTGGGTGGAGAGCGTGTCTGCAGTGTCCCTGGGCCAGACTGGATTGTTGGCCACTCAGTTTGGTCCTGTAAGTCCACAGGAGGCCATCAAGTATGCAGCTGCTGCAGCTTCTCATCGGCAGCACTAGACAGTCGCTGACAGGACTTCAATAGATCTGCATAAAACATTCGCTTGTTATATTGTTGATTTTAAAATGTATATGCAACATTAATTTAATACCATGATGATATTCATTATTCACGACATTTAGAATGGCCATGTCAGAATCAGCTATCAACAAGAATCTTAGGAAAATGAAACAAACACACTGCTGGCTTTATTAGTATGTGTACTTGCTCATGTGTCTCGAAACTGTAGCTGCTAAGAGTATAACAAGAGGCACATGAGTGTCTGTATTGCTACAATGGCTTACTAAGTAAGGAGTGTCAGAAGCAAAAGGAACCTGATATGCTATAAGAGGAAAAAAGGCCCGGCCCTCTGGTGGCCATGTTGTTTTTTTTAACAAATCAAAATTATTTTAAGTATTTTAGTAGAGAAAAAACTAAGGAACATCTCTGTGAAATTATTTCAAAATCCATGCAGTTGTTTCTGACATGAAGATTTTCAAAGTTTAAATATAACGATATTAGGAAATCTGGCTTGCCAAACTGGCGGCAATTATTTTGACGGAACTGAACCATTTGAGAAAAAGTTGTAGAGAACCATCCAATTTATATTTTTGTGAAATGGCCACGCCCCCTAGCCGCCAAGTTTGTCAACAGAGCGGAATCATTTGAGCAATCATGGAACATTTCTGTGAAACTATTTTGAAATCCAACCAGTGGTTTCTGAAAAAAAGATTTTCAAATTTTACAATATAGCCATATAAGGAAAAATGGCCCGGCCCCCTGGCGGAGCGGAACCATTTGAGCAACTTTGGTAGAGGACCACCCAAGGAACATTACTGTGAAATTATTTAAAAATCCACCCAGGGGTTCAGGAGGAGATGTTGTTTAAACATTTATCTATTTATAGCTCTGGTGGCCGTCTTGTGCAGCATACTGTAACCACTTGAGCAACTTTGGTAGAGGACACTCCAAGGAACATTTCTGTGAAATGTCATCAAAGTCTGCTGACCGGTTTAGGAGGAGAAGTCGTTCAAAGGAAAAGTTTATAGACGGACACTCGGACGCATGCACGATGGACGAACTGTCATGACATGAGCTCACTGACCTTTGGCCAGTGGAGCTAAAAAGCAGAAGCAGGAACTGGTGTCCTGGAGAAAGGTAGGCACTGATCTACAGAGTGAAACCCATGCTAGACATAACTGCACCATGAACCCAGCCAACCAGTGCATGTGTGTACAGTACCCTCCAGCTGCTGCTGTGCATCTCCCATCATGGACTGTTCAAACTTGGTGGACGGCTCCCAGAAACTGTCTGCCACCCATTCCTCCACAGCACTGTGTGTGCGTTCAGGCTCATCGGACCGATCTGCAGGAGAATATTATGCCATACATATGCACTTCTGTCTCTGTTTGCTGAAGTGTTATGACAGCATAAAAATACTTTGGATTAAATGGAAGTCACAAATCACAATGACATTCTGCCCTTTAAATTGATGATTGAACTGTAAACAATTTGGGCCTTAAAAATCCAATTCCTAGCAGGAAACCTTATTAGGAACAAGAGCTGTTTGTAAAACAGTTATGCCCCCTCTAGGTTAAAATTGCTAAAAAGGCTAATTTTAGATAATCAAGGGCCAGAACTCCACACTTACTGGGACGATTTGGTTGATGATCGAACTTAACTGAGTAACAGGCCCACAAAGATATTCACCAAGTTTGGACTTAGAGAACGGAAATGGCTAAAAAGGCCAATTTTTGGTAAGTCAAGAGCCATAACTCCCAATTCCTGGGGTGATTTGGCTGATTATTAAACCTGGCCGAGATTTTATGCCCACAAACATGTTCATGAAGTTTGGTGAAGATTGAAAGAACATTGTTGGACTTAAAGTGGAAACTGCAAAAAAGGTCAATTTCAGAAAATTAAAGGGCAATAACTCCACAACTCCTGGGGCAATTTGGCTGATTATCGAACTTGACCTAGATATTTTTATTACAAACATTTCCATGAAGTTTAGTGACCGTTGGACTTTTGCGAAACGGCTAAACAGGCCAATTTTAGATAATTCAAGCACCATAACTCCTCAATTCCTGGGGTGATTTGGTTAATTATAGACCTTGACCTAGATATTATGCCCACAAACATTTTCATGAAATTTGGTGAAGATCAGATGAAAACTGTTGAACTTAGACAGTGGAAATGAAAGTGGTCTACCGACAGTCCGACTAATTATTCTTGACCTTGCCATGTTTTGATGGTCACTGAAAAGGTAAAGCATGCACCCGCTTTAAAGAATCCCTATTTCCAGTTGTCCCCAAAGAACAAATCTTACCAGTAACCACAAATATGTCTGTCAGGTCTTTGCCAAATAAAATGCTATTTTGCAATCACCACACATACCTTTAAGTACATGCACAACCACCCAGATGTAACATGGGTCATACAGTATTAATTCTACTGTAACTTTTCTTAAGTATAATAATGAAGTCAAACATAACAATTACACACAAATATAAAGCTTTATTGATTATAATAAGGCTGCATTACATTACTGTACAAACAGCACTTCATGTCCAAATATTACAAGTATAGTGTATCCAATTACTTAATAAACAAAGTAATGTTTTACGTAGAAATAAGAACATTTTTATCAATTTAGGTACTAGTAGCTCTCCAAAGATATACAAGAATTCTTACATGCCACAGCATCGTTAATTTGTTTGAACATTTGAAACACCTCACTGCCACGCCCTTGTAACCTTTCACCTGCAAAAATAACAAAACTCTGTATCAAACACTCTCCACTATGTATGGCAAGAATACAACATAACAATACAGTGGCACTGCTTACAAATGCTGAAGCACTTTGGTTTTTTAAATGTTGTATTTGTATTAAGATCAATAGATAAGTACAGTAAAACTTCTTTAACTCAAGGTGCACCAGGATGACGAAAATGCTCGATTTATCGAAGGTCTCGAGTTATCAAGATGTCCATAATGAGAAGTAAGAAATATTCACTAAAATGTTTAATAATCAAATTTATTAATTATTATTACTACTTTCAATGTTCAATTATTAACTATATTTACAAAACAAAGAATAAAGTACACATGCAATAAAACTGCTTAGTTGTCGATTTTTATTCTAGAAGCATGTTTTTCTATATATACTGATGAGATAATAAATCTTACAATTAAGAGATTATACCGATAAGATAATCAATCTTATACTTGAGAGCATATCAATTTTGTTATTTAGGCTAATTAAATTCTTGTAATTTACATTTGTTTAGAACAAATCCCCTTAATCCGTTTGTAGCTATCACAAGGTGCGAACAGTTTGCCCTAGTGATTTAAGTCAGTCCTAAAAATATTTGCTGATTAATCAAAGCCAAAAGTGACTGATTAATCAAATAATCATGATGAAATATGTGGATTGTTGTTGTTCAGTAGAAATCATTTTTTACCAACTTGTCAATTTATTTTGTTAAACTTGCTCCCATAGTTTAAACAAAAATAGTTGGAATTTGCAGATTTGCTGTTGTTAAAACACAAAAATATGGAACTTTAACTGCTTGACTTAATAAGACTACACATATACTAATATTTACATAATAATATTACCGGTATATCTACGAAGGCTATTAATAGATAAAATGTAGTGTAAAACAATGACACCCCCTTCACATTGTAGCGATTTGTCTGTAATACGTGTAATTTAAGACATAATGTCTCGAAACTAAACTGACTACACGTTGTATTTTTTATAAAGAACAAGTAGAATACATTTTTACGATTTTAAAATCACATGCAAGAATTTACTTGTGCAATGTATATTACATAAATGATATATAATAAATCATTAACCAATCCATACTAAAATGCATATAAAATCATGAAAATCCGTTTATAGTGGACATAATGATAACCTATCAAGGAATGTTTTATAGCATTGTTTATTGCAATAGATGTACAATGTATTTTATTTATAATATATTTAACAGTTTATAATTGCAAAACACTATTTTCTTTTTTGACTACACAATGCAGTTTTGGCCAAAAGTACTACCAGTGATATGTACAAATTTCGTCGATTAACTTTTCCCATCGTCATCGTCACGTCATGGCTCTGTTCGTCATGATTATTTGACTAAATGATTAATTAGCCCATCACTAGTTTGCCCCTGCCAAACAGTTACTACACAGAGGTGTGAACCATCTCCTCGAGTTATGGAGGGTAAATTTCAACAGTACACTGGATTAGGGACTGACATAATATTATATGCTCGAGTTATCAAGTTATCAATAAAAAGGTGGTAATTTTACATTGAAGTATTAACAATTTCGCTGGGACTTTGAGATTTGTTAGAGTTATTGTTGTTATTCGAGTTATCAATGCTCGAGTTAAGAACGTTATACTGTATGCTCTCCATAGAGAAATCCTGCCACTGTCTGCATGCATGTTTAGAAAAAAGAGATGAAATACAGTGAAATATGTACATCCATTAAGAGATGCAGAAATTTAGAGAATTCTCTAGGCCAGAACTATTTGCATTAACTTAACTTTGATTAACTGGTATGTTTGGTAGAGACAAACAAAAACAACAATGCAAGGCAAACATATTGTAATAGTTTCTTTTATTAATCTATTAAAATTGCTGATAAATGTATACGGCAAATATAGACAAGTTACTTTGAAATGATTTTTTTGTTAAAGATAAATATTTTAACTAGAGATGTCACTCAGCTTGATTAATACCCCCACATACTGCTCTGACACAGATTATGAGGTTTGAAAATGGGCTTGAAGTTCATAAAATAGAGACTTGTCTGTTTTGATATTTGGGCAATTGGGTAAGTGATATTTGGGCAACAGATGACGAGTGGAGAAACATGTATTTCTCTGACTTATAGACCGAGAACAATCATGCAGTACAAAGGTTCAGCAGGTACCGTCAAGTGTGGTCAGATGTGGGAACAGGGAGCATACGTCAGAAAGGTAGCTGCTGTTGAGACAGACAGGGTTGCACAGGCCGGTCGTCTGGTCCCGCAGCCGCAAAGATTTCAGCTTCTCAAGTCCAGTCAAGCAACGCAGCATATCCACTCTACAGAAATAATCATCATCATCTCAACCTAACAAAAAACATGTGTACAAAATCGGACCTGTGGCCATCTCACAAAAATAATTTAGTATAATCACGAAACCATAATAAATATAAGAATGTAACTAATGAATTTTTAATTATTCCATTTGAAATCACTTTTCCCGAACTAACTTTCTATTACAAATATGTGTAATAAGTATCTTCTAGCTCCATTTGTAGTAACCAAATATGTCAAGTACATATGTCATTCCTAAGAAACTATTACCAACTAATATCAACTCACCCTCCAATTAAATTCCCAGCCAAATTTAAATTCTCTAGATTTTCTAAAGCTTGTAGCCCCTCTGCAAACAAAAACATTTTTCATCATAATAAAGTAAAAATTTAAGCTGGGTCCTGTAAATCAATATTAAGAGCCACGACATGCATTTATAAAAAGCTGTTGTAAATCACTTCAAATGAATGTAGTTATGAACTAGAAAGACAGGGTAATGCAACAAGATTCTTATGTGCACATGGTATGAGGGACTGATTCCCAACACTACATGTGTATTTGGTACAAAGGAATGATGCCTAACACTACATATGTACATGGTACAGGGTACTGATGCCTAAAGTCTTGGTCATAATCCAGTGCAGTGGTCGCAGACCGCAGACCAAATGCACGATTTTGAGATCGCAAGACAAACACATGCATTTTGTAAGAACTTGTAGAATAATGTACGGGCATCGTGCACGACCAAAGCATAGTAATCTCATGATCACCGCAAGTTGATTCCCATCACTACATGTGTATATGATACAATGGACTGGTGCCCAGCACTACATGTGTATATGATACAAGGGACTGGTGCCCAGCACTACATGTGTATATAGTACAAGGGACTGATGCCCAGCACTACAAGTATATGATACAAGGGACTGGTGCCCAGCACTACATGTGTATATGGTACAAGGGACTGGTACCCAGCACTACATGTGTATATAGTACAAGGGACTGGTGCCCAGCACTACATGTGTATATGGTACAAGGGACTGATGCCCAGCACTACATGTGTATATGGTACAATGGACTGATGCCCAGCACTACATGTGTATATAGTACAAGGGACTGATGCCCAGCACTAAATGTGTATACGATACAAGTGACTGATGCCCAGCACTACATGTGTATATAGTACAAGGGACTGATGCCCGGCACTACAAATGTATATGGTACAAGGGACTGATGCCCAGCACTACATGTGTATATGGTACAAGGGACTGATGCCCAGCGCTACATGTGTATATGGTACAAGGGACTGATGCCCAGCACTACATGTGTATATGGTACAATGGACTGATGCCCAGAACTACATGTGTATATAGTACAAGGGACTGATGCCCAGCACTACATGTGTATATAGTACAAGGGACTGATGCCCCGCACTACAAATGTATATGGTACAAGGGACTGATGCCCAGCACTACATGTGTATATGGTACAAGGGACTGATGCCCAGCGCTACATGTGTATATGGTACAAGGGACTGATGCCCAGCACTACATGTGTATATGGTACAAGGGACTGATGCCCAGCACTACATGTGTATATAGTACAACGGACTGGTGCCCAGCACTGCATGTGTATATGGTACAAGGGACTGGTGCCCAGCACTACATGTGTATATGGTACAAGGGACTGGTGCCCAGCACTACATGTGTATATGGTACAAGGGACTGGTGCCCAGCACTACATGTGTATATGGTACAAGGGACTGGTGCCCAGCACTACATGTGTATATGGTACAAGGGACTGGTGCCCAGCACTACATGTGTACATGGTACAAGGGACTGGTGCCCAGCACTACATGTGTACATGGTACAAGGGACTGGTGCCCAGCACTACATGTGTATATGGTTTAAGGGACTGGTGCCCAGCACTACATGTGTATATGGTACAAGGGACTGGTGCCCAGCACCACAAAACAGACGGAAGATGCTAACCAAGAGAGGTGATCCTGTTGGCGGCCAGGTTCAGGGTCTGCAGACTGTCCAGCCCAACCAGCAGGTGCAGTCTAGAGAGCCCGTTGTATGACAGGTCCAGTCGCTCCAGCCCCGTGCACTCTCCAATACACCCCAGATCTGTCAACTCTAGACATAAAATATTCTTATGTAATAAAATATACATGTATGACATCAATTCTGGAGCCCTAATTTCTTAAAAACATGACTTCAAATAGATGTATGTAAAAAACAATAATAATGAATATATTTATGTTTCATATCGGTACTTTAGCTACATAAACATGCATACCAAGGTTTTTCAGGGAAAGTGAATGAATGCTTTCCAGGTCAAACTCTCCACTGACAGACTTCAGCAATGTCTTGGTAATGCTTACACCTGAAAGATTTGAGAAAATGTCATTTACAGATACTCATATTATTGCTGGATCTTTGATATGACATATTTAATTTATTTTTTTCCTATCAGGTGATGTTGTTGTTTTTATGCCCCCCCCATCTTGATACAGGAGGCATATAGTGATTGTCCTGTCCGGCCTTCCGTCCATCCGTCCGTCCTTCCGTCCGTGACAAGGTTAAGTTGATTTTACCGTTTCGTCTAGCACCAACACCGCTTACTACAACACTTGGATACACAGTTGTTGCTTATGACCATTCGCTATCCACCCATATCACCCAACCTCACTTTGACCTTGACCTTGACCTAATTTTCACTTAGAATAATTCAAATGGGCTGTTTCTTGGTTAACTAGATTTTACTGTTTTGTCTAGCGCCATCACTGCTTGCAATAACACTTGGATATTTACTCAGTTGCTACTTATGACAGTTCCCAATCCACCCATATCATCCAACCTCATTTTGACCTTGACCTTGACCTAATTTGCACTTAAAATAATTCAAATGGGCTGTCTCTTGGTTAACTAGATTTTACCTTTTCGTCTAGCACCAACACCGCTGGCTACAACACTTGGATACTTACACATTTGTTGCTTATGACTATACACAATTAACCCATATCACCCAACCTCACTTTGACCTTGACCTTGACCTAATTTGAACTAAGAAATGGGCTATCCAGCACCAACCTGGGGCATGTGTGTTTATCAAACACAGAATCTTGTTTTCAAAATATTTCACAGTAAGTTTTCATCAATAATCAGTTAACCAATGTTATTGAAATCAAGATTCATAACCTCAGAAACTGATGAATGTATAATAACGCTACAATAACTTCATGTATGAAAATATATAAGACTGCTGTCAAATAAGTTTAAGATATCAGACATACTGCATAATTAGGCCATACCAATTTGATCCTATGTTTAGCGTCCTCGGGCTGGTAGGTTCTTGGAACTACAATTTTGACCATGTGAAAAATCAAGTCGAAAAGAATAAAAAATTTTGGGACAAATGACGTTGAGGTGTTTTTACCAATATTTGTTGAAATAGTGTGCAGCTAGTCAATTTACATAGCTAAAATACTGTGTTAAAGTAGGTTACCAATATGAAGATGATATATAACAGTTTTGCAGGTAAACATCTGCTTTAGCTTGTAACACTGCCATGAATAAGTTGTGAAAGAAATTTGATTTTTTTTATCGACTCATTGTTTGTTTTTTCCTGCCTGATTGGAAGGTTTCGGAAAATCATGGGGATGCTAAACATAGAATCAAATTTGTATGGCCTTAGCATCAAATCCTGTTAGTTTGTATCCTTCTACAAGTCCATGTTACTAATTATGATGTAATTTTCTGTTGAATCATCAATGATTCGTGCCTGAATTCAATGCAACTTTGATTTGAAGAAAATCACTACTTAGAAGAACAAACATATGAGTTAATCTAACATTTAAATCACAAACAACAATGCCAATTTTAAGTATTAAAATATAATTTATTATTGTAGTGTTTTGAACTTGTTCAACTTTTATAATTATTTGGTTATCCTGGTTTGGTTTTCAACACTCAACAGTATTTCAATTCACATCAGCCAAATATATACATGTATTTAGTGGCAAAGAACATCACAACATACCGGTACATTGTATAACAAAAATTGAATGCAATGATGGTGTCTTGCTGTATGAGTTTATGACATCATCAGAGATTAAGTAACATTATGTGTGTTTACTTTTTACATGAAGAAGAAAATTAACAATCCAATTATTTTATTGTCTTTGGTTATATTCAGTTAGTTGCAGATTTGGACATGCACATACTTTTACTCAACAACAGACACAAACATGCAGGTTAGAGGCTACATATTATCCATTTTTAGAGTGACTCCAGGATCTGTTTGAACATAAAAGCAATAAAATTGAACCCCAATTAATTCTAATTAGCTGTTGACATCAAGGCAGGAATGTCTTCCTAACCTAGCTAGCTGTTGACATCAATGCAGGAATGTATTCCTAACCTAGCTTTACCTACATCAAGGCAGGAATGTCTTCCTATCCTAGCTAGCTGTTGACATCAATGCAGGAATGTATTCCTAACCTAGCTGTATGTTGACATCAAGGCAGGAATGTATTCCTAACCTAGCTAGCTGTTGACATCAAGGCAGGAATGTATTCCTAACCTAGCTAGCTGTTGACATCAAGGCAGGAATGTATTCCTAACCTAGCTAGCTGTTGACATCAAGGCAGGAATGTATTCCTAACCTAGCTAGCTGTTGACATCAAGGCAGGAATGTATTCCTAACCTAGCTATACCTACATCAAGGCAGGAATGTATGCCTAACCTAGCTAGCAGTTGACATTAAGGCAGGAATGCATTCCCCTAACCTAGCTAGCTGTTGACATCAAGGCAGGAATGTATTCCTAACCTAGCTAGCTGTTGACATCAAGGCAGGAATGTATTCCTAACCTAGCTACACCTAAATCAAGGCAGAAATGTTTTCCTGACCTAGCTAGCTGTAAACATCAAGGCAGGAATGTATTCCTAACCTAGCTATACCTACATCAAGGCAGGAATGTATTCCTAACCTAGCTAGCTGTTGACATCAAGGCAGGAATGTATTCCTAACCTAGCTATACCTACATCAAGGCAGGAATGTATTCCTAACCTAGCTAGCTGTTGACATTAAGGCAGGAATGTATTCCTAACCTAGCTATACCTACATCAAGGCAGGAATGTATTCCTAACCTAGCTATACCTACATCAAGGCAGGAATGTATTCCTAACCTAGCTATACCTACATCAAGGCAGGAATGTATTCCTAACCTAGCTATACCTATATCAAGGCAGGAATGTATTCCTAACCTAGATATACCTACATCAAGGCAGGAATGTATTCCTAACCTAGCTATACCTACATCAAGGCAGGAATGTATTCCTAACCTAGCTATACCTACATCAAGGCAGGAATGTATTCCTAACCTAGCTATACCTACATCAAGGCAGGAATGTATTCCTAACCTAGCTATACCTATATCAAGGCAGGAATGTATTCCTAACCTAGCTAGCTGTTGACATCAAGGCAGGAATGTATTCCTAACCTAGCTATACCTACATCAAGGCAGGAATGTATTCCTAACCTAGCTATACCTACATCAAGGCAGGAATGTATTCCTAACCTAGCTATACCTACATCAAGGCAGGAATGTTTTCCTGACCTAGCTAGCTGTTGACGTCAAGGCAGGAATGTATTCCTAACCTAGCTATACCTACATCAAGGCAGGAATGTATGCCTAACCTAGCTAGCTGTTGACATCAAGGCAGGACTGTATTCCTAACCTAGCTATACCTACATCAAGGCAGAAATGTTTTCCTAACCTAGCTAGCTGTTGACATCAAGGCAGGAATGTATTCCTAACCTAGCTATACCTACATCAAGGCAGGAATGTATGCCTAACCTAGCTGGCTGTTGACATCAAGGCAGGAATGTATTCCTAACCTAGCTATACCTACATCAAGGCAGGAATGTATTCCTAACCTAGCTATACCTACATCAAGGCAGGAATGTATGCCTAACCTAGCTGGCTGTTGACATCAAGGCAGGAATGTATTCCTAACCTAGCTATTCCTACATCAAGGCAGGAATGTATGCCTAACCTAGCTGGCTGCTGACATCAAGGCAGGAATGTATTCCTGACCTAGCTATACCAGCAAGCCCTGGGCAAACACTGAGATACTATTTATAAGGGCAATGTTGCCTGGCAGTGAATTTAGCTCTATTATAAACAGTGACTGGGAAACCCATGCAAAATGCGATATTTGCGCATAAAATTCATAAAAATCGCAAATAAATGTCCACTGGTGCGATTTTACGTCACACCAAAATGTTTGAGTACAAATCGAAAAATATTGCCGTACAATACAGAATGCTCAATCTGGTTTGCAGTTTTGTCACTATGCGGTGAGATTTTATCCATAAAACTAATTTGGCAGTCTAAATAATCAGTAACAACAGATGCTCATGTACCCTTTGAACGGAAGTGTCCGTGTGGTGTATTTTTTTCGATTGAAACAGACGTTCACAACATGATATTGCTGTAAATCCCATATAAATCACAGGAAATCACATTTATTTAAAAAAAAAGCCCATATATTTTTGTGGAGATGAGAAAATATCTCACATGGAAAATTCCTTTCCCAGTCACTGTATAAAAAGTAACACTAAATTCTTTGCACGGCTTATTAATTAGACTAATTTCTAACCATACTCAACACAGCAGTGTAACTAAGCCAGGTGACTGACTTGTCTACCACACCATGAGGAGGCGCTCTTTCTCGTTGCCCAATGCTAATACAATATATTTTTTTTAAATACAAAATATTAGTATTAAAATATGTAATTCAGTTGTTGTGCTAAACCGAACATTGATGAAAGATCTTTATAAAGAATGCATTTTGTTCTCAATAATAATTTAGAACATATTTTGGGCAATTGATAGCTAGCTAATGAGACAACTGTTTACAGTAAACCTAGAACTCCGTGAGTCGGATGTGTCGCCTGACGCCGGATAGCTTACGTGAAATATGAGCGATTATGTCGCAAAGTACACCTTGCACACCTTAAGTTATTGTCTACACAAGCCTTATTTCAACATTTTCTGAGAGAGACACGGTTGAGCCACGTCATGTCTGAGATCGACATGGCTGGCTTCAGAGTTAATGGCAGGTTATACAGGTAGTACACGAAACGAAACAATTAAGCTTTGTGATACCTACATTTTCTTACGTCAATGATCCGATATCTCTGAATATTCAAGCCTAAAGCTTGAAGCTTCTATTGTACCTGGAATAAAACTCGGACAGACTTTCAAAACAAATCCAAATGAAGAAGCACTTAAGGTTAAAGCTCAAATTTTTTAAACAGATTTATTGAAATCTCCAAAAGCACTGCACTCTGGCTAATTGCAAAGAAAAGACTAATTAAAACCGAAAATGCAACACAAAAATAAATATGAAAATTTACAAAGGGCAATAACTCTGAAAGTATCAGGTACAGAGTAACGGTTATTGTGCACTGCACTTCTCCTCAATGAGATCTATCTACCTATGAAGTGTCAAGTTGATAGCTTTCATAGTCTTTGAGTTATGCTCCGGACAAAAATTAAGTATGAAAATAAACAAAGGGCAATAACTCCAAAAGTATGAGGTGCAGAGTAACGGTTCTTGTGCACTGCACTTCCCCTCAATGAGATCTATCTACCTATGAAGTTTCATGTTGATAGCTTTATAGTCTAAGAGTTATGCTCCGGACAAGCGAATGGGGACGCCACCGCCGACGCTGACATAAGTAACCCCTATATGTCACCTAGTCAGGTCAGATTTTTATTAACCCAGCTAAGTAATTGTTTCAATTATTTTTTTAATTTGTCAACCCTGCTTTAATTGCATTACTTAAAATGCAAACTTTATATATTCATTTTATTTATGATTACATTTATTTGCAAATATTATTGAAATAATGTATGAAGACTAATCATATTACTTTTCTTTTACTTTAACTACTTTATACCCCATGCAACCATAATTGTTGAAAATAAATCGAATTTATTATTTTATATGAAAATGTAGCAGTTCTCCAGATAATTATTTGTACTGGGGATAAATGTACACTCGCTTCTGAATAATGTAACACACTATATATTTTTTCTACAATACATGTCATATGTGGGACACATGGTCACGATGATGGGAGACTTAATCCCGGGACACTTGGGCTACGGGACACATTCTGACATTCGACTAACCTTAGTAGGGGAGATCCGGGTAAGTACGGATGTTTTTACATGGACTCCCCTTGTCATTTGGCTCTGTAGTATATCCCCATATTATGATGACTAAATTGTTTTTGTTGTTTGTTTTGTTTGGATTTTTCGCCGTATTCAACAGTATTTCATTCATATAACGGCAGTCAGTTAACCTACCCACACTTTTCCAGGGTAAGCTGGGTTACCAGTACTGAGTGAACATACTTATGCCAGTAACTGACAACTGCCCGACTTGAATCAGAGGTAGGGGGAGAATGGCCGTAGAAATAATTTCATGACCAATGCCCACACAAGTTATGTGGCCCGGCTGGGAATCGAACCCGCAATCCTCGGACTAAATTGGAAAATCCCTGCCTTCCTTGGATTTAATCATTGATTCCATATAGCTAAATGTAGTCTAAATTACTTCAACTACGTCTGAAACGAGGCCACCCACAACTGGGTAAGTTCGGACAGAGTAGGAAAACTATGGACAGTACTGGTTTTGCTATTACAAATTAAATTGGGAAACTACGGACACTGTTTATATTTAAAAATCAGGAGAACTATGACAAAATCAATAGGTTGATGCACCACTTACAATAAACCAATGCATTACATCACATGCTATTTTTAGACATGTATCGCCCCAAACAATACTCTTCTAAAAAAAGGCAAAATCATTACAAGTAACATGAAAACATGTTGGAAAGTCGACCTACTAATGCATTTTTGTCTGTAGTAACCCGCTGTCCGTACATACCCAGATCTCCCCTAATGCTAGGACACAGATTATGAATTTAGTCTAATAGACTATAGTAGTTCTTCTACAAACAGATACTGGAGTCTAGCTGAGTTTATCTTAAAGTGATATGAGTTATCCTTTGAGAAGAGGACATATGCTTAGATGGTTGATATAGATATTTTAATGTTCGTCCGAATAAATTGCATCCGAACTCGAAACCATTTGTAGTAGTTATTATCATTAATGCACGTCAACAAGTGTTTAACCTTTGAAATAAACAATAGTAGAAAGCTGCAAACAACAGTAGGCCTACCTGCCATAATGGTTCCACTTATGTTTTAGAAATTTTTAGAATTTCTATGAAGGTTTTTTAATAAATGATCGCCCAATACGTTGTTAGTGTAAACAGAGCTTGTGCGGTTAAATATCACCTTAAATAAATAACCAAGGCTAGGTTGCACGTTTCTAGTATACAGTTCAGTGTTTTATTGATGGGATAGTAATGCACAGTCAGCGATCTAATGTAATGATTTTTAAAAGTTAGGTGACATAAACACTCAGTTATTATTATTAATCCATTTAATTATTATTATTACTTGTGCGACAATGTTCCAACTTTACCAGACTCGATCGTCCAGAGTTTGTTGAACTACCACTGAAGATATTGGGGGTCTGATAGCCGTCAACAACAACAACTCCAGAGGGGATTCAGCACTTAAATAGACTTATCCACATTCACAGATTTGTGTTTTTTTAAACGTCTTAACTTCAAAAACTAAAGCATCTGGATTAATAAACCCAAATTGTTCCAGTTAAGAAAGCACACTCTAAGAAAAAAAATGTCTCCACCGGGGCTGGAACCCATGAGCTCCAGAACAAAGGTAGAAGGCTGGATGGATGGGTGGATGGATGAATGGATGGATGAATGGATGAAAGGATGGCTAAAATCTCTGAGGCTTCCAATATCTTTATAGCTATTGTAACAATCTAGAGTCATAACTCACCGGATGAACGTCATTAAATAAAGGTGTCGTTCCACAGATGTAATAATACATGCGCACATACACATACATTGATGTGTATTTTAATTTAAAGTCGTTGTATTAACATACACAACACTATAACGTTGGTTATCCTCATTTGCATCCCCTTATGGACTGCAAGGAAGCGTAGACTAAGAGTGTTTATATATGGATCATTGTATTGTCCTCGCAATGAATATGATGAGTACAAATTTGCCCAACCAAATAAAGTCTATTCAGGACTCAAATCCACTCACTCAAATAGTCATATTACTGATACAGCCATGACACGAGTTCGACATTATATAGGAAGTATGGGTCGGGTCAACAATGAAAAACAATAACGAAAATGTCGTTTGTAGGTTGCTAACTTGGTAGTTACTGAGTACG
The DNA here is from genome assembly GCA_027627225.1 of Congeria kusceri. Classification (NCBI taxonomy): domain Eukaryota; kingdom Metazoa; phylum Mollusca; class Bivalvia; order Myida; family Dreissenidae; genus Congeria; species Congeria kusceri. The sequence continues at coordinate 40,391,944 of CM051025.1, forward strand.
ACTTCCTTCTAAACAAAAATCCTGTTTCCACGCCTGACTTAAATTTTAACATCAAACAAAGTTTCCATCAGTTTTTTGTCTCTTTATATTCAGTAAAGACGCGTGTTTCTGTACCACATTTAAAAGCCAATCCTTGATGGAAATCTGACATAAAATATGCCTTCGTAAGTTTTCGTATGTCCAAATTAGGTGTGCAGTTTGATGACCAGGCCCTGTGTTCACAAAGGAATAACTGCAGGTTCAAGAACAATCCTAGCTGGCCCTGTGTTCACAAAGGAATAACTGCAGGTTCAAGAGCAATCTTAGCTGGCCCTGTGTTCACAAAGGAATAACTGCAGGTTCAAGAGCAATCTAAGCTGGCCTTGTGTTCACAAAGGAATAACTGCAGGTATTAGAGCAATCTTAGCTGGCCCTGTGTTCACAAAGGAATAACTGCAGGTTCAAGAGCAATCTTAGCTGGCCCTGTGTTCACAAAGGAATAACTGCTGGTTCAAGAGCAATCTTAGCTGGCCCTGTGTTCACAAAGGAATAACTGCAGGTTCAAGAGCAATTTTAGCTGGCCCTGTGTTCACAAAGTAATAACTGCAGGTTTAAGAGCAATCTTAGCTGGCCCTGTGTTCACAAAGGAATAACTGCAGGTATTAGAGCAATCTTAGTTGGCCCTGTGTTCACAAAGGAATAACCGCAGGTTCAAGAGCAATCTTAGCTGGCCCTGTGTTCACAAAGGAATAACTGCAGTAACTGCAGGTTCAAGAGCAATCTTAGCTGGCCCTGTGTTCACAAAGGAATAACTGCAGGTTCAAGTGCAATCTTAGCTGGCCCTGTGTTCATAAAGGAATAACTGCAGGTTCAAGAGCAATCTTAGCTGGCCCTGTGTTCATAAAGGAATAACTGCAGGTTCAAGTGCAGTCTTAGCTGATCTTGATCTTCTAGCACAAATAAGCGGAATTTCACAAAATCTTTTATTCTTATCTAACTTTTCTTCTAGATGAAAAACATTATTTTTTCGGTTTTGGTTAAAATCTTAATATCAGATAGCAAATATACACCCAGACTAAATAACAATACATATACCTGCACATTGCACAGACTAAATAACAATACATATACCTGCACATTGCACAGACTAAATAACAATACATATACCTGCACATTGTCTAGACTAAAAACCAATACATATACCTGCACATTGCACATACCAAATAACAATACATATACCTGCACATTGCGCAGACTAAATAACAATACATATACCTGCACACTGCATAGACTAAATAAAAATACATATACCTGCACATTGCATCGACTAAATAACAATACTTATACCCGCACATTGTATAGACTAAATAACAATACATATACATGCACATTGCATAGACCAAATAACAATACATATATCTGCACATTTCATAGGCTAAATAACAATACATATACCTGCACATTTCATAGACTGAATAACAATATATATACCTGCATATTGAATAGACTAAATAACAATACATATACCTGCACATTGCATAGACTAAATAACATTACATATACCTGCACATTGCATAGACTAAATAACAATACATATACCTGCACATTGCATAGACTAAATAACAATACATATACCTGCACATTGCATAGACTAAATAACAATACATATACCTTCAAATTGCACAGACCAAATAAAAATTCATATACCTGCACATTACATAGACTAAATAACAATACATATACCTGCACATTGCGTAGACCAAATAATACATGTACCGGTACTTCGTATAATCCTCAATTAATTATGCACCTATCAATATTTACCCCTGGAGGAGGAGCGGCGGGCATATACGGAATTAGACTGACAGCAATTCCCGATAGGCGGGAATTTGAAACGCCGAATGATTCCGGGTCCCGGGAAATGGACTTTGTTCGGTATTTAGATCCTGGTAATATTGGCCCCCGGGCCATTTGATAAACCAATTAAGCATTCCCCATTGAGGGGATTTAGACAAAAATGCTCCGCTCTATGGTGGGGAATTAGATCTCCAAATACAATTAGTCAAATTCCCCTGGGATTGCCCGCCATCCCCCCTGGGGAAAAATATTGATAGGTGCATTACAGTTTCAATAGACAGATATACAGGAAGGTACGTTTCAAAACTGATTCACAAAAAAAGTCCTATATGGGTACAAACTTACCAGCAAATGATGACCAAAGTGTATGAAGTAAGGCAATCTTTCCTCACACATTTTAGTTTTCTTAGTTTAACCTATCAATTATTACCGTAATACCGGTAATTGCTTTATGACAATTATATATAAACTTCTCTTTCTAGGTCGAGGTTAGTTTTTATTTTTTAAATTTAAACGCACACTATTCTCCGAATATTTAAACTGAAAACTATTTATCATTTTACTCAGATATTTGCTTATCCAAAATAAAACGAAAATATTATTAATAGCAATTACTTATTCTACATTGTGACATTTATCAATTGAATTGTCGTGATTGTTATTATGCAGATATATAAGCGGTTCTTTCAGCGGTGTATATCCGTCTCGCACACTCAATGCGTGATGACTTTGGTAATTACAGATCTTTTCTCATACTGTTTTGTAAATATTTGGCACGATATTTCGCCTGTATCAATAGAAGTGTACACAGCCGCATGTCAGTATACCACATAGTTCATTAAGACTCGCTTCGTGAGTTTATGTGCATACCCTTTCCTATTAAAACGACAAGCACAGATTTATGTTATTCATTTTGGTTATTATACGCAAGAAAAGTTTGGCTTCGGATGTTGTGAATTTAATTGTGGATGTCTACGATATCCAGTGCGTATTATTTTATACGTTTATTGTGTATGTATGTGACCAAACTAACTTGGATGAAAAAAGTCAACGTGGATTTTGTATTTGATACAGTGTGCTAGTGTGCTAGAATCAAGTGACTGAATACCACCTATCAGACGGAACTACATTTCCACGCGGTTCGACTCTGTGACTTGCTGGATCTATATTTGCCAGTCTTCTACTGGCCAGTCTCTGAGGACACGGACCGTGGGCAACGAAACTGTCGATAGGCAACATGACCAGGTAGGGGGAGGGGGGCGGTGGGCAACACCGACTGGCCCCTTATAAATATTTAATTTCAAAATCTCAAATTTAACATGTACAATAAAAAGCACAGGCATGACTTTAAGGCGATGGTTAATGTACAAGCAATGACAGGTGGGGTCACCGCAATTGAAAACAAATGGAGCATGTGATTAAATTCCCGAACTTGCGATTAATGTGCGAGATTGGGAATTATCAGAATTTGTCAATACCCCCCCCCCAAAAAAAAAACAACAAAAAACAGTGGCATAATGGTTATGTATGGCTGCACACTTTCAACTAATCCTACAGGTCAGAGTCATATCAGCACACAAGGCAAGACTTTGTAAGTTAATTATGGTGGCATAGAACTGCCTTACGATAACTACTTAAGATTCGCGAACATTTGTGTGTTACCACTTAAGTTTCGTGTTATTTATCTTATATCTTAATAGCGTTCGCGATTTTTTTGCTTTATGAAAAAACAGTGCTGAAACTGCCCAGGACTGACATCAGAATTTCAGTTAATAAAAACTTATGTGGTATCACAAACATTAACTAGTTGAAATTTGCTTTGTAAGATAATTATCACGATAATATTCGTGTTAGATAACTGGCAACACGAATTGGTTTGCGAATACATTTGCGATACATAAAAATAAAGTGGTATCGCGAATATTAACGTGTTGTAAGATAATTATCGCAATAATATTCGCGTTAGAAAGATTGTGCAAACGACCCTCGCGCACAAATGCAGTGGTAACAAGAATATTATCTAGTTAATTTTGGCGTTGTCAGATAATTATCATGATACTATTCGTGTTAGTAAGATACTGCGGAAGACCTCGCGCACAAATTAAATGGTAACACGCATATTATCTAGCTAAGATTCGCGTTGTCAAATAATTATCTCGATAATATTCGTGTTAGTAAGATAATGCGGAAGACCTCACGCCGAATTAAGTGGTAACACGAATATTATCAATTTAAGAATCGCGTTGTAAGATAATTTTCATAATAATATTCGTGTTAGTTAGATATTGCGGAAGACCTCACGCACAAATTAAGTGGTAAAATAAATATTATCTAGTTAAGATTCGCGTTGTTAGATAATTATCATGATAATATTCGTGTTAGTAAGATAATGCGGAAGACCTCACGCACAAATTAAGTGGAAAAACAAATATTTCTAGTTAAGATTCGCGTTGTCAGATAATTATCATGAAAATATTCGTGTTAGTAAGATAAGACCCGCCGTCCACTACAGTCCCGATGCTTTGCGTAAGGGTTTCCGATAAAAATGTGCTAGTTTCGGGAACCATTCGGAATTAATTTGGCGGAGCTTGGCCATCGTGCTTGTTCGGCATGTATTCGCGGAATGGCATACGACAGGTTGCGGTATAAACCCCGAAACCGACCCGAAATCACCGAATGCTTCGAGGAAGAAGGCCGACAGTGTCGGAATTAGCTTCCGAATGTTTTCCGAGCGTGCGGAAATGTTGCGGTAACATTGCAGAACATGCGGAATAGTTGCCGATTTGTTGTCGACAGAATGCTGAAATGTTGCCGATTGGAAGTTCGGGGTATATGAAAGACGCCGAACGAAGCCAAACTACAATCTGATTATCAGTTGCTAGCCCGACAATGGATCTTTAGGTGCATTACTGGCCTTGATGTCATGCTTGTCTTGGCATTTCACCTGACACAGAGAAGAATACATACTTGATTGTGGATCACATAGTATTTAAGGATCACGCCAACAATTGTGTATAACATACACCAGCGTCCAACGCCTCGCATTCAGAAAAAAATATATACAAAATTCCGTAACACCCATCCGGCTGGCCTTAAGCTTGCGTAGGTACTGAGTTACATGACATCTGCGGACACGTACGCCTCCTTGGTGTACTACTTCTGTACTTCCATCTGCTGTGGAAAGTGTATGCCATTCTGTCCTAGAAGTGTCTACTCTCCAGCTTCAGTAGTATAATGATAAAATCCTGGTCATTCCAAATACTCCAAAGGCCTGACGTGAAATGGCCGCCCAATTTGAGAGAAGGTGGAACCATACTGTTGGCTTTCACTTGGCATGGCCTACTTTAATAGCAAAACGAGTGGAATGATTATGGGCATCCCTGAGAGTTTTTTCATAGTTTTGTTTCTTCTGGGCTTGGGCTTTCAGATAAATGTTTTAGCCTTCTAGACCAAGACTAAGGATCATACCTACTGGCATGTCCAAAGGCTGACTGACTAGTAACCTCACGCCAAACTTCTTGAGTAGCTTGTTCATGACTTGCACCATGATAAGTTTTCAATTCACAAAAACAATGCCGATTTTGTTACTTCAAACACTATCGGCAAATTGACGGCATCACTTCTTCTGTCGCTCTTTATAGTTCGGGAAACACGACTTATGCTCGGCGTCCCTTCCGCTGACAATCGGCTTCTTTAGCGACGACACGGCATCTTTCATTACATGATCGGCATAGCTTCTGCGTGTACTCGCGAACAGAACTCTTCCACTCGTCGTCTTCGGAGAGCGTTCGACATCGATTCAGTTTCCTTCAGGGACCGCTCGGGGTGGCTAAACCGATTACGAAACCTCACAGAAGGTTTTCTGAAGATGCCGAGTCAATGGCGATGGGTTCCCGAACATCCAGAATGGTTGCCGATGGTTTGCCGAAGACCCCGAAGCCGTCTCGAATAAAACATTCGGCGTCCAAATTTGAAAACTTTTAAAATTTGGATGCCAAAGTTTTTTTCAATCCCGAATAGGCCCCGAAGTGCCAAGAAGTTTCCAGAATGTTTAAGAAAGGACACGGATGGGTTCCAGAACATCGCAAAGACATGCCGAAACACACCGATTTTGCCAAATTCGCTTTCGGGAAACATTCGGGGGCTTAGTGGACGGCAGGTTGAATGCGGAAGACCTCGAGCCGAATTAAGTGGTAACACGAATATTATCTAGATAAGATTCGCGTTGTCAGATAATTATCATGATTATATTCGTGTATGTAAGATAATGCGGAAGACCTCACCCACAAATTAAGTGGTAACACAAATATTATCTAGTTAAGATTTGCGTTGCCGGCTATTTATCATGATAATATTCGTGTTCGTAAGATAATTCGGAAGACCTCGCAACCCCAAGAAAATGTATCTAATGTCAATTCTGGGCACTTGAAGGCCATTTAGTATAATAATAAAATATATTGCAGAAAAATATTCGCAAACGCCATCTTAATATCCAGATAAATATCATAATAAATACGTGTTAACACGAATCTGTTCGCGAACGCTAAGTAGTTAACACGAACGTTTTCGCAAACCATAAGTGGTTATCGTATGGCTTTCTACGCCACCATAGTTAATATTATGAATTTATTAAACAGTTCGATTAACAGTAACTGAAATTTTGACATTTAATGGACAATATATGATTTTTAATATACACAGTTAAACAAATAACCAAATGCATTTATTTCGTCGGCTCGTCGTGGACGTACTGGTAAACCATTGAAAGCTCGATGTGAAAATAATATTGTCACCACATGTAAATAAGGGTAGGTTACGGAATCCGGTTAGGCCATATGGAATATAGTGCCTCTTACGGCGAGGGCGAGACACGAGAATTGCGCGAAACACGAAGCGAGACACGATATTCCCGCGAGACACGAAGTGACGCACGATATTGTAACACGATTTCTCGTACTGTTGCAGTATCCCATACCACGAAATCTCACGGCAAAATATCGTGTCTCGCTTCGTGTTTCGCCGGAATATCGAGTCTCACTTCGTGTCTCGCGGTAAAATATCGTGCTTCGCTTCGTGTCTCGCGCAATTCTCGTGACTCTCGTTTAAAGGTCGAGACACGAGATGCGAAGCGAGACGCGAAGCGAGACGCGAAGCGAGGCACGTTATTATATCGTTTAAATATCGCCCGAATGTCGAATCTCGCGGTAGATTTTCAAACCACAATACACGAAACACAAAGCGAGACGCGAGAATCCGGCGACACACGAAGCGAGGCACGATATTGTATCGTTCAAATATCGCCCGAATATCGAGTCTCACGTTTAACGGTGCACCAGGAATTTATCACGTTGTAGTTGTTTGATATTATTTTGTAAAACTATGATGATGATGATGATGTTGTTGGTAATGATGATGATGATGATGATGATGATGATGATGATAAGTAACACCGACTTTAGTCGACACCAAAGTGCGTTGCTACATAGGACAATAGGGCAATGCACCTATCTGCTTTAGTGCATGACGCAACCCCACGTCGTGTTGACCTACTTTCAGTGTGTAAAAGTTAATCTGAAGAAGGCCTTTAGTAAACAACTATTTAAAAACGTCACAGAAGTAATTGCAGCCGCAGTTTCCTCAAGACGGATGGGCGGACATACGGACAGACAGACAATTTAAAGAGACAGTCTGACAGAGAGACAGACCGTTACTTCTACTGCAACAGGCTTTTCGTGAAAATAAACAATAAGCATAAATAAGACATAGACATCATTATAGTTTAAACAGAAACAGTTATCCAATCGAGTAGAAATAGCCACAAAGCAGCAGTATCCTCCAGGCGAATGGGCGGACTGATGGACAAAGAGGCTAACAAACAGACAGACAAACAGGCAGACTGACAGGCAGACAGTCAGGCAGATAGACAGGCAGCCAGGCAAACAGACAGACAGAGAGACAGACAGACAGACAAGCAGACAGACAGACAGACAGACAGACAGACAGACAGACAGTTGGCCGTCATGGACTGGGCCGTCATGGTCTGGGCCGTCAACGACTTGGGCCGTCCTGACCCGCATTTGTTCGTTAGGGAAAACAGTGTTTCCCTGCTTTTACCACGAGACACGAAGCGAGACACGATAATCCGGCGAAACACGAAGCGAGACACGATATTTTGACGCGATATTTCGTGGTATGGGATACTGCGACAGTGCGAGATCTCGTGTTACAATATCGTGCCTCGCTTCGTGTCTCTCGGGAATATCGTATCTCGCTTCGTGTTTCGCGCAATTCCCGTGTCTCGCCCTCGCCGTAAGAGGCACGATATTCCATATTGCACTAACCGGATTCTTTAGTAGATACACTTTGACTATTTATTGATGTACTAAAATACGTGTGTTTTTCTATGCACTCTAAACGACCTGACTGTGGTCTTAATAAAATAGGACAGTAAATGTTGTTATATTTCATAGCCATACATAGGATTGCTTAACATAACATTTTGGAAATGTTCCCTGATACGTCGATAGTATCAACGTCAAATGGCTATAAATCTGTTTTCAATGCTAAATTATTATTGAATTTAATATGATTAAGGCAACCCAGTTGTAGGTTTGGTCCAGATAACAGGTCACCTCGATGGTGGTTAAAATCACGTTGACTGCTCATTGTTGCATATGGTCAGTGGCGTGATGGATCGGATCGCGATTATCCTGTTCAAATCCCGGCATAATCACATATGTGAAGGTCTAAGTCTATGTCGATTTAAAATCCCTATCATTATAGATGCGTTGTGGAAGTCGCATGGATGAGTTCGTACAGCGGATCGAGTACATTCAAATCACTGAATATTTGATACGAATAAATTTTAAATATACTACTATTTTTTCTAATTAAAATGTGCATGCACTTCCCCTCGTTCTTTTGAGTGTATTAATTATCATGCATCATATATAATCTAATTTAATACGTTTAAGATTTTACGATTTTCATATGCATGCATTTCTCCGATGATATCTTTCCCATCTAATATTAAATCGACTCCACTTTGGTAACCCGAATGTATATGCGATGATTACAAACCTGAAACAAACTTATAAACTGGCAATTTGTCATTTTACACTTGACCACAATGGCTTACTATAATGTCTTCATAAAGACTTAGTTATTGAGTATATGCTATTTACGCTGTAATAATATAGGAATATATCAATTACAATATATTGTCCTTTTGATACTGCGTTGGAAAATGATAAAGATAACAGATGTCGGCTTCATCACACTAATTTATGTTTAAAGTCACGTAATGTGTGCGCGACATCAGCGTCGGCTTCCGTAGATGTCGCGCACACATCTAAGGGTTGTTATACAGCCAGTGCGCCACATGCGTTAGTCGACACAACCCGCATGTGGCGCGCTGGCTGTATAACAACCCTTCTTCAGTTAGGCTTGATATATTGCGTGTTTGACAGCTGCTCGTGTTGATAATTCATTACCCAGCGTACTTCTCAGATCACGTGAAGGTTGTATTTGAAACAGCAGACGACTGATGTGTTCACCAGCCCGCCTCCGCAGCTACATGGCGGTTGATAGAATCGACAAGTCGTCTGCTCCGTTCCAGCCAGCAGACTGTGCCACGAACATGAGTGGCAATTATGGAGCTCATTAAGTCGTACTGCAATCGCAGTGGTAAATAAAGGGAATAAGCGCACTCTACCTGTATTTATACATCATGAACTCGGCCCGTTTATTGCGCAAACTAATTCCTAATACATAACATAATACTAATTACATAACCTAATAAATTGTTGCGATATCTTCAAACACAATGACTTTTCGATTATGTTAGAAATGGTGTGTCACGATTTTTGTACAGGAATCGTCACATGCTCCTCCACAGGCACGGACGGTTCTGAAAAAATTAAGAGTGTTTGCTACTTGAGATGCACCACCGCACAGCGAATGTTCTCACTTTTGGGAATGTGCTAGTTTTTTGTATTTATTTTTGCAAAGCACAGAACGAAAATACGAAATGATAATTACAAAACCACCTGCATGATAACAGCAGCTCAGCAAGCTAAGTTCCAAATGCTAGTGGAATTCTTTACTGGAACAGCAACAAAACATTTGCATACGCAAAGTTTACATCTTTCAAATTGGTAGGCCTACATGTATTTGCCAAACGTAACAGCCAGTAACGGCACTTCATTGTTGCCCTATTGTAAATGACTTAGTCCGGCAGTGTTTTAATTATAACGCAATCATTTGTTTAATACTTTGGGTGTAACCTTCGCGTGGCCTCTTTAGACTTCTGGAGGTGGGTATGTTAAAAAAGGGCGGGCCGATCAGTTCGCACGAACATGCTGTGTGGCGACACGTCTCCCAAGTGTATACATTACAATTAATATATATACTAGAACTAATATCAGAGGTCTTTTGGATATTTTCGTATACTAATTGATTTAATTTATGTTGATTTTGATGCAAAGTCTGATGCGTTTATTGACGTATCCATCAGAAATTAATGGAACGGAAACACCATATGCCATAATATTATAGTGACAGCGTAATGTGGCAGAATACATCTGTGTAGTTTGCTGTTTTGTTGAGTAGAAGACAACTAGTCCTATAACAGTTATGAGAGACAAGCGTTATGAGAGGCAAGCGTGTGATTATTTATTCAAGGTAACATTATGAAAAACTTTTCATAATTTCTGCAATCTTATGACAAGGTTGGAAAACAAACGTGTAATTCGAGACCAAAACAAGAAATGTCTTTAAAAAAAGACAATCGGCGTTGAAATCAATACTGAGATGTCATTTTTTGCCTTTAATCTAATACAAGAGGACCAAGATGATTGGTTACGTGACTTCTCGGACCCCATATTTTTCGGTCACTACTAAGGAGACTTCTCGGACCCCAGATTTTTCGGTTCCTACCAAGGAGACTTCTCGGACGTTCCTACCAAGGAGACTTCTCGGACACTAGATTTTTCGGACACCATAAGTAAACTTATCGGCCCCAAAATTAATTTGAGATAAACTCAATCATTGTTCATATCTGTACCGTGAATAAACCGATAATATACCGCCCCATGTTTCCACCAGTGATACATGAATAAGCTATAAATACTATTAATTTACGTAAACATAATTGATACATGAATATGTAAGGCAAATTTAACAAAGTAACATTGTCAGAAAATAATAGCGGGAATGAATGAAAATTATTATATATATCAGAAAAGTTTACTTAGTCATGTTAAATAATATACTGTGTGTACATAAGTATTGCACATCGTGTATTCATGCTACGCACATGAAGTTAAAGTACCATGAATAACGTTTCGACGTATTACGAGACTTCTTTCACCACATTTTACTGATAGAAAGATGTTTAACATTTTTATAGACAGAATAAGAAGCTGATTGAAAGGTGCAAATATAAATAATTCTTAATTAAAACACAACCACAATTCAAATATAAATTAACATGCGCAGTAAGTTTATAAATTCTCCATTTATTGAAATTCTCAGGTTGTGAATCTCCGGACGCAAATTGATGCGTGTGTATTAACACAACTTTACCGCGCGCTATTTGTAGAATTCACGGGGATACGGTTACAGCGTGCGTACAATTATATTTTTACACAATGATAAAATAATTGGAAAAATAAGCTCAATCAAATTTGCTAACAATTTTTTTTACTTATTTATCAGAAAAATACCAGAAATTTACCACTTTGTAATTTGTGCTTGCGAGCTCAACAGGCAACATTGTACGTTGTGACCGACTGTCGTCCCAGTGAATTGTAGCATTGTAATTGCTATTTTTAGAGCGCGCCGATTATGAAGGCTAAACAATATAGTTATTTCATTATGTGAATTTCTATTCTAGAGTGTATGTCGAAGATAGGTTTATAACTTTATTTTAACCGCTTATGTAAACAATTATGTAAATTTTAATCCCGAAAAGTATGCAACAGTTATTGGTATACGTTAAACGATTGTTGTAAGTTTGCATTCCCTAAAATTAGAAAATTTGCCCGATTCTATTGGCATTCAATTTTCCCGCTGCATAATTTTCACAAGATATCTAGGTCAAACGTGATCTTAGACAGCTACGCCTAATAATGAAACGCAACTGTAAATACGATATTTGTATCGATACAAAATGATCGATATTCGATATATAAAATGATAGTTGTACTTGTAACAATGCATATAGGGTAATTCGCCCCTAAGTCGAACAGGTTAACGCTTTACCTCTTCAATTCAATGCTCATTGAACAAGGTTTAGACAATTGCGTTGATATTCTTTTTGGAGATGTTGGCAGGGTAAGCATCGGTATGCACAAATAAATCACTGATATGTTTTAAGATTGGCGACTACAGTATGACACTTGCGCTGAGGCGGGTTACATTCAACTAGAAAGTAGCCGCTAAAAGGATGTTGATAAAACAGTCAACTTTGTTTAGTGTCGAGTTCTTTCTTACATAACACATGACATACCTTGTTATTCCTTATCAATTCAGCTTAGAATGTTCTTTAAGAAAATGTATGGTTATGAGGGTCCCTATTTGCAAAATGTTGCATTTATTTTTGGTCAAAGTTATTGCTTTTACATTATATTACATAAGGATTGGAATTAGTATATTGTAACCTCTAATGACTGTTTTTAGACAAACTGTTTGGTTCCCGGCTTATTTGCTTTGAATGTAGTTGACTAACCAATACCCACTGAATTCGCCCATGAGTCAAACACATTCGCCCTTAAGACATATACAAGTTGCCATAGTATTGATCAGATTATCCATTGCCTAGACACAATACAGTTCAAACAATCACATCTAGAGTCCTGTGTAGAACTTAAAAAATAACTTTGTCCAATGCTGACAGAAAAAACGTGTTCAAAAAGACGATGAATTACACGGCCACTTCTAGCGTTTATTCGAACATCGCAACAACATTACCATATTAAGCACTTATCGGGACACAGAAAAAATGCGTAAAAAGAAGATATAAAACATTTTGTGCTGCTTACTGTTTGTGAACTAGGCGATTCTTTTTAGATCGAATCGTGTTAAATGACATAGATATGTTGTTAATTCCCATGTATTATACATATAACAGGAGTTAAAGACCTCTTCATCATAAGGGCGAAATGCGTTCGTCTCAAGGGCTAATTGACTTGTTACGCAGATTTAATTGAGAAATCTATGGAAGTAGAACAAAACACTGAAACACTGAAAACTGCCATTTATTTAGATTAAGTTAATGTTTTCAATATTTAGTACTTAGTGGATGCTGCAAACGTATCTGACCAAAATGTCGATGGTATCAAGTTGCATCGTATTTGAAAATTCTGAATTTCCCGTCTCGCGGAGTTAAAAATAGTGCTACATGTACAATGTCATCGTGAGAAAATTTTTGATGACATTATATTTCGACTTATGTTTTTAGCTTTGAGTAAAAAGGATGGATTTTTCGTTAACTGTCTTATAACATGTCAAACTACACCCATCTGTACAGAATACAAAGAACAAAATGTTCGACCTCGGGACAAATTCGACTCAAGGGCGAGTTATAACTGCAGACTTCTTGTTGGAAAACTAAATCAAGTTGGGGTGTACCACACGCCTATGTCAGTAATGTGAAGTAATTTAATAAACACTAATAGTATTTATAAGGATAGAAAACAGTTTAAATTTGCGGAAATTATGGAGAAAAAAAAGTGTTGTTACATACTTTTAATTGCAGTGTTGACCGATTGGTACCAAGATGTTCGATACGAAATAAATATTGGTCTCTAAGTATCGATAACCGATACAGAGCCCTAGCTAATATTTGGGGGTGGGGTCGACCTGTGGCTGCACACAGAAGATGACCATGCATCATAGACTCTGGTTGGCAGAGAAAACACAGACCACACCTATGCAGAAAGCAAAGGAGGACGGCATTGTCTGATTCATGGCGGTATATTGTTAAGTACAGTATGATAGGGAATCACTGTATTATTAAGATAAGCATGCTTTACACCTGAAAGTGAAACGTAACAAAGTTCATGAACCGGTACATTATAACTCAGTCACGTTTCGTTTGTAAAAAAAAATGCAATAATGGTTTAAGCAGTGCAGTTGATTAAATTTATGCTTCATGAAACACGTTTCTCGTCTGAAAATAAAGAGTGATTTTAATTTTATTCGGTTTCTACTGTTCCAAAAGCATAATTATTACTTGGCACAACCAGTGTATAGTGACTGGAAGATATTTAGATCCTGCCAGTGTTTGAATTAATCAGACAGTGATAGAGTGATAAATCAAATGAGACGAAGTACGAGTGTACAAATGATATTTATTTGTATACAAAAAAATCACAGGTCTAGTATAATCCATTAAATGAACCTGATTGAACCTTGCAATCTGCAATGTGTGTCATAAATACACGTACCTGTATATATACATCTTATACAGTAATGTTTCCTTAGAATTTTGGGAGTGAATATTAGTTAACATGTACATTATAGACATTGTAATAGGCATTATACAATAAATCAACATACAACATGAATATAACATGCATTATACAGATAACATTAACAGAAAACATGAAAACGGCATTGCAACGTTTTAATACAACTCATTAAAAACGTCATGTGGCAGGCAGCATATGAACCATTTTACAGTTTTCAGCGGGCAAAACCAATTGCATTTTTACTGAAAATGAAACCGACTGATTAAATCTGTGTATGCGAGCAGCCATGCATGCGTACATGCGGGCATGTGTATTTCGTTACATCACAGGCCTATAAATCTAGTTTTAACTTTTGCTTCGAATGACATTCTAAGGGGTGGAAACAGCGCACACTCACTGACTCAACTACATGTATGTCACTGCACACTCAGAGCGTGGGTGGTGAGACGTTATCACTGGCAGGATCACGACTGGCAGCAACAGAGGACCGTGTGAAATCATACAGGAATGTACATAATATTAAAATATTAAAATCAGACCAATGGAGTCAGAAAATAGTGTTGTTCTTTGTATTCAAATCATTTGGGTTCGATGCAATGATTTTAACACCTGCATTTCCGCTGTGGAAAAGTTGCGTCTCTCCATTTTACCAAAATCGTCTTAATATCATCGGGTATGGATTCATGGCGGGCTGCAGTGTTTGATCTGATTTCTATAATGCTACGAGTATGTCTGTTTGTTTTCTGATATTAGCTGGGGTTTATTATATACTGCTAGAATGCATAATCCGGCAGTGTCAGTGGATTGATCTGTACGCTATACCGTTATGGGTAGGCCCTACTAGCAGTTGTCATGATGTACCGCTATTAGTCGGACTGACTTCTCAGAAGCAGCTAGAATGTCTGCATGCTGTACTTTGAAGTTTGTATGCTATTCTGCTACGAGAGGTGCTATACAATTATACTTTAATTCTATTAATATATGTTGTGTGTTCGCGTTTGAATTGGGTTGTAGCATATTATACCCCTATGAGGTAGTTTGTATGCTACACTGATCTGGTGCAATCCGTGTATTATACTGCTGTGAGTATGTCTGCCTGTTAGGCAGCCTTTTATGCGTATGTCTGTCTTTTAGGCAGTTTTGCGTATGTCTGTCTGTTAGGCAGCCTTTTATGCGTATGTCTGTCTGTTAGGCAGTTATGCGTATGTCTGTCTGATAGGCAGTTATGCGTATGTCTTTCTGCTAGGCAGTTATGCGTATGTCTGTCTGTTAGGCAGTTATGCGCATGTCTGTCTGTTAGGCAGTTATGCGTATGTCTGACTGTTAGGCAGGTATGCGTATGTCTGTCTGTTAGGCAGTTATGCGTATGTCTGCATGTTAGGCAGTTATGCGTTTGTCTGTCTGTTAGGCAGTTATGCGTATGTCTGTCTGTTAGGCAACTATGCGTATGTCTGTGTGCTAGGCAGTTATGCGTTTGTCTGTCTGCTAGGCAGTAATACGTATGTCTGTTTGCTAGGCAGTTATGCGTATGTCTATCTGTTAGGCAGTTATGCGTATGTCTGTCTGCTAGGCAGGTATGCGTATGTCTGCCTGTTAGGCAGTTATGAGTCCGTCATGCTGCAACGCTATGGGTAGGTCTGGTGCTATATATGCTGCTATCAGTTGGTCAGTGTACTGCACTGCCATGAGTTGGTCTCTATGGTGATATTCTTAAACCCACGAGTTACACATTTATTCAGCAAGATCAGCTGGTATGGGTAGGCGACAATTTGCAATAACGTTGGCTTAATGATTTAATCTTTTCCAGAAATCTCTTCATCTGGCTGATCAACGTACAGCTCGCATGCGTGCTCTCGGATACCAGTCAGGTGGTGAGTACTTTGTGTTCAAACAATCATTTAAAGAAGGTCACTCTGTAATAGTTTCACCAAACAATATCCCAACATGTGAAATTTCCGGTCAGTTGAGCTCAACACTAGTATGCTTCAGAGATAATTGCGAAAGCATAAACACGCGCAAATACTCATAATTACGTGAAGAAAGGCGTGTATACGCCAGCAAGTCCTAAACACGCTATTTATTATATAAAACAAGAAATGTCTTTTAAAAAAGACAATCGGCGTTGACATTAATAATGACCCTAACTCTAATTTTACCCTAATCGTAATACAAGAGGGCCAAGATGATCGGTTACGTGGCTTCTCGGACCAAAGATTTTTCGGTCCCCACCTAGACAAAGCGACTTCTCGGACCCCAGATTTTTTTAGCACCATAAGAAAACTTCTCATATCTCAAAATGTATGTGTGATTAATTCAATAATTATTAATATTTGTACCGTGAAAATAAACCGATCATAATTTACGTTAACATCATTATTGTATAAATTTGGCAGCCAAATTTAACAAATTAACAATGTACGAAAATAATTGCGGGAATGAATGAAAATTATTCTGTATCAGACGCGTATTTAGTTATTCTTAAGTAATATACCCTACCTTCATCTTGGAAGTTATCTATGCATAATACATACACATTTCGAAGTCATTTAATCATTTATACTGTCCGTATGAAAAGCAATCTTCAGGGAACATTCAGCGCATTTGAAATAATGATGACTTCCATTTTTGATAACACTAACATAAAGTTTCATAAGCTATGGCGATTTAAAATTATATTCGGTAGGAATATGATGTATCAAGGGTTTCTGTGTATAATTGGTATTGCAAATAATGTATTAATGCTACGAAAATGAAATAAAAGTAAGATGAATAACATTTCAACGTATTCCATTACTTATTTCACCACATTTTATTTATTGAAAGATATCTTTTTATAGGTTGATTAAAATCTACTGGAGAAGTTGATAGAAATGTGCAATTCTATTTAATTTTTAATAGAACGCAACCGCCATTCAATTTCAAATTAACATGCACAGTAAGTTTATAAACATAAATTCCCCATTTATTGAAATATTCGCTCTTATGATTCTCTGGACGCTAATTGATGCATGTATATTATAACATGTATACACCGGCAGCTAAACGCGCCAGAATCAATTGTTATTTATAGAGCGTGCCGCTAGGCTAAACAAAACAGTGGATTAATTCTGAGAACGAATATAATTTTCTGTTCTTGACATACAATGTATGTCGAAGAAATGATTATAACTTTATTTTAACCGCTTATGTAAACAATCATGTACATTTTTGTCCCCAAAATTATGCAACAGTTGTTTGTATACATTAAACCATTGTTGTAAAAGTTTGCATTCCCTAAACATAGAAAATATGCCAAATTCTATTGGCATTCAATTTTCCCGCTGCATAATTATCGCAAGAAATCTAGGTCAAACATGATCTTAGACAGCTACGCCGAAAAAAACACAACGTTATTATGAGTTTCAACTTGGAGTAATTAGCGCTATAACGCCTTTCATTTGCATTTTTACAGCTTTATTTCGTGTTATTACGAGTTTCAACTTGGAGTAATTAGCGCTATAACGCCTTTCATTTGCATTTTTACAGCTTTATTTCGTGTTATTACGAGTTTCAACTTGGAGTAATTAGCGCTATAACGCCTTGTATTAGCATTTTTACAGCTTTATTTCGTGTTATTACGAGTTTCTAGTTTGCATAAAAACGCCTATATTTATAATGCGTAAATGAGCATACTGTTGCGGAAGTACGAATATTCACCGTGTTTCGCGGTATATCGTGTTCACTCGGCGTTATTACACGCTTGCTTGTGTTATTACGAGTTTATTCGTATTAAAAGGCCGGTTTTTTTTTAATTGAAACTAATGTTCTTTTCATTCCTTGATACGTATAGGTTTTTGTAGATTATAATGTAGAAAAGATCTATCAATTAACATGTTTGTTAATAGATCTCTGAATGTAGCAAGGAGTAACATTCCCCATCATAAATTATTATTGGAGCACACAATCAATTAAAAAATCTCGCTTTTACAGACATTCAGTCGTGCCGTGCAGGCAGACATTTTAAGCTGTTAATTATAAAGTAACAGAGGTTCAACTTTTAGGTAATAAAGATAAACGGTGCTGGTAAAAAAATGCCGAGAGCTTCCCTCGGTGATTGTAAAACCAGGTGCTATAATTGGCAGACTTATTGGAATGCTAAGACTTTGTTGTGGCAACATTCACAGTCGGGATTTGCGATGATACTTTACAACCATTTTCAAAACCTTTGTGCAACGCAATACTTGTAACGTAAACCTGTATACTGGATGTTGTTTTACATCTGAAACTGTACACAATACCCTGTGCTGTATAACCAATTAGGTGCAGTCAAGACTTCGTTATTACAGTTCTTTAATTTTATATATGTCCCGAAGGTAATTATGTGACATACAGTAATGTAATGCAATTGTTATTAGATTACATAGAAGAGCAAAATACAAGCATCTGTCTACGCTATTAATTTAGCCCATAATGTAATTTGTGCGAAACAAAAATCCGCTACTAATAAAGGGATTCGCATGAAACTTCATGCAATGACAGATGACACTGAGTGGAAGTGCAGTGTACAAAACAAATTTCCTTGGCGAAAACCTCTAATTATATGAATATAAGGGTTCAAATGAAATGTTATAAGTAAGCCACTAATCTACGCTATATAAAACGTTGTAAATCTACTAACTATGGTGCGCCCATGTCCCTGATGCCTCGTGTTGTCTGGACTCCAGGCGCGGCACGCCCCCCGGGCAAGCTGGGTCACGTGGTCTCCTTGGGCGCCCTGCTCCAGTCGCTGCGGACCCGCCGTCACGTCACGGACACGCACCTGCAGCTCTGCCACCACAGGGTAAGCGTAACAGACGCTTTATGTACTGCTTTTTATCGTTGTCTTTTTATTTTGTTTAGTCACTTGAAACAATGCACAGAATCGTCGCCATTGAACAATAAATAAGCATAATTTCTCCAAGCAGAACCATGAAGATTTAGTCATGGAATCAATCACGCGCGTTTGTCTTTTTCTATTTTACTATAGCGTGGTACAATAAATTGATACGTTCCAGAAAGACAGAGAGTAGCTGTAGTGGCAATACGAAGGATATGAAGCTCTGCCGGCAAACAGTAAGTACTAGTAGGTGTGTCGGTTAAGATGCCAAACAATAAGTATGAGCGAAATATATGTTTAAATGTCATCTCTGTTCTCATTCCCCACTGTCCACGAGTATATACTGATGAACTGTTGCTAACTATATACCTGTAGTTGATGCTTTATTGCTTACTATATAGTCGATGCTTTTTTGCAGGTCTGCGCCACTGTGGACGCGGACCCGTGTCGGGAGCTGGAAGCCAGGGTGTTCGGAGGCAAGCGCTACCGGTGGCTTCCATACACACACCGTAAGTCCAGTGAGAATGCAATTGCATGTACGCGTGCTCTACTTTCAACAACTCCCTTTTTGTTACAAACAATTTTCTTTGTGCATCCCCAGCGATCAATGCGTGTGAGACGGCCTGCAGACCCGTGGGGGCGGGCTTCTACCTTGGCCTCGGGACGTCCCTGCCTAACGGTACGGCGTGTACAGACGACCGGCACGTGTGTATCGAGGGGCAGTGTCAGGTACATGTGCATGTTGTAGAAAAAAGGCGAGTGATGTTCCGCCTGTGCAACATACATATAATTTGCAGGCAATACATGTATGAGATAGTGCATAAGCGCATTGTACAACGACGTGCTTACATATGACTTCTATCCTGAATGTGAGTTTTTCTCTTCAATCGTAACTGAATATTTAAAGTTCTAAGCAATTGTAAATAACAGGCCTTTTGATCAGTTTATTTAAGTATATTTGCACAATTTTAATCACCATTTTGAAACAAAGTACGTATTTCGATTGTCATATTTTTTTTTTTATTAAGGGTTCAGCATTAATAATAATAATAATATATATTTGCCCATATTTTAATTGCGTGCTGAGCAGTTTAAATTGTCATATAACCAATGAATCAGACTCACGATTACAATCCATTGAGTAGTTTTAGCACACTTTGACCGACATATGTTAGGTATTTAACGAGCCCGCAGTGTTTTATACCATAATTACCAATCACATCGCAACTTTGAACGATGCCGATCTCAATGGGCAGTTCCTAGACGTCACGTGATGTCTGACATACTTGGCATGTGTGTAAAAGGCCTAGTTTAAGGAATGTCTGGCAACTCCGTGGGGTATTCCACTCAGTGTATTAGTCCACCATAAAATCTCTTATCATTATCTGCAATCTTCTCTCTCAGCTGCCTGAGCAATGGCTGTGTGGACTGTTTCAATATATCTCTACCTCTGCAGCAGTGTATTACCTCCGCTGATAAGGGCACCACACTGTGACCACAGTAGGGTGCTAATACACAGGAGTATAATACCCCAGATTTGGGGGGGGGGGGTGAAATAAAGAAGGATTAAACTAGGCCTTTAAGCACGAGTGTAGTTTCCAAATTTAGCGCAGTCGAATGTGGATGCTTACCGTGCAATAAGTAGCGTGCGTATAAATTAAAACTAAATGTCAATATACTGCACGCTACTTTTTGCACGACAAGCTTGAATATTAGTCTCCTCCCACCAGTTTCTGTTCTAATATCACAGTTATTGAATACCACAAAACAAAGAAAATTCTCTGAAGTATGGTATGATTATTGTTATGTGCAGTTCCTCTGTACATATGAGCTGACGTTGGTTGTTAGGTGGTTGGCTGTGATGACGTGGTGGGGTCACGTGCTGCCTATGACGCGTGCGGGGTGTGCGCGGGGGACAACTCGTCCTGCACCAGCCTTGACCACACATTTACTGACACCGTCAAATTCGGCTACCATACGTTTGCGAACATTCCACAAGGGTCTATTAACATACTGGTTCAGGAGGTGACAGATTCGTCTAGAAACTATCTCGGTAAGTTAAATATTTAATATGCCAATGTTTAGTTAAGTTAACACTAACACACAGGCAGGCCTACGTTGTATACCGGTAATCTAGCTTATTGAAATGTTTGTATAAAAAGACATTTCAAACATTGGTCCGTACCATGTTTCATGAAGGCAACAGAATGCCGTTCAAATACTCGTTTTATGAATCAGCTTATAATACATTTTTACTATTATTTTACATTTAAATTTGTCGTTTATGAGCTGTTGCTATTCACACGCCATGAAGGCAACTGTTAATGAATGTTGTGACTGCAGCTCTCCGTGCTACGGACGGCTCTCTCAGCATCAACACTGACTTCCGTCTGACTCGGTTCGGTTCGCTGGACGGGGCGGGGACAGCGTTCGTGTACAGCCGCCAGGCCGGCCCAGACTGCCCTGACGAATGCATAACCGCTACGGGGCCAACGACTACCGACATCGAATTAATGGTAGGGCCTACAGATAAATTCATTTTTTTAAGCAAATAACCTTTATTAATTTATCTTGGCATATTTGGAACAAAAATAATTGTTCTTGTTTATGTAAACTAGTACTACGGATAATTTACTATATCCCGATTTAGTTGTTGTTGTCCACGTGTACTGGCAGGTTCTGGCGTACAGCGACAATACGGGTATCCGCTACAAGTACAACGTCCCGAGCCATAAACTGCCTACTTCTTCAAAAGGGGAGAACACAGCCCCTATGGTCTACATAGATGGAGGTAAACCCATACTTTCAGTGGAACAGTGTGTGTGTCAGCTCATTGTACACTCTAACCACATTTAATAAAAGTCCTACTTATATTGTCACTTACGATATCATAACTGTTAACTCCTGTCTACTGTACTAAACCTCTCAAGCGCATGCCCCTCCCCGCCCTCTACTCTACGTGCCCTTGCAGGTTCGGTCTCAGAGCACCACAATAGGCACACGAACACGAGACCTATCTTCTCACAGGACTTCAAATTCAAACCTTCATCCAGCCAAGTAGCGAATGAATACACTAGATCTACCGGTAATGAAGAAGGGCTCCTTTCTAAGCCAGTGTCTCTACCCACGCAGTAACGCAGCGTCCGAAGTTGGCGGTACTGCCGCTAATCAAACGCGCCGTCATCTCATTAATTAGCGTAGCTGTAGCAATCAATTCTTAATAATTTTTGAAACCGTTTTGTGATATTACTTCGACTTCGTCTTAAACTTGAGTAATAAACGTTATGAAAACAATGGCTTGTCATGACACGCACGTGCATTCTAGTGTATCTGCTTCTAGATGACGACGGGGAGGGGCGTGTTGGCTCCAAGCACGCAGGGGAGCATGCCAACATACACGTGGCCAGTCCACCGGAACGAGTGACCGACGTTCTCAACAAGACAGACGCCCTGGTAACACCTGTATCCACTTGTCGTATTGTCACGTAAACTTCTTTTTTTTAAACTACATGTGTACCACGGGGACCCAAGTCGGTCACAACGTACACGGTTGCCTGTTGAGCTCGCGTCACGGCTGCCTGTCGATGGAGTTACGGTTTCCTGCGAGTTTAAACAGGGCTGACAACACACATCTTGTTACACGATTAATAGAATCGTGCAAGTATTCACGTTTGTCTCAAGGTAATAGATATTTCAGACTTGACACAATGCGATTCGCTATTTAGCGTCGCATTCAGGTACATTATGTAGAATATATGCAATATGAATGAATGAGTTGTAGTCTGTAAAATAGAATTTTGTTATTACAATCAAAGAATATTACATATTTCGACCATTGGTTCAAGTATGATTGAATCCATTACTAATCGAAATTCCCGGAAAGCATTACCATAGCGAAAGGTAGCATTATTCATGTCATTTCACAATTATTATGCAATATGTCACGGTTTGCACGTTGAGCTCATAACTAATGCCACGGTTGTCTGTCTATAGGGTAATGCTTTCCTGCCAATTATAGTGGAGGGATCCGAAGTGTCGTTTAAGGATGAGTCATCATGTTTTTAAGAACTGAAGGTTTCTGTGACTCTTGAGGTAGAAAAATGACAAAAACAACAATTCTACATACAAGTCAAAACGTGTTTTAAGGTGTGGCAAGTGTACTAACACTCCCAATTCCAATATTCTACATGTCATTGTTTGTCATTAAATATGTCATTTTAGTCATTGTTACCATAGCAATGCGCCAAATGCATGTGAATCAGTTGCAATTGAGAAATTTCCTATAGTTGACAGGAAGGACAGTAGCAACTTTACCCTGCCCGGTTGCTCCAAGCACATCTACAAGATACCGTTTGTTTATCATACACGATTTTCTTTACTGCAAAGTAATCAAAGGGACATATTATAGATGGTATTTCGCACAAAGCAAAATAATTTCCTTTTTTATCGAGTAGCAACAATTAATAAATGATGGAATCGTTAAAAACAAAATATATACAAAAACAAGTACATTATGATTGTGTGCTAAAATGTTTCATTCGGATTCGAACTAGTGCCTACTAAAACGCGCACTTCAATGATAATTTCCCAATTTGTGTCACGCATGCGCACAACTTTATATAAATTTTGCATCTATTTTCGCGCGCCCGCGATAATGCCATCTATAATCACTGTTTAAGTATATACTATAATTCAGTTATATACGTTTGCTTTAACTTAAATACAATGCAATCGTAATTTATATTGATTTAATATTAATATCCCTTATTCTTCAGGTCCCGTAGGGCCGGTGTAACATTAAATATTGACCTCGTTGAACTTTGACCCCATGGGTGCCAACGCTGATAATTGAACCTGCGAACATATCATCATTAGATTTTGATTAAAAGGTCGTTGAAAACTGATCAGTTGTTAAATTTGAATCAGTAATGGGGTCAAATTTTAACGGTTAGTAAAACACAATTTGATTAATGATTTATTAATATAATCATTGTTATTGTCACGTGTACGTTATACGAACATAAATTATATTACTAATCTAGACATTGTGGCACTTATAATCAGCGAAAAATAAGAGTACAAATACAAACTATAGGGCTAATTTTGTACTCATTTTCTAAGTAAATTATGCAGATGAAGTTTCGAAATATACGCAATACCATCTCATTTCACGAGTCAAGAATTAATCCACCCATTATATATTAGGCATTCATTTAAGTAAGTGCTTTATTTTTCGGCCATGTAAAGGTAGTGTAACGTTATATAGTGAGTCGGTCATTTTACAACGTTGAAAACAATATCCGACAATATCTACATTTTGCCGGAAAGTATAACTATATTCATACAAACCATGACATGGCGGAATAAAACCGCGACATAGTCAAGAACAATATTTTGGTATTTGTTCGATATAACCATTAAAATCATACTCATAAAACCAGTGGTTATCACTTTTAATACACAAGAGACGAGCCACTGCTAATGTTTGATGCCTACTGAAAAAAATTCGAAATGTTATATATGACGTTGGTTACAAAACTGATGAAATGATCAAATTGCTGCATTAGACACACGTTTCAAACAAAATAATCTTTTTGCACAGTGATAAAATATTAATTTACGCTCCATCAAATTTGGAATAAGTTTTTTGCTTAGGCCACAACAAATTGATCAGATGTTCGTCGGATTTGCCGCACCTTAAAATGGTAAATCGAAAAAAAAATATTTTTCTTTTTATTTTGAGCCCGCACCTACAATTTTGCCCCGCATCCGATTTTTTAAAATGAAGTTTTCATCAACGAGTCTCATTTTACGTTAAACGCCGACTTCGTGGTGTACCCAAATCATAACAAGCAATTGGTACTGATATAGACGTGAATAAGGCACTTTGCGGCGACTGGTTAATGTCCAGAGGACATAATTTATGACCCAGACCTTTACTCGCCAACAGCCAGTCTGGCACAACTGCCGTGTGTATTTCGACTTGGCAATTTCTTATCAAGTTTTATCAAACTTGTGAAAACACAACGAGCTGTTTGTCAGCATTCATTGCCTAATTAAAGATGATTGCTAGCAAGCTCTCGTAATATCAGCAGTTAATTCACAGTTAATTAAAGGATTATCTTGTTGATAAAGGATGTGTGAAATTGGATGTCTGGATTATGTCAAATGGACTGATTATCGGGTACGTTTACATTTCGGACAGTTTTGACCAGCGGTTTGTCCTTGATTTCTTACTTCTAATATCCACACATATAAGTTGTTTCTGACATGTCCATTTTATAAATTCAACGTATCTGTTTGGTGTACATTTTGTTCAGCCTTTGTATATTAAGGTACATTTAACAGGGCAAGCCAAGTCATTATGTTAGTTATTAATTTAATTTCAATTTATTATGGATATATTTTGTTAACATCTTGCAGATAGTTTAAGAGTGTATGTTTAAATAAAAAATAATTACCCAAGTTCACTGTAATGAACAATTAAGAAAATTTTTAATATAAAAATCTAAATATACTAATGCTTTTTGTTAATGCCATAATGCAATTAATATACAGCACAGTGAAGTATAATTTTATAACAATTAAAACAGTAAGATATAACCATTCCCTGACACGGAAACACGCAACGATGTTGCGAGTCGATTAAAAAAATTGGCTCAAGAAAAATAAGAGCCAGTGTGAGTCGTGGTTTACGGTTTAAAAAAAATGGTGGCGTCCAGTTGTTTCGTCGTGTCATTTTAAAGATACAGATCTTATACTAGTGATTCCTAAATTGTTTTGTGTTTATTGTATGACATTTCATATTCATGTTATTAAACTGTTGGTAGTGAATGACTTGGTGTATCAAATATCTATTTTGATAATGACAATTGCCTTGTATACGGTCTACTTTCTTCTAGTTAAGATATGGCTATTTAGTATTTACTGCCGCGTGTTAATTTAATAGCAGAATCACTATTGTTGACTTGTTGCACAAAACCCTTCGCAGGACATGGTCGAAGAAGAAATGGAGAAATTAGTTGCTTAGTTTTATTACATATATATTGATTTTGACAACAATTTATGGAACAGAGCAGACGAAGGAGAAATTATTGACAAGATATCAAGTTATGATGGCGTTTGGGAGTAATTTTTAAACACTATGGGCAAGATAGGATTTTTTTTATTTTGCGCTTTTCGCTCGCCTCCGATTTTATCGAAAATGGAAAAAAAATATTTTTATTTTTATTTCGCTCGCTCGCTCCAATTTTTTTTGGACAAAATCCGTAGAACAACTGATCAATTTGTTGTGGCCTTAGTTATCAATAAAGTATCAGAATGTACCACTTTCTTTTTTTTCTGCTTGCTAAATATCACAAGAAACATTAACACTATCGACAGGCAGCCGTGACGCGAGCTCAACAGGCAACAGTGTACGTTGTGACCGACTTGGGTCCCCGTGTGTACGTAGGTTGCTATGCATACTTAAATTTAAACTTTCATTGCACATTACCTTTACAATTTAAATTATACATAAGTAACTCAGGCGGTACCTCTGTTCTCTACAGCAGTCTTCCCGCACGGCCGTGGTGTCCACGGGAGAGGACGAGGAGACGGACGGCGAGGTGGAGGGCCCGGTGGACGGCGGCGGCACGGTGGGCGACATGTACCGCAGCGACAACAGTCTGCTGTCCCCGTACTCGTGGCAGATCACGGCCCACACGGAGTGCAGCCAGACCTGCGGACAAGGTGACCTCCACCTACATGTAGTAGCATTGCTTATACAGACCCGTTCGGGAAAGCACGGAATGAAACTACAATAGACCGATCCGGGTTTTGCCACGAATAGTTCAAACTCCTCCCCAGCTATTGTTAAAGGATTAATGTCCATTCATCGACAAACATTACCACGTGCTCATTTGAATATCACAAACATTATACACGTGTTCTTTTGTATGAAATAGTTTAACCGCTAAACACGTGATATTCAAGTGCGATGGTTGGATGATATTGCAGATTTATTTGAATATGATTGACACTTGTGGAAGCGTCTATACTATAACATGAGCTCACTGTCAACTCTATGTACATGTATACATTTTGTACTACAATTACGTATATTGACGTCCACATTGAGTGATGTAAACTGTGGATGGAGTATTTTTTCGGCGTAGCTGTCTAATACCACTTTTGACCTACATTTCTTGCGATAATTATGCAGCGGGAAAAACGAATGCCAATAGAATTGGACACATTTTATAATTTTAGGTAATGCAAACTTACAACAATGTTTTAATGTATACCAATAACTGTTGCGGTCTTTTGGGGATTAAAATTTACATAATTGTTTGCATAAGCGGTTAAAATTAAAGTTATAAACATATCTTCTACATACACTCTAGAACTGAACATAATTATAAAAAATTTTACTCATTGTATGTCATGATCAGAATGTTATATTCATTCACATAATGAAATAACTTTTTTTGTTTATCCTGCATATTTGGCGCGCTCTATAAATAGCAATTACAATGCTACAATTCACGGGCACGACACTCGGTCACAACGTAAAATGTTGCTTTTTGAGCGTCACGTCTGGCTGTGTTAAGGTTTCTTGTGACAAGCACAAAATATAAAGTGGTAAATTTCTGGTATTTTTTTATAAATAAGCAAACAAATATTAGAAAACTTGACGAAGCTTATATTTCCTATTATGTTATGATTGTGTAAAATATAAGTGTACGTTGTAACCGACTTGGGTCCCCGTGAATTAATTCTAGTGAGTACAACATACTCCAGCAGGAGAGTGAATCGTTCTTAAAATAGCGCTCGGTAAAGCTGTGTTAAATACACGCACCAATTAGCGTCCGGAGAATCCTAAACCCGAGAATTTCAATAAATGGGGAATTTATATTTATAAACTTCCTGCGCATGTTAATGATTTATTTGAATTGTGGTTGCGTTTTATGAAGATTTATTTATAATTGCACCTTTCTATCAACTTCTGCAGTAGATGTTATTCAATCTATAAAAATGTTAAACATCTTTATATTAGTAAAATGTGGTGAAAGAAGTCTCGTAAATACGTCGAAATGTTATTCATGTTACTTTAACTTGCGTAGCATGAATACACTATATGCAATACTAATGATACATATAGTATATTATTTAACACAACTATGTACACTTGTCTGATATATATAATAATGTTCATTCGCTCCCGCTACTATTTTCTGACAATGTTAATTTGTTAAATTTGCCTGACAAATTCATGTATCAATTATGTTTACGTAAATTACTCGTATTTAGGTTATTCGTGTATCGCTGGTGAAAACATGGAGCGGTATATAATCGGTTTATTCACGGAACAGGTATCAATAATGATTGAGTTTATCTCAAATTAATTTTGGGGCCGATACATTTTTTTATGGTGTCAGAAAAATCTAGTGTCCGAGAAGTCTCCTTAGTAGGGACCGACAAATCTGGGGTCCGAGAAGTCACGTAACCGATCATCTTGGTCCTCTTGTGTTATATTTAGGGCAAAAAATGACATCTCAATATTAAATTGAACGCTGATTGTCTTTTTCAAAGACATTTCTTATTTATGTTACACACAGAACCGTTCGTTTGCACCGTGCTATGTGTACTGTGTTGTTACAGGGAAGCAGTCTGCCGTGCTGACATGCGTGGTCACAGAGAAGGGGGTGGCGGTGGAGGACGCCTACTGTGCAGACCAGGAGCGGCCCCCCGTGCCCACCCAGACATGTGACTATGGACCGTGTCCGCCCAGGTGAGCGAAAAACACACGACGCGTGCTGATATGTGCCTGGAGTTATCTCATACATATAAATGATCATCTCTGTTGTGAAGAAGATTCACACAACATAATTGGTTGCAGCTGGAAACGATCGGAATGGAGTGCATGCAGCGTCGCATGTGGTGTGGGAAAACAGGTACTTGACTACGTCTGCGTGACGGCAGACAGCAAGGAAGTAGACAGCTCCCTGTGCGGGTCGTCGCGCCCTGGGCAGGAGGCGCGCGCCTGCGACGCAGGGTCATGTTCCGCTGGCTGGTACTTCACGGAGTGGTCGAACAGGGTGAGTAATACAGGTCCATTGGAATGATAATAAAAGTGTATACGAGTATAACATACTGTGTATTGCCAACTATAGTGCAACCGTTGCACTGCAACGTAATTGTATACCCGGTAAACGTTCTTAACAACAACATAATCCTGTTTTGATTTGACAGTGTTCTGCAACGTGTGGGGAAGGAATAGTATCTCGCGCGGTCAAGTGCGTCAGTCCCCCTGGGGGAGGGCGACAGGCCTGCCCGGGAGGAGACATGCCGGAGTTCGAGAAGGCCTGCACAGGGAACCAGTGTGGCGGCATCTGGCTCACCGGGCCGTGGTCGCATGTCAGACACTTTTTGTATTGACTTGCATACGTTAAAACATTATGCTGCTCAGTACATAAAAGTCTGCGTAACCCAGAAATATACATGTATTTGCTTGTACTGTATTTGTGCAATAATATGCCAGTATATGTGGTATTATGTACATAAATACACATAATGTGTGCATGAATATATGGAGCCTGCATAATGTCATACTCTCAATGTTGCAGTGCAACGCAACGTGTGGGTACGCCGTGCAGACACGAAAGGTCGTCTGCGCATTCCAGCAGGACGGTCACACACGGCTTGTGGCGGAGAGCGCATGCGTCAACGAGGAGAGACCGGCGACCAGCATGGGGTGTGACCTGCCGCAGTGTGAGCCGCAGTGGTTCATGAGCGCCTGGGGTGAGGTACGCAGACCTTGCAACACCCCGATACCTGTGAGTTTGTATTCGCAACAAAAAGTAGATCTACAACATTTATTTCTGTTTTCAGTGTTCGGTCACGTGCGGTGCTGGATACCGCTCACGTGATATCCGCTGCATGGACGCCGAGGGACGTGTTCGGACCAGCTGCCAGCCGAGGAGCAAACCTCTCGACAGAGAACATTGCAATCCGGGTGCGTGTACCCTGGCTGATGAGTACAGGCGAGGTACCGGTATTCATCCGTTTCTTAAGCGTTCTACGTGTTCGCATGCAATACATTGTTTTAAGTAGGCCTAATTAAAATTAGTATATGTTGCATTTATTTATTAGTTACACCGTCGTTATATTAAAATATACATCTACTAATATGACGGAAATATTCCTAATGAACTGGTATAAGGATTTGTTTCATACGCCCATCTCCCTTTCAGTGAATATGTTCACTACTGTATGCACAACACTGTCTATCTGCACGTGTCCTTGCCTCTCCAGACTCGAGCCCCACACCCAGCCCGACCAGTCCGCCCGAGGAGCCGGGTTGTGTGGACAGCTTCGTGCAGTGCCGCCAGGTGCTCAGCAACCGGCTGTGCCAGTACAAGTACTACCAGAAGATCTGCTGCTCCTCGTGCCGGCGCAGTCAGCTCACGTGAGCGGTGGGCCGCGCCTGCTGCGTCCGTGTGGCGGGGGTGGGTGGGATGCGCTTGGAGCATTAACACAGTGTATACAGTAGCATGCAGCCACACCTTCCGCACTGTGCTTCTACTGCGGTTGTTCAACATGTCGCATCTGTCTCCCCTCGGTGTCTCACACGGGAGCATTCCAAAATCAGGTTCAGACACGGTGTACTCACTCCTTCCATAAATATTCAAACAGTGTTGTTGTGCTGTAGTCAGACTACGAAATATATGACGAGATTTGTTTATGCTGATTATCGGGTAGGCACAAAAACTGTTCTGCCACACACTAACAATGTATAAACATTTTAATAAAAAATGTGTTGACTGAATACCTTTATATATGTACATACATGTATGTATTATGGATCAATAGTATCAGTGTTCCCAAACCACTAACCTCACGAGCAAGCTCGCATGCGCACACTAGTATACACAAGTATCGTATCATGTTGTCTTTTTGAATAATTGCACTTCCTCAAAACTGTGAACAGGTATTCCACGCATGTACAGTACTTCCATGGAAACGCATATACATATTCAGAGATAGTTGTCCAGTGAGTCAGTTTAGGATTGCCATGATGTACGCTACAAAGGAAGGAATAGTGATTGCTTCCGAGGTTCAGCGCTCTCGCCGTCTGTTGTCGGACCTGCTCGACATGCAGACGGCCCACCTGTTCCCGCGCATTGACTCGGACAGGTACCAGACGTACTCCTGCAACGAGTGCCTCTACCGGATCCACCGGTACGACGACGACCTCTCGCAGTTCTTCATGACTCACACGTGCAAGGCGCACTGTGAAGACCTCTGCGAGCGAGAACGCCGAGTTACGAGATCGTATTCCGGAACTAAAGTGCCAGAATTCGGCTTACTTTTGAGCGGAAAACGTCTATCCCTGTGACAATTTTTGACAGCAACATTACATTGGAGTCCTTGTTACGCAGTCCCCAGAGCCCATCGTTATGGTTTGGTTGTCATATGGAGTACTTACATATCGATCAAAGCCTCATGGTGGTCATCGAGAGGATGGGGATTTTGATAGGAGCGTCTGGCAATCCAGATAAGCACGAGCTGTTCGCCAACGTATGCCTTCTGCCAGCTAAGTTACAAAAGCAGTGCGATTCAATTATACGGGACCACAGTCAGTGTTTTCCACCCCCACGGATATATTTTCGCCACTTTGTACCCTTGGATCTGGCTACTATGACGCTGGGAGTGAAGGCGTACCTACGGCGAGGTCTGTTCCGGCGGCCAGTCAAGGTCCACTCGTGGACCATCTGTCTGGCAGGCGTGGACTTCCAGGGGCGGCAGACCGCGTGGAAGCGTATAGACTAGCAGGTCTGACGGCCCCACTCGCTTCGCCCGGTGTGTGGGGACAGTCACGTGTGTGTGGACAGAAATAAATGCGTGGACAGCAATGGTTAGAATATACCATATAAGGACATAATCACTATATTGATTAGACGGTCACGGTTTTCGCTGCTTTTTGTTTCATACAACAATGAAATACAAACACATTCTCATTAGTTGTATAATATAATATACAATTTCATAAATATTACATATTTAATATGATTTGACAATTTTTGACAAATGTATGGTTTAAAGCAATACATCTTAACGAAGAGACTTGCATAATAGTACACACGTGTGCCTTCTAGAAAAACTCCCACAAACCTTACAATACCGACCATAGTGCAACAGTGTGGTAACGTTGAACAGAATGTGAAGTCGACAGCTGATACGCTACACAAATAATGTGCAGATGCGAGTACATTCATACTGCTCAATGTTACAAGTTCTCTATAAAATAACGATTACAAGATGTTACAGTGATAAATAATTAGTGCAATGTTTGCATTACAAGTGAATATGTCGTGGAATAACATCGGCTGTAACCAATGGTAATCATCAAATCATTCAATGTAAACAAATGTGTTCGAAAACTTAATAGTATTGCGTACATCTTTTTATACTTCTATTTTATCTTTCTTTATTTTACAATCAAATATCTTAATTTATTTGACAAAAATGCTTTATATTTTACTTTATTTCACAAATAGACAGTGTTTGCTGTATGTCAATGACAGTAAAAAAAGGTGACAAAATAAAACAGCAAACAACAGTCCAAACACAATATCTTCATTTTACTTCTATACATACCAACAAAACAGGAGAAAAAATACTATAAGTATTGGCTCACCTATAATCACAGATTTGTGTCAGATAAATTGGTGCTTATTTTCAAAAAAATTTCATCCATACAGTACAGTGAACAACAGGCATCAAATGAAGTGAAGATTACACTACAATGCCACATACCATTGCAAGATCGTGCACCTGGCAATAAATACCCAGAACAACAAGCAGACACAGCTTTATTAAGACGCCTTCACACTTAAGGAGATTCATTTTTACACAAATGGCAGGCGACACACACTATAAACTATAGGATTGGCTGTTGAAAATAAGCACAGAAACAACACAGAAATATATAAACTATTAAAAACATTCTGATTCAGGTTAACATTTACCAGAAAAATGAACAAAATATGCAAACTACAATAATCTCATTTTGTTTACATCTGATTCAATTGCCATCTAACAGAGGCATCAGTCTGTAGAAACTGGTGTAGCCAAGCATGAAATGTCGTGGAGTCACATCCCAGATATTCAGTCAAAGTACATATGTATCAGATCCAAAGAAACAGGCATACACAAAACCACACACAAACAAACCAAATTAATCTGAGAAATACACAGACATTGCCTTCCTCCAGTTTTATATGTTAATGTCAAATCACAAACGTTGTGGAATGGAACATAAGTGGTAACTTAATGATGCTAAATGGAAACAATATGGCCATGATGGCCCAAAGCGTTCACCTGAGAACTGGTACAGATGAAGACCATACTGTTGTGACAGGTTTTAAAATTAAGGTATATGAACATAACGTAAAGGGGGATAGGATCAATTTGATTTAGGTATATGAACATAACGCAAAGGGGGATAGGATCAATTTGATTTAAAACATCGGTTAGTGCAATGGGCTAACTAAAGTACGAGTGCAATGCGATAATTGCGATGGCTGTGCTATAAGGTCAAGTTTTGCTTTTTCTTCGATAATTTTCTGTCCAATGATGATAAATGATATAAATGCAGGTTCTGAAGACATCAATGTTGCATGTACAAATAACTGCATGCAAGGTTTGCAACTGTTGGAAATTAAATTTTATAAATCAATTTTTATGGTCATAAGCAAACTGTGTAAGTTTGGTCAACATTGAAAGAAAATCGTGTGTGCAAGCCAATTATTGATAACTTGTTGATGTTTTTTTTCAAATACAAGTGGCAATAACTCCGGTGTTTCTGGCCTGATCATGCTCATATTCGACTTCACCTGTAGTCTTACGTTCATAGACAAACTGTGCATGATTGGTAAAGATTGGATGAAAAATGAAGTCTCTATCCTGAATAATGTCCATTTTTGTATATTTTTTCACAAACAAAGGGCAATAAATCTGGTGTTTCTGGCCAGATTTTGCTTATATTTAACTTCACTTTTAATCTTATGGTCATAGACAAACTGTGCAAGATTGGTGAAGATTGGGTGAAAAATGAAGTCTCTATCCTGAATAATGTCCATTGTTGCATATTTTTTCCACAAACAAAGAGCGATAACTCCGGTGTTTCTGGGTCGATCTTGCTTATATTCGACTACAACTGCAATCTCATGGTAATAGGCAAACTGTGCACGATTGGAGAAGATTGGATGAAAAATGAAGTCTCTATCCTGAATAATGCCCATTTTTGTATATTTTTTAATAAACAAAGGGCAATAACTCTGGTGTTTGAAACACGACCTGGCCCATTTTTGGCATCTGCTGAGATCTGACGGTCATACACAAACTGTGAAAGTTTGGTTAAGATTGGATGGAATATAAAGTCTTTACGTTGGAAAAAGTCATTTTTGCACTTTTTTGCATGAAAAAGGGCCAATAACTCTTGTGTTACTGGTGTGATCTGACCCAATAACAATCCCATCTGAGATTTTATGGTCATACACAAACTGTGCAAGTTTTGGTTAAGATTGGATAAAAAGTGAAGTCTCCAGCGTGAATATGAATCCAATTGTTGACGGTACACTAGGTGAGCTAACAATATGGCAAGTGTTTTATATCAAATATAAAGCTATTAACATCTCCCTCTTAATAAAATGCAATTTTACAAAATGTCTGTTTTAACACCAATGGAACCCATATATTAGACCTGGTTTACTGCTCAACAATGCCATAAAATTATTATTTTTTAAATAAACGAAGCCACGTGTTATGCACTAGTGTAAGATGGTGTCCGTACTAGTGTAAGATGGTGTCCTTATTCTCATGGAAATGGCTGGCAACAACGGACTGAGGACAACATAACCAACCCATATTTGATCCTATGGTTAGGACAAAAATTAAATACCAATTGTAACTACCATTGAATGTCGCAATTGCAATGTACGACCTGTTTGCACCGCCTTTCAAGGCCAGCAGCAGCTATCAAGCGTGTGTGACCATGCACAAACATTGACCTTCCTTATGAATCTTGTAGACAAGGCCCTTTGAGCAGAGTCAACCAAACGAACATATGACAAACATAATGGCAACAACATCAGTACATGCTCTTGTCTTTAACACACAAAACAACAGATTCTGCTCAACAGAATAAAAATACAAATAACAATGAATATCATAAAAATGCAGACATTTAGTATATTTTCAAAGTTTATTGTTTATTATAAACACATGTAAATGACAGTTAAAAGTGTTCAGTTTGCAATGAGCCAGTACAGACTGGACCAGCAACCTGTTAGGCCAGTAGGTTGCCAGCAGGCATAGAGGCAGGGGTGGGGCTCCTATGGCAAGGGGACTACAACTTTCACATAGTTAATAGGGAAGAAGCCCTTGTTGCCCCTGACAGAGCCCTCGAACCAGTTATCGTCTATCTGTGCGATGAGCGTGATGATGTCGCCCTCCTGGAAGCCCAGTTCTCCCTCGTTCTCCGGCTCGAAGTCGTACAGCGCCTCGGCACAAGCCTCCTTCTGAACCTTCGCAGAGTCTGCAACAACAACAACAACACCCGTGACTCCACTGTTACATATGTCTCCTGCAAAACAACCTATTTTCACAAGTTGCTTCAAACAAGGGACTACAAAGACATGATATATGAATCAATTCAACATGCTTTGTAATGTTTTCCTTCCTATTCAGAAGGGTTGAAATTCTATTGCATAGTTTAAGGCCCCATCCCTAGTGTTGGCAGCTGATACAATATCAACACAGGCCTGTAAAACTAATAAGAACCTGGCAGTTAACAGTCTCACATAGGATTGGAATGTCTACAGTTTGTCTGAGAACTCGGAATATAATTACCATATTGAACAATATTTTAAGGAAAAGTATGCTTGTTTACATTCTTTTTAAAAATTTACAACAAATTACTGGTACATGACAAAAATGAAGTAAAGATACACTAGTCTTATAGAACTATTAACTTCTGTTTGAATATCACGTTTATGTTCAAGTACATAATATTATATGATGGAACAAAATAGAATATTTACTGCTTCCTTAATTGGTGCTGTCTGTTCTGTTAAATGACAATAATGTTTAGAAAGCAGTTTGGTATGTTCTAAAACTACAACACTAAATACACCACCACAAAACCAAACCAATTTTGAATTACAAATATAATACACATCGCCTGAGTCAAAAGTGTTGTCCATTCAGTAACATTTCATTCTGTGTAAGCCAGACAGACTATCAGTGCATCACTGCTGAGAGACACTGTGTGCATAAAGGCTGTGTGTTCAGCCTGGCCGGCCCGACACCAGGTACCGGACATACAGGCCGTGTGTTCAGCCTGGCCAGCCGACACCAGGTACCGGACATAAAGGCCGTGTGTTCAGCCTGGCCAGCCCGACACCAGGTACCGGACATAAAGGCCGTGTGTTCAGCCTGGCCAGCCCGACACCAGGTACCGGACATAAAGGCCGTGTTTTCAGCCTGGCCAGCCCGACACCAGGTACCGGACATAAAGGCCGTGTGTTCAGCCTGGCCAGCCCGACACCAGGTACCGGACATAAAGGCCGTGTGTTCAGCCTGGCCAGCCCGACACCAGGTACCGGACATACAGGCCATGTGTTCAGCCTGGCCAGCCCGACACCCAGTACCGGACATGTGCTTCACCCGCCACCTGTCAGTCCACACAGTGAACACAACGCTGCATTTAAGAATGCTGTTTTATTGTAATCTTCTTCACACAATCATTTCTTAGACAAGAGTGTCAATAGCAGATCTTTTTTAAATATTTTCTCATTAAAATACAACAGAATAACATGGTTTAATAAGTGTGTATCAAAATCTTCCTGAAATGAAGCATCTATGTCACCAAAATTACAAAACAAGTCATGTTTGAAGGACAACATTATATTGTGTAATTAGAAAACTCAATAAATGGTGTTTAGTTTATTTATCTTATATATGCTTAATTTAGAATATTTCAGGTTCCGCCAATGTTTATTTTTTCCACTGTCAAACAACATAACCACTGCCAGAGGTCAATTCTGAGCACAACATATCACAAGTCATGTACAGTATGCTTACAGAGTGGCCTTGACACGCGACCTGATGATGGCAACAAAATACAGCACTAATAAATGTACGAGTTGTTTTTCACTGAAATATGCCGCTCCAATACAGCAAGTACTAGCTATACTAATAATAATGTTATATTGAAAAACTAGCCAATATCATTCCTATCATGTTTACGAACATAACCTATGTTTTCAAACCTAAGACGCTGATTATATTCCATGTACCTCAAAGTGGTAACTTACCACAGACTGTGTTCATCAAGCTGCATTCGACACACTGGTTAGGAAAAACGATCGACCTCCAGTTTAAGGGTTCTCACTAACGTAACACGCGACCTCCCGGTAAAAATGGTCGATAATGTCACAATTTCAAATGTGTGATTCAATATTTGTATATTTCTCCGTTTTTGAATAAAATCTGTTCAAACGACTGCCCTTACGGAACCGCCATATGTGTCCCCAATACGCATAAATGACTTAAATGAGAAAATATATACAATTGAAAAGTTTTGCCTGATTCAGTTTTACGTGTAAATTAAAATGTGATCAAAACAAGTGAAAAGTGACGTACTTTGCACTCAGACACACTTTTTAACAGTCATGACAAACTACTGAGTTTAGCGTTGTTATGTAAGATCCTGACAAAATATTTCTATTAATGTCATATACGAAGTTAAATGAGTAAGTTTTGAACTACAACGAGCGGACTCCGGTTGATTATATAACGCATGGCCTCCAGAACAAGAATACGATGCCAGCTTAGTAACAAAACAAATCGCAACAAGGACTATAAAACTAACCATTTTAATTAGGATTGACTATTCTATATTTTAATAGTTGATATTGAATACATACGTTAGAAATTGTTGCATTATCTGCAATTTTTACCGGGAGGTTGCGCGTTAAGTTAGCGAGAACCCTTTCGTTAAACTATGGGTTGATCATTTTTCCTAACCAGCGTGATAAGAGGATAGGTTACTTCTATATTGTGTTGAGGGAATGCTTTCTATGTTTTTAGCATTAATGTTGATACATTAACTGATATTAACTATTAATGCAGCAGTGACCATATGTAAGCCCCACTGACCCCATTTGCAATCCCAAACATGGTGTCACTGTAAGGCCTGTATACCAAGTCTGGTAAGGACAAGTCACTTCTCCCACACATAATGCGTGCAACCATGAAGACCATGTCCTTGTGGACTGTATATGCACAGAAATGGAGAAGCATACAAGTTTCTCAGGAATACGATCCTGTTATATAGAGTAAGTCATACTGTTTATACCAATAATGAATTATAGTCTGGTCCTACGGAGCAGATAAACATACAAACAGAAACCATTGCCAAAACTGTATGCCAAGTCTGCAGTTAGAAAGGCAGTTTAAATATTTGAGATTGATCAGGTGCATTATTATGTATGTTAGTAGAAGTTACCACAAACTGCATTTGGTAAAATGTATCAAACCTCATGCAATTTATTGACAAGTGTTTGGAAGGTGAAATCAGATGAAAAAGCACAAAAGTGAGAACTGTGTCAAGTGTTTTGGTTTCTTACAGAAATTTGATGTATCAAAATTATACTGTAAGATGAGGCCTATACATTTACAGGAAACTGACATATATATCTACACAGAAACTGATGAGTATAGAATATGTGCAGTATTTTGAACATATTTCTTTAACCAAATAACTTGTTTCTACTCCTTTGTTAAGCATACAAAAATATCACAAGGGCGTCGGCTTGACAATTTGCCAGATGATACATTGAGGAAATAATGATGCACTAACCCCTAATTGACTGTTTTATCCACTGTCTTCATACCATAACCCATCAAACACTTGATGCAATTTACCAGTTAACAAAAAAAAACAGGAAAAAAAAGTTTTACATCTCCTGCAAATAATTATGTCAGTGTGAATCCTGAACACAATGTCTTGCTTTATCAATAAAGGATCACTATCATAGTGCAGTACCTGTGATCTGTGACTGAAACTTAAACACTGGAGTCTAATGTACATGCATACAACCATACAATACTTGACAATGGACACATAAATCTTAAATAACCAACTGGTCAACAAAAAGAACTATACAATTGCAAACTTCGACCTGGAAAAAAATTCACGACAATAGTATTAAGGGCGGATATAAAAAATAACTCTTTGATCTGTTTGCAGAATAAACTGTTACAAACATGCTGATAATAAATCATGTTTCAATATAAAAGTACATGTATGAATATAGTAACCAGATGATCATGCATGTAGTGATACAAAATACATACTTGTTTCTTCAACTGTTACAAAACAGAAACAAAATACTTTACTGCAAATTGTTGTGAATAAGATATGGAAATGCTATAGGTATATGTATAATTATTTTAAAATAATGATCTTACCAGATGCTAAAACTGCTATCCTGATAGTCATATAAAGTACATGTATACAGATAACTGAATACAGGTAAAATGGTGAATAGTGTTTGTTGAAGAAAAATGATGTATATTTTCTACAGTTATACCTTCATGTAACAGAGTAATTTCTAATCAAAATTAAATTACACTTATCTCCTTATTTTCTGGTTAGTTATACTTAACAATTTTGTGGGTGGCATTGTAACACAAAATTACTGTAACTTCTGGAGAATGAATCAACAATTTGTCGTGCCATCAATTAGTACTGAATGAAGAAGATTTATGTAACATCTGTACTGTCATAAAGATGTGATATATGAAACAAGAGGGTCACAAGGCCCTAGGTCGCTCACCTGAGGGGCTAAGGAACTAATTGTTCTGTGCAAGTTTCATGAAGATTCGGCTAAAAATGTGATCTCTAGAGTGTTCACATGTTGTTGTTTTTTATTTGGCCTGGTGACCTAGGTTTTGACCCCATGTGACTTGGTTTCGAACTTGTCCTAGATATCACTGGGACAATTGTTCTAAGTTTCGAGATGATTGGCCTATAAATGTGGTCTCTAGTGTTCACAAGCTTTTCGTTCAATTTGGCCTGATGATCTAGTTTTTTACCCCACATGACCCAGTTTCAAACTTGCCGAGATAACACTGAAACAAATGTTCTGAGCAAGTTTCAAGAAGATTGGGCAAATTATGTTTCGAACTAGTCTGAGATATCATTGGGCCAAATGTTCTGAGAAAGTTTCATGATGATTGGGCTAAAAGTGTGGCCTCTAGAGTGTTCACAAGCTTTTTCTTCAATTTGGCCTGGTGACCTAGTTTTCTACCTCACATGACACAGTTTCAAATATGTCTGAGATATCATTGGGACAAATGTTCTGAGCAAGTTTCATTAAGATTGGGCTACAAATGTGGCCTCAAGAGTGCTCACAAGGTAATTGTTGACGACGCACAACGGACAAAAGGCGATCACAAAAGCTCACAATGTGCACGTTATGTGCTAACAACAGTGTACTATATAAACATGCCATGTCTGCCTTGCGAAATAAATACTATCACGTTCCAACCACATTCGTTACCTTAGCAATATTCCTTATTAAAGAAATATATATCAATAGTGACTCCTAAACAAATTACACACATATAACAACTCGGAGAATGGTAAGTCACGGGTAGATAACAACTTTCATGGCTATATTACACTGTCATGAAGAGAACAGGTAATTACATAACAAACTGTAGATCCTTTGAAATATCGAAATCAGAATTGAAGGCTACTTACTGGAAGCATATGCAGGAGTATTGTTGAAGTTATAACTTCCCGAATGGTTGTCTTCAAATGGAGAGGGGCTGCGTCGGAAACTAGACGCGACACGCTTTGGAATGTGCTCAGACTTTGGTCTCGAAGCTGCTTCATTGCGTCTACAGAAAGTACATTTGTATCATGAAAACAATGGCAGTCTGACAACTGCATGCATGCTTGTGTATTTTTTTAAGAGATATATCAACCGAATGCTTTCTTTCTAAACGCTACAAGTGTCTGGAAGATTAAAACAAGACGACTGCTAATTCTCATTTACATGTTAATACATTCATAATGCCATTTATGAAATAACTTTTGATTAATCATTGTTTATCAGCTTCTAAACAATGGTTTGGAGTTTTGATGCATAGAAAATAAATCACAAGGGCATTAGACTGAGTGGTTAAAAAATAGCTGATTAAACAGTTGTTTTTTAACAGATAAACAACAATAATGCAAAAATTATTTCAATTCTAACTTCACCCGACAACAAATTATGCAATTACAATGCAAAGTATTTCTTACAGTTCCGGAACTATTTTTTTCACGTTGTTTATTGGTGATTTAACAACGATAAAGTTTGTTCTTGGTTTATAGAAAATTCTTCGCGTGTCATGTTAGAGTAACATTTATGTAATAAATCGATGCAGGGTAACTGAGTGCCTCACCTGGACTCAAGTGTCTCCCCCAGCTCCTGCAGGATGTCCAGGGCCTGGCGATGGTACTCTGTCTGGGCCTCCACAAACGCCTGCAGCTGGGCTATCTGCTCCACCTGGCACACAGACACACCAGTCAATACACACAACACTGACAGGTACGCATGTAAACAGAGCCGGTAAACGTATGTTAAAGGAATTGCTACAGATTTAATAGCTAAATATGCAGTTATTTGAGAATATCAAAATCAAATTCATTGGAAGCATCTTATTAGAAGCTTTTAAGAGAACTATAAAAGCATCAGCCCAACACAGGTAACATTAACACTTCCACTGCTTACACAGTATGAGCTTATACAACAAGAGCTATCACTAAAGGTGATTAATACCCCCATATACCGCTTTGACACAGATATAAAAAAAAGAGGTTTGACACAGAACAATTTTTTGACTGACAAACTGACCAGCATAACAGAAAAATAAGCCTTGGACAAATAATTTTTACCTCTGAACGTTCACCTACAGACCTGGTCTTTGCTGTGTCTCATAATGATCAACACTACAGACAAGTTATTTTAAAATCATTCCATGTGCCACAAAATTTTGTTTCCTACAAACATTTTAGTCTTATATTTGACCTTTGCACTTATTTATTATTTCTTCTATTTGACCTTTAAGTGTGACTGTAACCTTAAAACTAAAGGCCTGGTTTGTCCATGCAACTTATCATCCCATGATGGTGATCATTTCTGCCAAGTTATCTGAAAATCCCTCCTGTTAGAAAATATCATGCTCCAGAAAAA
Source organism: Congeria kusceri (assembly GCA_027627225.1). Classification (NCBI taxonomy): domain Eukaryota; kingdom Metazoa; phylum Mollusca; class Bivalvia; order Myida; family Dreissenidae; genus Congeria; species Congeria kusceri. Next base: position 40,434,405 of record CM051025.1, read on the forward strand.
TATTTGACCTTTCACCTTAAACTGTGACCTTGACCTTTGATAGACAAGCATGGCCATGTATGTGACACATCATCAGGTCATAGGAAATAATAATCTAAAGTTATATGAAAATAATTAATAGACTAGAAGTTATGGAGCGGAAACAAAATATAGATGAAATTTTTTATATTTGACCTTTAAATGTGACTGCCATTTAAGCTACAGGACTGGTTCTTGTGCGCAACTTTTTCATTTTACAATGGTCATCATTTCAAAGTTATTTGGAAATCCCTCCATGCCAGAAAATATACTTGAGACAAGTATTTGACGTTTGACTTTTAATTGTGACCTTGATTGACCCTTGACAGACAAGCATATGTGATGTACGCGACACACCATCCAGTCATGGGGAATAATAATCTTAAGTTAGATTAAAATCCTTTCAGGCACTTAGAAGTTTTGGCGCAGAAAAGAAATACAAATATTTGACCTTGAATTGTGACCTTGAACTTTGACAGACACGCATAGGTAATGTATATGACACATCATCTGGTCACGGGAATAATCTGAAGTAATATTAAAATAATTCCAGGCATTTAGAAGTTATGAAGCGAAAAGATAATAAAATATTTGACCATGGACCATGAATTGTGACCTTTTCCTCTGACAGACAAGCATGTCTCATGTATGAGACACATTTTCGTCATGGGAAATAATAATCTGAAGTTATATTAAAATCAATCCAGCACTTAGAAGGTATGGAATGGAAACTGAAAAACAAATATTTGACATTAGATTAATTGTGAACTTAACCTTTGACAGACAAGCATGGGTCATGTATGCAACATACTGTCTTGTCATGGCGTATAATAATCGAAAGTACTATTTAAATCTTTCTAGTCACTTTGAAGTTATGCAGCGGAAACCAAATACAAATATTTGATATTTGACATTGAATTCTGACCTTGACCTTTGACAGACAAGCATGGGTCATGTATGCGACACATCATCTGATCATGGCAATAATTATCTAAGTTATATTAAAATCCTTCCAGGCATAAAGAAGTTATGGAGCGAAAACGAAATACAAATATTGACCTTTGACCTTGAAGGTAAAACATTCCTGGAAGGAATAATAATCTGAAGTTATATTAATTAAAATCCTTCTAGGCAATAAAAAGTTGTGGTGCAGAAACGAAATATGAACAGACGTACATACATACCCCACTTTTTTGGGGTATAACCAGCTCACAAACATCCATGTGAAAGTGCCAATTTAAGATTGAAAGATTAAAGGTCACCTAATGGAACAATGAGCCAATTTCTTGTATGAAAAAAAAGAAAGAAATCTTAAATGGTGGCAGTCAGGCCCCTTAAGCTGGGGGAGGTGGGTGCAGTGTGAAAGCGTACATCGTTCTCGAGCAGGTTGTGCATGGCTGTCTCCGTGAGTTGCTTTGACTCCTCAAACTTCTCCTCCGCGATCCGCAGCTCCTCCTCCGTGATCGCCGACCCTGAAACACCCACCAGCGTCACATGCATCTTAACAGTTCAACTAGCCAATCTCAATAAATGTCTTATGCTATAGATTTTATATGTGTGTGTGTCAAAAATACATGATTGTAACTGCCCTAGTTCTTCTATGTCACCTACAGAAAAAGACTTCATTCCTTAATAATTGTGTGTCCATAAATTGTAACAAAACAGAAATATACCAGGCATGATGTAGCCTAATATTGCGTTTTCTTTTAAATCAATATTTATTAAAGAACACCAATTTTAATAAGCATGAACATTCCTTAACCTTACAGTATCAACAAAGTTCACTACACTTATCTAGTTGCTTATTTTCATATTAACACGTAGATATGAAAGTCGGAATTCAAACACTCTAGTAATAGCACTTGTTTTCCCTTTATCATCAGGGTGATAATACAAGTACATGAACAGACCATGGCTGATTGAGTGATAGTAAATAACACCAACTGAAGGAATTTTGGATGTACAAATTGCTTGCTGAGATTGATATTACTAATCCAAGGTTGATATTATTTTACATCACCCACATTGACATGTGTTATTTCCTGATTATATCAAATACATTTCAAAAACATACTCAAGACAAGAATTGTGGAAATTCCACGAATACCAAATTTTTCGAACGAAATGCATAAAAGTCAGCACAATAATGAAAGAACATTCTGGGTGCAAGGTGAAGGTCATACACCTATGGCTAGGAACTAGTGACATTGATCTTGCAATCCAAAGCGAGGTCTCAATATCTACATATGAAGTTTCATTAAAAATCTAAATCAGTTCTCAAGTTACTGAGTGGAAACCATTTTTTTATTTTTAGTAATGGTGACCTTGACCCCACCCACCCCATATGCAATCCCAAGCGAGGTCTAGATACATGTGTATCTACATATAAACTTTCATTAAAATATCTCAATGTGTTCTCAATTTATTGAGCAAACCATTTTTCATTTTTTGTAATGGTGACCTTAACCCTGACCCAACACACCCCATATGCAATCCAGAGCAAGGTCTAGATACATGTGTATAAGGTGTCTAGGTATGAAGTTTCATTAAAATATCTCAATGCATTCTCAACTTATTGAGTGGAAACCGTTGAGTAACGGTGACCTGGACCCCATCACACCCCATATACAATCCCAAGCGAGGTCTCAATATAAGATATCTATGTGTGAAGTTTCATTAAAATATCCTGATGCATTCTTTAGTTATTGAGCAAAAACCTTTTTTTTTTATTTTTAGTAGCGGTGACCTTAACCCCACCTACCCCATATGCAATCCCAAGCAAGGTCTCAATATAAGGTATCTATGTATGAAGTTTCATTAAAATATCTCAATGTGTTATCAAGTTATTGAGCGGAAACCGTTTTTCTATTTTTTTAGTAAGGATGACCTTGACCCCACCCACCCCATATGCAATCCCAAGCAAGGTATCGATATAAGCTATCTATCTATGAAGTTTCATCGCAATAGCTCAATCCGTTCTCGAGTTAGAGAGCGGAAACGAAAAGTTGACGCTGCCCGCCCGCCCAACGACAAACCCCAATCTAATAACCAAAATTTTTCTTGGAAAAAATTTGGTTAAAAAGCTTTATATACTGCATAATTTAATAAACGAGCTTGACGGAGGTAATGTGATAGTGTGTGGTATTTTATCAAGATTCATGTGAGCATGAACATCAACTAAAAATTTGCTCACTCTTCAATTAGAGCCATACAGACTTATGAATTCCATTTTTCTGTTATTAACACAGTTTTAACAACAGCATTTTTGCCTGAGCAGAATCACTTATTTAAACATTTTGTTTTATCGCTACTGCATAAAAAAATAACAAGCAATACAACATGAATAATTAACATTTTTCAACTATATTTTATATTGAAAAAGACTGGCATAATATTTTATGTGACATTTAATACTTTTTTTTAAATTATATATGTGGCCTGTCGTGTGAAAACTGGGCTTAATGCATGTGAGTAAAGTGTTGTCCTGGATTAGCCTGTGCTGTCCGCATAGGCTAATCCAGGAGGACACTTTCCACTTTTAGGGTATTTTCTGTTTCAAGGAAGTCTCTTACAAACATAAATCCACTGTAAGCGAAAAGTGTTGTCCCGGATTAGCCTTTGCGGACTGCACACGAAGATCCGGGACGACACTTCACACACATACATTAAGCCCCGTTTCCCCACGCCATGCCTCATATGTATTATCTTCAAAGATTTACAGATGTTATAACAATTTTAAATGTTTAATTATCAACTATGATAACGTTATTAGTAACCTGTTATTTATATAAAAATATTTAAAAATTTCATATTGTAAAAGTAAAATCAATACATATTTAATTGGCTTTAAAATATCCCATACCAATAGTAACATAATGTTTCTAACAATTACATGCATAAAAATAAATTCAAGCACTATGTGGTATTAACAAAGGAATATTAAGTTTAATACAGGCATATAATATTTCTGTTTTTGTACAACAAATAAAACTCACAAACTAGGGATAATTTGTAAATTAGAAGTAATAAGTGTATTAATATTTAACACAGTAGGTGTCATTCAGTGCTAAAGCCTTATTTAACATTCCTGTTAACATTTAATAAATGCTTGGGAATACAATTTTTAAAAATACGGGTAGTTCCAACGGTACAATAGTTAAATTTGTTAGAAATGACACTTAACAATAATTGCTTCTCAAAAGGACATGTACCAGCAATGACCTGTTGGTTTAAGACACAACTATCCCAGCATTTGCCAGGCAACTCTGATAGGGTGGTCCCAATTGTATTTTTAAACAGCAAAACAGGATTGAAATCTTAAACAAGAGTGCCATTGTCACAAAGATACACTCGTCAAAGAAGCTTTTGTGGGGTTAAGATTCAATGACTAAAGAGAAACAATTCCAAAACTAATAAGGTAGAGTCATGGTATTCGTGCATCTAAATCATCTCCAAAGCCTCTCTCTAACAAGGTGAGTTGAGGTATCAAAACTATTCCATATATATTCTTAAATCGATAATCAAGATGCCAAAATAAACAAGAAACGTACAAATTATTCGAAAACCAAATTTGTTGAAAAAAAATGCATTAGTCAGCACAATTTTGTGTGTTTGGAAATTGTGACCTTGACCCCACCCACCCCATATGCAATCCCAAGTGAGGTCTAGATATAAGGTATCTACATATAAAGTTTCATTAAAATATCTCAATGTCTTCTCAAGCTATTGAGCGGAAACTTCTTTGTCTATTTTTAGCAATGGTGAACTTGACCCCATCCACCCCATATGCAATCCCAAGCAAGGTCTAGATAGAAGATATCTATGTATGAAGTTTCATTAAAACATCTCAATGTGTTCTCAAGCTATTGAGCGGAAATGTTTTTTTAATTTTAAGTAAAAGTGACCTTGACCCCATCCACCCCATACGCAATCCCAAGTGAGGTCTTGAAATAAGGTATCTATGCATGAAGTTTCATTAAAATATCTCATTTCGTTCTCAAGTTATTGAGCGGAAACCGTTTTTCTTTTATTAGTAACAGTGACCTTGACCCCAACCACCCCATATGCAATCCAAAGCTAGGTCTCGATATAAGGTATCGATTTATTAAGTTTCATTAAAATATCTCAATGCGTTCTCAAGTTATTGAGGTGAAACCATTTTTCTATTTTTAGTAACAGTGACCTTGACGCCACCTATGCAATCAAAAGCAAGGTCTTGCAATAAGGTATCTATGTATGAAGTTTCATTATAATAGCTCAATTCGTTCTCGAGTTAGAGAGCGGAAACGAAAAGTTGAAACTGCCACTACGCCTTTGACCTTGAATTGTGACCTTGACCTAGGGACCTGGTTATTGCGCGCGACTCTACATCTCACCATGCTTGTCACTTCTGCCAGGTTATTTGATAATCCATCCATGCTGGACAAAGATATGGTCCGGACAAAGTTGTTAGGACTGATTTCTTAAATGTGACTTTTGACATTGAATTGTGACCTTGACCTTGGACCTGGTTCTTGCGCGAGACACTCCGTCTTATCATGCTTATCACTTCTGCCAAAACTTACAATTAAAACTTAGTTAATGGCATCCAAATCTGCCATTCATGTTAAAAATGACATTGTGAAGTTTGGTTTTTAAAGTACCAGTATATTCAACCTGAGAAATCTGGTTTCTGGAAGGTAAAAGATACACTTAAATTCTAGTTTTTTGTCCAATACGAAACTGCAAATCTGTTAAATTTATAAAACTGGACCTAAACATTCAGCAAGGAATGACACAGTTCGGTTAATTATGCTCAGTGTACTGCACACAGCTACATGTACATCTTTTTAACAGTAATAACATCTTAACATGAACCTGAAATTTAAGAGAAAAATTCCACACAGCTATTTGCACTAAAAGCATAACTTACAAGAAACAGAACTGAAGATCTCAAGAGCAGGAGTCCAGGAAACCTAGTGAACATTGCTTACACAGCCCAGACTGTACGACTTGCTGGATCACTGACTATACTGCACACTATACAGTAATGGTACAAATATTACAATTTCAACTAATAACCTGCTGAAACAACCTGTTTGTACATGTAGTACTTACCATGATTTATGAAATGTATTGGTCAATGCATGCCATGTTGATGTTATCTTCATCGATTTCAAATCAAGCCTTACTGTTGTAAGTTATAAACCCAGGTTATAGTGATGTAAAAAGGAACATATAGAACTCCACATGCATTGGGTGAACCTCTTAATATGCTGACCTTCCGGGTTTAGACATTCCAAATACTACTCATGCACTGAAATAAATCCACGAACAACAGAAGTATGTGATGCAGTTAAACTGAGACTAATAGCAATACATAAACCACAGGGGCAGCTAGGAGACAGGGGCCTGTACACAGCTCCCCTGTCACTCGTCCTACACCACCACCAACTCTTGGATATTATGGTCTCCTCCCAGTAAAGAAGTGTGAATAGCAACTGGTGTACATATTAAGCATTCTGTGAGAGCAAGAAGCAGAATACGTTACCTCCTGCCCGCCCTGCCTCTGTGCCAGTGAAATAGAAAACGGTGGTGTATATACATGTCATCATGAACTAGTAGGGTAGCCAGTCAGCTTACAGCAACTGCAAGTGCTCTATGTGAGCAGCTGTGACTACAGTGTACTGTGAGACATATTTGTTACAGTTGTCACTTACTGTGGAATCACTCATTTTTGCAGTGGTTTAATTTTTGTTCTTTTCGCGCTTCCGCCATTGCGCAAATTTATGACCACCGCAAATATTTACCGATTTTGTAGTGTAGCAACACCTTGGGGGCTTACACGTTAGTTCAAATGTAAGTCGGTAATCGTTCGTAAATATACGCATGTCACGATGCGAATGTTGTTTTTTTGTTCTTTATCATTGTGGGCGGTTTCGTACATTTAAATGCGGTCACACACTGTATATAAAAATATAGAGATATAATTTTATTCCTTGTAATTAATTTCAAATCGCGAATAATCAATTCGAAATCTGAAACGCCTTCCCGAATATTACTGTTCACGTGATGTAAACACAAAATCTATTTTACAATTAAACTACACGTGTCTTTCATGTTAATCCTTTGTTGTGCTAAAAAAAAACGCGAAAAACTTATGCTGACATGTACAATGTCACATCATCCACATGGAAAGCGTGGGTGCATTGATTGCCATAAAAACACGTAGCGCAGAGTACGTTGAGATCTTTACTTTTTTATTTAAAAAAATGTAATGCATAACAACACAATTGTATTTCTATAACACAGTTACGCAAAGGCATGATTTTGAACACTGGTAATGCAATGAGTAAAAGAAATATGAAGATGTTACTTTTCACAAGTTGATCTTTTGAGTAAAGAATTAGCGCCCGCAATGTGGAGCCAAACAAAGTATTTAAATCGACACTTAATTAACAACAAGGTGTCAGTTTGACGTAACGCGATATATTTATCTATTGTCTCGCCTAAATCTGCAACCACTGTTGTCAATTAAGAGCCTAATCCGGTAATAGTATACGTGTTTATTGCAACAAACAAGCTGTCACAATAGGACCCTTCATTGGCGTTCTGTCTGGTTGGTCGTTTTATTGCATAATTGACACATATTTTGTGTAAAACCAATTTTTGTTTGTTTATTTTTTGTCTGTTGTTTTACAAAATCGTAGTTGCGCAAATTTAAGACCGCGCGAATATGTCTGAGATCGCAAGTGTGCAAAATTTGTACCCCTTGAATTTAAGTGATTCCATAATCTTGTGCATGCTGCGCTGCATGGCATGTCAACATGTTTTATTTAGTCGTGCTTAATTTTAATACTGCTCAATTTTCATCATTAATGTTGGACTGAAACATAAGATACAAACACCAACAAAACAAAACTAAGCTTCACATTCCTCCCACAGTTTTTCAACATTGATCTAAGAAATAAAATAAACTAAATCACACAAATATATGACACTTGCATTTCAGTATATAACAACAGTTATAAAACACAGTTTTTAAACAAATGACAACAATCAAGGCACATTCTCTACAAAACCCCCTCCACAGTCTTAACCTCATCAACTACTAGCAGTCTTGTAACACACGAGCCAAGTACAATATTGCAATATACAAAGTTTTCTCACATGAAACCTATATGCCATAATGTGACTGTGCAAATAACTGTTCCTAGATTAACAAATCATTCAGTGGAAGCTAGCTGCTTATAGATGCATATGGTGAAGTTGTGACCCCATACCTAATAATACTATGAAAACATGCACACACAGTCATGTGTAGGAGTTGCACAAACCAAACACCAATGTGCAAATGCCATAAAGCACATGTTATGCAACAGAATGAAGGAATTGGTAGCAGAACTGCTTACTAATCTCTACAGGCAACTTGCTACCAATGCAAATACCAACAAGGATGTTATCAGTCAGACCCTGATGGGACTGTGGCCACCCTATGGACAGCTGTGGACATTAGGTGGCTCACAGTTAGGCCTAAAATAAAATATTGTTTGTTTCCCCTCCCGCGACCGACCCAGCAAAATCGCTGCAAAAAAAGATTTTATAGACCAACAAAAACAATATTTTATTTTATATGTGTGTGAAAATGCGGGGTGCGAATCCTTAAAAGAATCCAATAGCGTGTACAAATCTTACTTTCAAAAGACGCTTATAAAATGATTTTAATCGGACAGTTCTCGGGAACGCGTAATTCGGCATATTTTGACGCATGCTTTTACAAAAAGGACGCCATAACATTCAGTGTAGGATTCTAGAGCGCAACCATTTCCGCTCGAATATGCATGTTTTTTTTTAAGACAAATAATGCCCACCGGCAATGAACAAACTTGCCATTAAGCACCAAGTGTCCATTATCAATAAGATCTTGACGCAGGAGGAGTCAGCTTAACAAGAGCCCAACAGTCAGCCAATGAGAAAGCATAAAATTTCCAATATGCAAATGAGCGTCGTCGTTTGAAAGTTTATCACACCCTCATTGTTATTTTAATTGGTAAAGATTCAAGTCACTTGTAACACATTTGCGTTAGGTATGTATTTTGTTATAGATATGCGTGTTTTTAACAGCCGCGTTTGTAATAAATTACTACAAATTAAAATAGTAAATAAATAAATAATTATAAATAAATATCATAATTTTTGTGAATTTTAGTGAAAGGAACCGTTTACTAAGAATATGAATTACAACGTCATTAAACTTGACAAACTGATCGCGTCAAACGTCTTATTTTGTTAAAAAAACAAAATTACTAGATCTAGTAATAATTAACGAAAGTGTTATTCAAACTCATCACTGCACACGGATTAGAATTATGTAAAAGCTTTGGCTGAGGCAACATTTCAATGAAAGTTAGCGGAACTAAAGTCCTTGTCAAAAATGAAAGTAAATAAACTTCAGCGCCTTTTCTTTTTATTTTAATTTATCAAAAATGTTGTGTTGCTTTCTTTTTATTAATGAACAAAGTCCTGTTTGTTTTTATTTCATTAGAATGCTAATTCATTTATGCTCTAGCATTTGCGTTGTTCAGATACAGTGTTACAGATTGATGTTTTTAAACACTATCCACGTGCTAAGCGTGTAACACGCTTTTCAGCTACAAACTGCTAGCCGCAGTTTGACAGTCACCGTGCTATGGCTGTTGCTAACAGCGTTCTGTTTTGGATGCCCGGCAAATTGCAACGTCACGCTATTACTCCTTAGTTTAAACAGGTTTTTATTACTAATGCTCTTGTTTTTAACGTATGTTATTGTTTGTTAAATTTGTATAAATTATTGTAAGGTAATTAGAACATAGTATTACGTAAATAAGTACAACGGTATAAATCTACTACAACGAAAATATTAAGAATTAATACTATAACGTAACATTTCAAATATAAGGAAAACATGAATTAAAATGACTTATTGTGTATACAAATAAAATATTTTTCCGACCTACCGACCCACCCTTCATGGGTCGCGGGAGGGGAAACAAACAATATTTTATTTTCGGCCTGATGGACTGTTAGTTTCAACATAAGAGCTTGCTCCACTGCCACCATGTCCATGGCTCAGGAGCTGCAGTTACACTGTCCAACAGGAAAGGGTGTAACCTATCTACAATTCAGAATACAAAACTGATCTACCATACAAACAAATCAGAACAGTACTGTTGACAGCATGCAACATCCATATAAAGAAATAACATGCAAAACTGAAAATTACTTCATGCCAAGACATTCTAACAAATGTATGTGAAGGATACCAATGTACTGTACCTTCTGGTAGGCATGGAGGGAGAAATAGAAATTGGAAGGATAAACAACTTATATATTCAGCTCAAACAACGACTTGCATCATTCCATTAAAATATGTTCAAAAATGCATGTGAGAATTTGCCAACGCAAAGAAAATAATAACGTATGAAGCCATATTACATAATGTAAGTAAGTACTATATCAGTTTTCAAGAAGTCATTACAGTCCATGAAAGAGATTCTTTAATAACTGGAAGTTTTTAAAACGTCCACTAACTGACTTATTACAGAAACATGCATTAAATTTAGATGATGTTAATTATGATGATAGTTATGATGATGTTTGCTATATAGTCTGGTGTATGGTGTCTGTTAACAGAATGATACCGCTTATATGTGACATTAATATTCATATGAGAGCTATGTCATTTGAACAAAAAGAGAAGAGAAAAAGAGAAGATCATAAACAACACATCCAGGAGCCTGAGGACATGGTCTGCTTAAGTCTGGATGGAAGAACACAAGAATTCTGTAGGGCTTGTAGCTTTCATCTGATCAGACAAGAAACTGAAAACATGACCATCCCTAAAACTTGTTACTGTAAATAGACATGTGCAGGTTCTATTTAAGACAAGTATTTGCTTTACAAGTTCAATTGTTGACAGTCCCAACATATTTTTGTCATACATCATAGATCATACAGAGGAGCTTCCTGTCAAAGGAATGCTGTATTCATATTTATAAATCAGAAACATAAGTCAAACAACAGCCTACAAACAAAGATTGAAGAACAGTGCTTCAGACAAAATTGGAGTTTATTTATGTAGTCTGTCTGATCAGAAAGACTCATTTGAATACATTTCTCATACTAGTTATGTCATATTAGGCTGACACTGGCAATCTGCCTCAGACAAGCATACAGACTATGTCTAGCAATTTAATGGCTCAAAATCAGTTTTTAAGACTTATTATGTTGCAGAATTGGAATTACTTGTTGTTAATTTGCTCTGAAAAGCTGGAACAAGCATGCCTTTTATCACCCTTACTAAAAGCCTGCCAGAAACATTTGTTTCAAGTTTTATGGAAGAGTTTAAAGGAAACCAGAATAATGACAGTGTAAGCAAAAATATACAACAACCCTGACCGTCATTTAAAATTGACTGTCATTTAAAATTGAGACAACACAGTTCCTGAAACAACTGGAAAGTATTTATGTTGGAAGGTCTTTATACTGGTAAATAATATCATTGCTGAGGCACTTTTCTGGCAGACTGAGTTCAGCTCTAAGCTAGTGGATCATACTTATGGTAGGTTAGGAAAGACTGCTCACGGCTCACACCTACCTCCTGAAGAGAAACAACACAGTAAGATTGGCCCGCATCATCAAACTAACCAATCAGATTGGCCCATATCATTATACTACCCAATCATATTGGCCCACATCATCATATTTACCAATCAGATTGGCCCACATCATCATACTTACCAATCAGATTGGCCCACATCATCATACTAACCAATCAGATTGGCCCACATCATCATACTAACCAATAAGATTGGCCCACATCATCATACTTACCAATCAGATTGGCCCGCATCATCATACTAACCTATCAGATTGGCCCACTTCATCATTCTAACCAATCAGATTGGCCCACATCATCATACTAACCACCCACATCATCATACTAACCAATCAGATTGGCCCACATCATCATACTAACATACATTGTTCCACATTAGCATACTAACCAATGCCTCAAGCATGGTGCACAGTGCATGTATCTAAGAAGTGCACACACAACATGGGGATGTTGACAATGAAAAGATATAGCAAGGCAACACACATAGCACCATTAGGAATTTACCAAGGACATAATTTTTCAGTGACAAGTCAGTCATCAATGTGTAAGTATGTATTGCCATTACACACCTAGTGATTATAATCACAGACACATGGTCAAAACAGGAAGTTGGATAGTACGCCTTCAGCAGCAATGGCCAAAACTGAGCAGTTATGAACCTGAAACTTGCTTTCCTGCACTACTACTACATCAGTATTTTGTTTGGATTCCACAAATGAGTACATACAGCATGGCAGAAGTTAAATCAAAAAGATAAATACTTCATTGACAAACCATTAAATTCTGCATAAATAATGTGAGACATGCATATCACCTCAGTCTAAGAATGTTTTTTAAATATTGATGTTGTTGCATAGTTTCCATGACTAAATTCTCATATGAAAACATCAAAAGTGATACTGAGATGGGACAAATAGCTTGAATTTAATAATTACCCATAAGTATTACAAAATACAGGCATGTGTAATAAATATTTCATGTGAATTCAACACGATACGTCGTTGCGTATGAGACTAGGAAGCCTGTAAGTGACTCATTCCTCACAGAAATGTTGACCATGAATCTTAGTGACTGCTTTCTAGTAGATTATTACAAGAGGGCCAAGATGGCCCTAAGTCGCTCAAATGTGTGTAAAGCATCATAATGGCTTTTAACAAAAAGATTGTTTAAGATTTTAATTTAGCTATATAAGGAAAACTGTCCCGCCCTCTGGCGGCCATTATCTTTAATGAATCAAAATGATTTATAGGAATTTGGTAGACAGTCACCCAAGGAACATGTATGTAAATTAGTTTGAAATCCAGCCAGTGGTTTCAGACAAGAAGATTGTTAAAATTTTCAATATAGCCATATAACTGCCCCGTCCCCTGGCAACCATGTTTTTTAACAAATCAAAATGATTTCAAGGAATTTGATAGAGGGTCACCCAAGGAACATTTATGTGAAATTATTTTGAAATCCAGCCAGTGGTTTCAAACTATAAGATTTTAAGTTTTCAATATAGCCATATAACTGCCCCGCACCCTGTCGGCCATGTTTTTTAACAAATCAAAATGATTTCAAGGAATTTGGTAAAGGGGCACCCAAGGAACATTTCTGTGAAATTATTTTGAAATCCAGCCAGTGGTTTCAAACTATAAGATTTTAAAAGTTTTCAATATAGCCACATAAGGAAAACTGCCCCGCCCCTTGGTGGCCATGCTTTTTAACAAATCAAAATGATTTCAAGGAATTTGGTACAGGGGCACCCAATGAACATTTCTGTGAAATTATTTTGAAATCCAGCCAGTGGTTTCAAACTATAAGATTTTAAAAGTTTTCAATATAGCCACATATGGAAAACTGCCCCGCCCCCTCGTGGCCATGTTTTTTAAGGAATTCGGTTGAACGTCACCCAAGGAGCATTTCTGTGAAATTATTTTAAAATCCAGCTTTTTCAATAAAGTAATACAATGAAAATGCCCCCCCCCCCCCCAACTGGCAGCCATGTTTTTTCACAAATCAAAAAATCAAAATGATTTCATGGAATTTCGTACAGGGTCACCCAAGGAACAATTCTGTGAAATTATTTTGAAATCCAGCCAGTGGTTTCAGACTAATGGATTTTTAAAGTTGCCAATATAGTAATATAAGGGAAAATGCCCCGCCCCCCTGGTGGTCATGTATTTTAAAGAATCAAAATAATTTCAAGGAATGTGATAGAGGGTCACCCAAGGAACATCTCTGTGAAATTATTTTGAAATCCAGCCAGTGGTTTCAGACAAGAAGATTTTAAAAGTTTTCAGTATAGCCATATAAGAAAAACTGCCCCGCCCCCTGGTGGCCATGTTTTTTAACAAATCAAAATTATTTGAAGGAATTTGGTAGAGGGTCACCTAATGAGCATTCCTTTGAAATAATTTTGAAATCCAGCCAGTGGTTTCAGACAAGAAGATTTTTCAAGTTTTCAATACAGCCATATAAGGAAAACTGCCCCGCCCCCTGGCGGCCATGTTTTATTTCAAGGAATTTGGTAGAGGGTCACCAAAGGAGCAATTCTGTGAAATTATTTTGAAATCCAGCCAGTGGTTTCAGACTAGACGATTTTTAAAGTTTTCCATATAGTTATATAAGGAAAACTGCCCCCCCCCCCCGGTGGCCATGTTTTTTAACGAATCAAAATAATTTCAAGGAATTTCGTCACCCAAGGAGCATTTCTGTGAAAACTACTTTCAAATCCAGCCAGTGGTTTCTGACAAGAAGATTGTTTAAGTTTTCCAGTTTTTAAGCTTTTGGTTGCCATGGCAACCAGAGTTTTCAATATATTTTAATAAATTGAAGGAATTTGGTAAAGGACCATCCCAGGAACATTCCTGCCAAGTTTAGTTAAAATCCGCCTAGTGGTTTCAGAGAAGAAGTTGTTTGAAGTAAAATGTTGAAGACGGACGCCGGACACAGACTGACCACAATAGCTCACCCTTGAGCACTTCGTGCTCAGTTGAGCTAAAAACAGCAATAATTGCTAATTTAATTCTCTTCACCAAGAGGCATTGTACTAAAATGATATAAATGAAAATTTTTAATGGTACACATACCTGTATTTCAATGTTTTCTATCAAAACAGTGTTCTGTTTGTGGTTTAATATCATCTACACACTAAACACACTGAAGAGATGCTTTATGCTTCTTATACTCTGCATTGCTCTCAGTACCTTAGTTTTATTTGCATCATTCGTCATGGAGTAAAACACCATAGACAACTAAATGAAGAGCAATTATGTCATCTCAACACCCTCACCATTATATGGTTTCATTTAAACACCTTATCTGCTAAAATATAAAGCTTTTAGTCGGCATTAACTCCACATGTAATCTTACAAACTTAGAATGCTTGTATTCTATAATTTGATGACTTAAAAGTGCAAATATCTGTATCCATATTTTATGATACAAAGCAATTATTGCAACAAATACCACCACAAAAGTGGTAAACACTGGCAGATATATTTCATACATACATGTTCCATACACGGCAAAATAAATCCTCAGCTTAAATCTGTACAATATACACTGCAGATCCGTTATATCGCGATTTGCGGGGTAATAGATCGTGATTGCAATATAGCCGGATCGCGATATAACTTGTCAGGTCATTCATTTACATATAGATGTACATGTATACACTAGCCTTTTTTCTCGATCTCAAAACATAAACGTAATTAACTCATTGTTGTTCACATCCACAATGTGTTATATCCATATGTAAAATATTGCATTTGTATATAAAATATAATATTATTCATTTAAAATATGTATATAAAATATAATATCATTAATTTCATTTTTTATTTCATGTAAATCCTTTGTTCTGCTAGACAAGTGCACGAAAATTATGCTGACATGTACAACGTCACATCATCCGCGTGGAAAGCGTGGGTGTATTGATTGCCATATAAAAACTTGGTAGCGCAGAGAACATTGAGATCTTTTGTATAAAAGTTTCCTAGCGCATAACAACAAAATTGGTTATCTATATCGTGACCGATGTGCAGTTAGCACAAATGTTACACCGTATCTATAACGTTATTGACTTCAGATAGGTCAGTATTGATCTATGACATACAGTTACTGTATACACCCTCCACCTGGACGGCGTGTAATTCAGCTGCTAATTAAAGCGACAGCAGTGAAAGGACGTTGACATGGGTGGCACGCGCGATTTAAGCTGAAGACGTCAAACTGTTACACTTTGCTGTTGGCGGGTCAGGTTATTGTTTGTTACACTATAAGAGTGTGAATGAAAGAGTAGCGATGTAGGCGCGAAAATCCGGACCAAACTGGATTTATTTATGAACATTGCCTAATAGTAACATAGGGAAGAACATGAAAAAAAATCGGGATCCACGGCCGATTCGCGATATATTGGATATCATGAAATAACGGATCGCGATATAACGGATCTGCAGTGTACTTAGTTTCATTCATTCACCAGCCAATGCAATACCAGCACAAGTGCAATGTTCATGAACCACCTAGGACTGGGCTCTCACCTTTGTCTTTCTTCCTCTTTTTGCAGTCAAAGTCAAGTCTGCGTCCCGACAGCTTCTTCCTGTGATGCTTTAAATAATCAAACAACAGTGTCTTACATATTCCTACTTTATTCTCACCGAGATGGAAGTAACTTAAGAACCTCTGGCCACACTTAAAGGTGCATATCGACGGTAGGTCGACAATAAAATTTGCAAAAATGAATACATTTACAAAGAATTAATGTTGAAGCTTTAATAAATATAGTATCATTGCCTTTATAAACAGTTGCCAAACTTATATTATTTTATTATATATACAGTGGTCATCAATGACACTTTTGTGGGCACTGGAAAACAAGAAGAAGTCGTAAATTAGATATGAATGAAATGTACACAATTTTACTGTTACGCCCATGCATGTCAATTATAAACATTGCAAATCCTAGGAAGTTTTGTACTGGAAACCTGTATTCCAAAAACATTTTTTTGTCTTTGTGATTTTTTTTTCACGATTTCATCAATATATTGTTGTTCCAAAAAATATATATTTATGTAAAATAGGAACTTACTTTGTTTTAATAAGTGCCTATATATATGTGAAATAACGTCGATATGCCCATTTAAGCCAAATATAACCTCAACCTGCCATCACACACTTACATTAAATTGCACTTGAGATTTTTCAAGTAGTATTTTGTTTGTTTGTTTGTAATGTGTACATACTTACAGGAATATGTATAAGTTCCTCAAATAAATCCTGCTCCGATCAACAGTTTAACAAATGATTTGCTGACCACAAGCGAGGGCTCAGTGTGAATGGTTTAAAGGTGTATGCAATGTAAGAGCTAAAAGACCCACAGTCCACGTGAATACAGTGGGCAATAGAATTGTACAAGATACAGCATTTAATGTACTTCTTGAAACATCTATGAATCATGGTGGCATCGAACTGCCTTACGATAACTACTTAAGGTTTGCGAAAATTTTCAGGTTACCACTTAAGTTACGTGTTATTTATTTTATATCTTAATAACAGTTGCATTTTTTTTGGCGTAAGATATATTATTTATTTGCTTAATGAAAAACAGGCCTGAAACTGCCCAAAACTGACATCAGAATTTCAGTTAATAAAAACTTATGTGGTATCGTGAATATTGATGTGTACAGATTTGCGTTGTAAGAGAATTATCGTGATAATATTCGTGTTAGATAACTGGCAACACGAACTGGTTTGCGAATACATTTGCGATACATGAAAATTAAGTGGTATCGTGAATATTAACGTGTTAAGATTTGCGTTGTAAAATAATTATCATGATAATATTCGTGTTAGATAACTGGCAACACGAACTGGTTTGCGAATACATTTGCGATACATAAAAATTAAGTGGTATTGCGAATATTAATGTGTTAAGATTTGCGTTGTAAGATAATTATCATGATAATATTCGTGTTTGTAAGATAGTGAAGACCTCGCGCCAAATTAAGTGGTAACACAAATATTTTCGAGTTAAGATTTGTGATGTCAGATAATTATCATGATAATATTTGTGTTAGTAAGATAATGCGGATGACCTCACACACAAATTAAGTGGTATAGCGAATATTAACTAGTTAAGATTCGTATTGTAAGATAATTATCATGAAAATATTCGTGTTAGTAAGATAATTCGAAATACCTTGCAACCTTAAGAAAATGTATCTTATGTCAGTTCTGTGTACTTAAAGGCCATTTTCAAATTTACCCTTTTAATAACATAAACATAGCAATGCAGACTTATGACCATAGCACTAGGCATGCCCTGACTACCAAGTGAGCGTACATTGACTTCCTTGAGATCCTTGCTCTGTAGGTGAGAGAGGGGCTCCAGGAAGTTCTGTTTGACATTCTCCTCCAGCGAGTACTTCACCTCTGCCAGACGCTTGAATGACTCCCCCGCCTCCAGTAGGCTCTGACCTGAAATACACAGCACACCCTGGGAATGAGAACCTATAGTAGGCTCTGACCTGAAACACACAACACACCATAGAAATGATAACCGACAGTAGGCTCTGACCTGAAACACACAACACACCATGGGAATGAGAACCGACAGTATGCTCTGACCTGAAACACACAACACACCATGGGAATGAGAACCAACAGTATGCTCTGACCTGAAACACACAACACACCATGGGAATGAGAACCGACAGTACGCTCTGACCTGACACACACAACACACCATGGGAATGAGAACCGACAGTAGGCTCTGACCTGAAACACACAACACCATGGGAATGAGAACCAACAGTAGGCTCTGACCTGAAACACACAGCACACGATAGAAATGAGAACCGACAGAAGGCTCTGAACTGAAAAACACAACACACCATGGGAATGAGAACCGACAGTATGCTCTGACCTGAAACACACAACACACCATGGGAATGAGAACGGGCAGTAGGCTCTGACCTGAAACACACAACACACCATGGAAATGAGAACCGACAGTAGGCTCTGACCTGAAACACCCAACACACCATGGGAATGAGAACCGACAGTATGCTCTGACCTGAAACACCCAACACACCATGGGAATGACAACCGACAGTATGCTCTGACCTGAAACACACAACACACCATGGGAATGACAACCGACAGTATGCTCTGACCTGAAACACACAACACACCATGGGAATGAGAACCGACAGTATCCTCTGACCTGAAACACACAACACACCATGGGAATGAGAACCGACAGTAGGCTCTGACCTGAAACACACAACACACCATGGGAATGAGAACCGACAGTATGCTCTGACCTTAAACACACAACACGCCATGGGAATGAGAACCAACAGTATGCTCTGACCTGAAACACACAACACACCATGGGAATGAGAACCGACAGTATCCTCTGACCTGAAACACACAACACACCATGGGAATTATACAAGCAACTACAGTACAGCTAAGGTAAAACAAACAAACACAATTTTGTGATATACTGAGTTTGGGTCATGCGAGCAGACTTGGACACTGAATACTTCGTGTCACTCGGCACCGAGCATTCAAGCAAACTTATTCAGAATTCAGCCACCACTCTGTGTAATGCACCTATCAATATAGGACCCAGGGGAGTTTTACAAATTTTCTTTTTTGGGGTCTCATTTCCAACCTTAGAGAATAGCATATTTGCCTAAATCCCCTCAGTGGGAGACGCTACTCAGTGGGAGATGTTATATGTCTATCAATTGGCCCGGGGGCCTATAGTACCGAGATCAAAATTCCGACCAGTCTATTACCCGGGACCCGGAATCTTTCAGAATGTCAAATTCCCGCCTGTCCGAAATCACTTTTAGTCTAAAGTCCCGTATATGCCCGCCGCTCCCTACTCTGGGGAAAAACATTGATAGGTGCAAAACTTCTCACAGATACACCAAGAAATAAGGTGAATCAAACAATCTGAATTGAAGATTAAGTGGGAGATGACTTTAAATAAAACATGTTGGCCCCTGCTGCAAATCAGCTATTAACAACATAAAAAGGTCTGCTTCTGTAGTATATAATGTCAATTTTATAACAATTTACTACACATACTTAAATACAATTATTGGTTATTTAATCCTTATTATCATACATGCATACAGATGTTATGGAAAGAATATCACAGGAAATGTAGCACAGGCATTATCTAGCACATGTCTTCAGTTGCTAATACTCCCATTAAAACGTCCATATTTAACTCTGCTGTACTGTGTATGAACCTGCAATCAGGCACAGCCAGTACCAAGCAGTGACCGCACCATGAACAATCACTTGAATACTGCAGCCAGAAACCACAGGAATCACTTAGTCAATACAAACACTTGACATGACCCCCAGGGAAATTATATGCTTTACTTTCAAGTCTTATTTACATTGCTAACCAATGGTATTGTCACAGAACTATAGTCTTATTTACATTGCTAACCAATGGTATTGTCACAGAACTATATTTCACAGATTGCAATCATGCACTTTACTGTACTAAGTTATGTTAACATTTTAAGGGAAAAAAATATATTTCACAAAAACATAATTTTGTCCTACATCAATAGGTTCTTTTAAAGCAAGGTGGTTGTTTGTTATTCTGTACAATTTATGTTGTAGTCTTAATAAAGTTTAAATATTTCCACTGATTTATCTCATTAGGGAAAATAATGTCAATTCCGACATCAATCTGCAAGGAGTGTAATCAAAGAACAAGATTTCAAATTATACATGATTACAGGATAAGTGTTAATTAGTTATGAAATGACTATAAAAATAGAAATGTGTCCACAGACATGGATGCCCCCACCTATGCAGCCTGTTCCACACGGCGCCACTTTGTCTATATGCATACAAATTTTTGCAAACGGAGAATTGTCCTTTTATATTGTACTTTATGCTAATGTATTCTCTTATTCTGTGAAGAACGTCAAGGTTTAACAAATTTCCAATTAATAGTTTTAGTCCTGACAAAAAAAATCAATAAAGTGTAGTAATTAAAATTTTGGTGCAATTATAAGTTACGGTTCTTGTATGCTTGACTTTCTCTTGCTATGTTAAATAGTTCTGTGAAGAATCAACAAAATGCCTTTTATCATTTTTGAATTATGCTTTGCACAGTCATTAATTCACTAACTTCAACAAGTCAGTTTCATACATGCGACACACCATCTGGTGATGATGCGAGTCTGCCGTTTTATCAGAAAATCCCTGTATGCATAACAATCTTATGCTCTGGACAATTACTTTACCCTTGACCTTGATAAGTGACCTTGACCTTTCAGGTACAGACCGGATTCTTGCACGTCACATGCCGTCTCATAATTCTTTTCACTTCTGCGAAGTAATTTATAAATTCTTGCCAGACAAAATTATACTACAGTCAAAGACAATGGCCTAAACTCCTATATTAGACCTTGGACCTTTAAGTGTGACCTTGACCTTGGTCCAAAGTACCTGGTTTTGCACGCCACATGCCGTGTCATAATGCTTATCACTTCTGTCAAGTAATTAGAAAATTCTTCCATGTAGGACAAATTATGCTCCTGACAGTCCATGGTATTAATTCTTATATTTGACCTTTGACATTTTAGTGTCTTATAATGGATATCACTGCTGCCAAGTTATTTGAAAATCCTTCTATGCTGGACAAAGTTATTGTCTGGAAAAGAAGCTTAACATTTATACATATACTTGACCTTTGACCTTTAAGTGTGACCTTGACACTGAACCAATTAACCTGCTTCTTGCACACGACACACCCCCTCATGATGATTATCACTTCTGCCAAGTTATTTGAAATTCCTTCCCTGCTGGACAAAATTATGCTCCAGACAGGGTCTATGGATTAATTCTTATATGAGCCTTTGACCTTTAAGTGTGACCTTGACCATGGACATGGTTCTTGTGTGCGACACACGGTGTCAACATGCTTAGCACTTCCGCCAATTTATTTGAAATTCCCTCTCCACTAGACAGAATTATGCTCTGGACAGGGTCTATTACTTAAATTCTTATATTTGACATTGACCTTTAAATGTAACCTTGACCTTGAACCAAGGGACCTGGTTCTTGCAAGCAACACACCATCTCACCATGCTTATCATTTGTTATTTGAAATTCCTTCCATGTGGGACAAAATTATTGCTTGGACAGGGTCTATGGCTTAAATACTTATATTTGACCTTTGACCTTTAAGTGTGGCCTTGACCTTGGACCTAGGAACCTTGTTCTTGCGCTCGACACACCGTCTCACCATGCTTAACACTTGTGCCAAGTTATTTGACACTTCCATGCTGGACAAAATTATGCTCCGGACAGGGTCTATTGCTTAAATTCTTATATTTGACCTTTAAGTGTGACCTTGACCTTGGACCTAGGGCCCTGCTTCTTGCGTGCGACACACCGTCTCATTATGCTTAACATTTCTGCCAAGTTATTTGCTCACACAAAAATTATGCTCTGGACTGGGTCTATGGCTTAAATCCTTAGGTTTGACCTTTGACCTTTCAGTGTGACATCGACCTTGGACCCTGCTTCTTGCGCGCGACACACCATCTCATTATGCTCAACATTTCTGCCAAGTTATTTGAAAATCCTCCAATGCTGGACACAGTTATTGTCCAGACATTGTTCTGTTCATCAAAAATTGCATAGGCAGACATTAGCCCCATGAGGTCTAGTAATCTCTTAACTATTACTAACCCTAACTACACATTACTGGCTTTTCAAGAACATTTAATTTACAAGCCATAAATTTTCACCAGCCATGAGGACCAGTATTCTGGGAATTTTTCGTGGAATTCATACAGTTTTACTGGTATTGTCCATGCACTGTTAGACTTTTGCAGACACTACCTGGCATTTTTACTGGGCAGACAATATCCCGTTAGCTAAATTTCAGACATAAGCCACTTTCAACTAGGACAATATCCCCTTCCAAATAGCTAATTGGCCCATTTCATGTTTCAGTTTAAATGTACTAGTTAAATGTACGAGTCTATATCTTTTTAAAACTGTAAACAATTGGGGATACATTGTAGAGCTCCTTGTAGAGGGTTTTCTTGTCTAGAATAAAAAGTAGTATCACATGCTTGATCATAAATGTGCAGTTTGAAAGATGATGCATAATGCATATTGAATTACCAATAATTGACATACTTATGATATATTTCCCAACATTTTCAACTTACATATACAATTAAAACAACAACTTCTGTTATTAATTCCTGAAACTCTGACTTGTATTCAACACGGAAACAGTAAAGGGGCTAATGTCCTACCTGGATGGGCTAATGTCCTACCTGGACAGGGCTTATGTCCTACCTGGAAGGGGCTAATGTTCTACCTGGAAGAAGCTAATGTCCTACCTGGAAGGGGCCAATGTCCTAACTGGAAGTGGCCAATGTTCTACATGGAAGGGGATAATGGGCTACCTGGAATGGGCTAATGTCCTACTTGGAAGGGGATAATGTCCTACCTGGAAGGGGATAATGTCCTACATGAAAAGGCTAAGGGGCTGATGTCCTACCTGGAAGAGGCTAATGTCATACCTGGAAGGGGCTAATATCCTAACAGGAAGGGGATAATGTCCTAACTGGAAGGGGACAATGTCCTACCTGGAAGGGGATAATGTCCTAACTGGAAGGGGCCAATGTCCTACCTGAAATTGGATAATGTCCTACCTGGAAGGGAATAATGTCCTACCTGGGGGGCAATAATGTCCTACCTGGGGGGAATAATGTCCTACCTGGAAGGGGCCAATGTCCTACCTGGAAGGGGATAATGTCCTAACTGGAAGGGGC
The DNA here is from genome assembly GCA_027627225.1 of Congeria kusceri. Taxonomy (NCBI): domain Eukaryota; kingdom Metazoa; phylum Mollusca; class Bivalvia; order Myida; family Dreissenidae; genus Congeria; species Congeria kusceri. The sequence continues at coordinate 40,457,886 of CM051025.1, forward strand.
CAATGTCCTACCTGGAAGGGGATAATGTCCTAACTGGAAGGGGCCAATGTCCTACCTGGAAGGGGATAATGTCCTACTTGGAAAGGGATAAAGTCTTACCTGGAAGGGGATAATGTCCTACCTGGGGGGGAATAATGTCCTACCTGGGGGGAATAATGTCCTACCTGGAAGGGGCCAATGTCCTACCTGGAAGGGGATAATGTCCTAACTGGAAGGGGCCAATGTCCTACCTGGAAGGGGATAATGTCCTAACTGGAAGGGGCCAATGTCCTACCTGGAAGGGGATAATGTCCTACCTGGAAGGGGCCATTGTCCTACCTGGAAACGGATAATGTCCTACCTGGAAGGGGATAATGTCCTACTTGGGGGGAATAATGTCCTCCTTGCAAGGGGCTAATGTCCGCCTTAGCAAATTTTCAGGAAGGGGATATTTCACGAATCTTGAGATAGATTTGAAAGTTGAATTCTCTTCTTCCTAAATATTGGAACACCATAATATCACCTTATTTTATTATAGTATATACCTTCATTACCCTGCAAATACACAGTTGCATAGTGACTGGTGACATGGTATATTGCAATTGCTTATATACACACCATAATGTACACCATCGAGGACCTGTTTAATGGACACAACATTTTGGGAAGTTTTTTTTTTTGTCCCTAAATATTTAGATAAGAAAAACAAATTTAAGTGTCCCAATACTTCGCTGTAATTCTCTCCTTATGCTAAGTTGACACTGGCCGTAAAAAAGCATCTGTTGACATAAAAAATGTTGACATCAACTTTTCATGTTGCTTAAATAAAATAGATAATCAAAAAAAAACTTTAATGAATTATGATTGATAAGTAAGCAAATTAAGCTTCCTAAAACATGCATAAACTTAATCTTTTTCCACAACCCATCATTCAATGTTCATTAATATAATACAGTTTTAACAGACACTGCTTCACTCGCCAACTGGTGTTATAAAGGAAGAGTATGATTCGAAGTGTGCTATCTAATTACATGTATATATCAGCATATAGGACAAATATAATGGCCATCAAGGCCTTGGCTCTTCACAGAGTCATAGGATTTTAAACTAAACACTAAGATCACTAAGATTATACCAAAACTAAAACAATGGTATTGAACATTATAAGAAATACTGGTTTTCCCAAAAGTTACAGTTGACCTGTTTTAAAAACTGACAATTTTTTCAATTGGATGGATATTTTTGTTGGATTTTAAGATGCATTCAAACCATTATGATCCAATTTTTGCCCTGCAGAATCCCTTTCGTGCTTAAGATCAACTGTATTTTGAGACAAGAGTATCAAAACTAATCTAACTAGAATTGTCACGAGTGACGGATATATTCCCTTAAAATGGCCTTGTCACAAAACTATGGCATCCATTCGAAAGAGAATAGACATAAATAGAATGTTTTAATTGGTGAATTTTTAACACTGTATTTGGAAAAATTTAATTTCAATAGGAGCCATAACTCTGTAAACATTTAGTGGTTTGTAACCAAAATCAAACTTGACCATTATTTTATGATGCTACACATGTGTACCAAGAGTTATTTGATTTTATTATACTCACTTGATTATTTCTCTATATAATGCATATAAACTGCAGCAGGCAACAATTTGATATGTCGCCCGGCAATGTCGCCCGCTACCGCTATGTCGCCCGGTACGTAAATCATACGGGATTGTTCGGTTTAAGAAAATAAATATTGACTTCCTTGAGGGCGACAGCATCTCGTCAACCCTCAACAAACACTGTCGTCCGAGGCTGACAGTGTTGCCTCGGGTTGACAATACGCACTGTCACCCTCAAGGAAGTCAATATTTATATAATGTCAAGCCATTCTTGAGTTATTGTCCGGAAACCATGATTTTAGGGAATTAAAGTCGAAAAGGGGCCATAGCTCTGTCAAAATTTAGTGGTTTGTAACTAAAGTCAAACTTGACCTGAATTCTATGATGTTACACATGTGTACCAAAAATTATTTGAATATGTCAAGCCTTTCTGGAGTTATCATCCGAAAACCAACAGACCGACAGACCCACAAGCTCACTCCTATATACCCTCCTAAACTTCATTTGTGGGGGTATAACAAATGATCATATGGCTCCACAGACAGACAAGGTTCATACCAAATGTGGATGCCTCGCCGAGGTCCTGTCCGTGTTTCTGCATGTGTTCCCCCAGGGTGCCCTCTGGCTGAGGATACAGGGCGTTCTTCGCCTGGCCTCGCAGCTTGGCAATGGAGCTTGCAGCCGATAACTTGGCACGAGAAGCTGGCAGAATAAGTCATACATGATGTAACCAATGTTTCAAAACAAATGTATAATTAACATTTGGTATAAATAATTATTGTTTTTAAGACAAAAATTAAATAAACCTATATCTTGTTTCTATTTCAATAAAATGTAATTATGACTTCCATGGAAGAAGCAACATTTCATATGAAAAGCATTCCTACTGACGAGTTTACTTGTTACCATATTGTCAATATCAACAATTAATGAGAGTGCTTACCAGGGTTAGGTTGAAGGAACTCATGTGTTTTGCTTATAAGATCATCTGCAAGTTTGCCCATCACATCAATTTTCTGTTCATAAACAAATGATAATGTTAAAAACTACAATGTTCTTAATTAAATCAAGTAACATATAAACAGTATGCATTTTGCACTATCAGACATGATTTTTATTTTAGACCTCAGATATATATCCAAGACAGGCAACTTGTTTTGTTTTTCATATCAGGGTACTGAGGGTTTATAACGATATACCCTGATAGACTATGTAGATCTATATACGATGTAATGTCATTTTTGGGGTAAAATCTGGTCAGCTGTTTACATTTATTGTTATGCAAAATGCATAACACAATGATTTTACTGAAATGTCAATATAAGAAACGATGTTCAAAAGCTCCTGCATAAGCATGAATCGACGAATGAAGAACTGCACGACAGTCTGTAGTTGGTGACCAGCCAACCCCTACCTACCCGCTCCATCTCAATGAACTCATCATCCAGCTCAGTGCCTTTCGCCCCGCCAATCTTCTCACTCATAAACTGAAATGCACAACAGCAACACTCTCCTAGTACTACCCTGTCAGAATACTGCATGATTTACACTTTATTTATATATAAATTACATAATAGGTATAGGTACAACATTTGCATTTCAATATGTCGAGGGTTGAGAACCAGAAGGTATCAACTGCCATCGATCCTAGATGAGTTAGTACAACCAATGTTTCAAAATATCTTTAAACACATGTATAATGTACTACTGAGGAATGATAACATTCACCGAAATAAAGGCTTTTCAATTAATTACATAAACATTGTCAACAGTCATTAGAGGAAAATAACTCCATATTATTTCTATATTAAGACACAACTTCCCAATTGAATTACAAATGTTTACACAAATTTCCAATTGCAAAAATGTTAAAATCAGCAAAATTGATAGCTTGCATATGAGGAAAAAGTTTGAGCCAAAAAAAAGCCAACTTTCAATGGGAATCTTCACAGATTACCATAACAAGTGAATCTATAACATCTGCTTACACATACAAATGATTGTAATGACTGTTGTAACGGACACTGACAATGAGCTTTACATGTATCATTACATTGATAATAAACTAATATGGCATAGCATGTATAATGTTAAATAACCCCCTGTAATGGTTTAAGGCAGAATTTTCAAACAAACTCATTCTGGCACAACAATAGGAGTATATAACATATGTGAGACGATATGGTTCACACAGCAGTGATATATGTACACATATGTACATAATAAACATTAAGTGACAGCACTTGACTGTAGAGTTTCTGATCTGTTCAATAAAATCAGAAAAGTTAATTAACATGCTAGTTATATGTGAACTAACAGCCCATACTGATCTTGTTAACCATCAAATTGAAAGTGCAAAAGAAGTGGCCTCTTAACAAAATCATTGTTACAGGCGCATGGCTTGAGACACGTACATAACATAGTCGCCATTAATTAACACATTATAATATTTTGCTGTTGTTGTGCCTACTAGCAGTTAATATGTGATAATTTTTCAATAAAGCCAACTGTGTTGAACATAATGTACCACACTAAGATTTTAGCGAGTAAAAAGTATTCATGAATGGGAAGATCCATTTTTGAATGAAGATTATTGAACATGTCTTTGTTTTGCATTTCTTATGTACATTATGTAAGGAGCCAATAGCCTTTACAGAACTAAAAAACCACTGTAAATGTATCATATATAAGTCAAATCCACCTCATTTCATCATACTGAACAAAACAACAACAGAGTGTTATGTCACTATTGCAAAATACATGATAAACATGAAATCTGAGATACATGTATTGACATGAAGTAGACAATAAACCTAAGAAATACATCCTTTAAAACAGGAACTATGACAAAAACAACTAAACAGTTTAGTGTCCTGAATACCAGTAACGTGCCACTTATCAAGTGCTTGTTTAAGTACATGTACATGAGCTGAAATTGAATTGTTGATGTCAGATATTTAATACTAAATATATCTTAGGCAAAAGTATTTTCCAGTCTCCCAGACGAATGGCTGTCGGACTTATGCACCTATCACTATTTTCCCCCAGGGAGGGAGCGGCGGGCTGACCCACGGGAATTTGACATATTCCCCACCCTAGAGTCAAGCATATCTGTCTAAATCCCCTCAGTGGGAGATGCTATATGTCTATCAAATGGCCCGGGGGCCTGTATTACTGAGATCTACAATCCGACCAAACTCTATTACTCCAGCCCGGAATCATTTGGAATGTCAAATTTCCACGTGTCGGGAATCGCTTTCAGTCTTAAGTCCCGGGGGAAAACATTTACAGGTGCATTATCAGTGATCAGTTATTTATATCAATAATGTCTGACACAAAAAGTGATCTATAGAATGTTTTCCCTAAGAAATAGTTAGAAAATGCATTTATGTTCAGAGAAGTTACTTTCAACTAAATCGTGCTAGAAATCTTTTACGCACCTCTATATGCAGGGTTTATTGATTATCTTATTACCCCACTGCCGTAAATAAATCCCGTTTGGTCCGAATTTTCGCGCCTTAATCGCTACTTTTTCATTTAAACTCGTGATATGCAACAAACAATAACACGACCCATGCAACATCAACGTGTAACAGTTTGACGTCACCAGCTTGCATTGCGCAACGTCCTTTCACTGCTGTCGCTTTAATTAGCAGCCTAATTTCAAACAGCTGTGGGTCGTGAAAAACATGCTGCACGCCGTCCACGTGGTGGGTGTTCACCGTCACTGTAAGTGATAGATCAATACTAACCTATACAACAACAACGTTATCGATACCGTGTAACTGCTTTCGCATTTTAGAGGTAAATTAAATGGTGTCTAATGAGTAAAAATATGACACATACAAAATATGACACATACAATGTGCATATCCTTCGCGATTTTATAGACACCTAACTGTTTTGCACAAAAGCAAAGATTTCACAGTTCTTTGCGCTACACAATTTTTATATCACGGTCATTACTGTAACGTCCACGCTTTCCATGCGGATGACGTGACGTGATTGTCAGCATAATTTTCGCTAGATTTGTTTTTTATAGCTAACAACGGGTTTTACATGAACAACATGTGCATAAGAAATGTAAATAGAATATGTGTGTATGTCTCGTGAACAGTAAAATTCGGATTTACGTTGTCATATCGTAGTTTGATATTAAAATTAAATGTATTCTATATTGTATTTTATGGGTGTTAACAACAATTAAAAAGGTAAGCAAATTACGTTTGCTGTTAGAGATCGCGAAAACACACTAGTGTATACATGTATAATGTATACTATAGACTATACATACATTAATGAATTTTCGGTCCGGCAATCTTTATTTCGGTCCGGCATGTTTTGACTGGTTTTCAGACCGAATGTCTGACACTTTTTTTTGAGCTTTCGGGAAGTCTGGTATTAGAAAATTTTACATTTTAGGAAACTAAATGGTGCAATTTGGGTTATACTTGAAGGTGTTTGTATACTATTTGTTTTACTTTGTTAAACAACAAAATATAAACAAATCAATGAACGCATGATTCAAATCATTTAATATTCTGGAAATAAATACTTTCATTCATAATTTTTTTTATGTTTTATGTTTTATTCATAAAATTTACGCTACTAAGAAAGGTCTTCACAAATACCCTCGTCAGTTTCCACACTTTGCCAACTGCGACACGACCATGATATATGGAAACTTCTCTGTCGTTGCTCCTTCTATTGAGATGATGTGGACATGAAGTCAAGAATCTACTTCCTTTCATTTTGACAATTTGTCGAATAATAAAATCATTAAAAGCAAATTTTGCTCAACTGTTATGTTTGGGATTAACCAAAATAATTATTTGAATTTAAAAGGTGCGATACTAATAACTGTAATGAAAATAAATATCAATTAAACCTTTAATTCAGGTGGATAATTTGATAAACCACAAGCGTTTTGTTTTCACAGTTTTCAGATAAAAGAGAAATGCACAGTTCGTGCTTATTAAAGTGCATTCAAGTATCTATTAATGCCTCGCTTATTGTCTTGAGTGTCTTCAATTGCAGAACCCGATAATTTAATAGATTAGCTTTGGCAGTCGAGAGACGCCTTAAACAATTATCTTTGACAAGCGAGCCCCACGTGTTGAGAATATACAATATGTCTAATTTCACAGTATATTACTTTACATTTATGACATGTCCAGCGGCTTATTATGGCATGTCGTGGCAAATAAGGGATGTCGGCAGCAACATGCCTTATTGGCCTGTGAGAAACCCTGATATGGGACATTTATTTTACTCATTTACCTTTACTGCCTACCACATTTATTGTACATTTTCATTTACGTAGCAATTTATCATTTATACACTGTTTTCCATTGTATAACATTGTTGCGTGTCAGCTAGCTCTGTCACAGTTGTAAGGATGTGGTTAGCCATTCGACAATAATTACTTTGCCTAATTTTACAGTTTAATCGTGCTTCTTGATAGTAAATAAATAAACAAGTCTTATATAAAGTTTAAACGTTTAATCCTTGACTCCTTGTTCAACCCAAATGTAAATAACAATTGGGCAATATAAACATTTCAAGTAATAGTTTGTTAGTAAATATAGCAGATAAAGTATGTATTCCAAATCACTTTACAGAGTTACTGGTGGTGAAAATGAAAATCAGACACTACAATTCTTCACCATTCGCAATCTCTCAACGCTCACTACTACACGATACAGTAGATCTAGATTCGTGTTTCATATAAGCTCTATATAGGTGCGTGAACTGTTACAATATTAACGAATAACTTATACTTCAATAGATCTATATAGCTTTAAAATAGATCTAACTTGCAATAATAAATGAGTGCAATTTCTATTGTAAAAGTTTCTTTAATTTAAATTAGCAGTAAGCTTGAGTTTTAAGTCTCAAGTTTAAAGAATTACATTTATTTTTAAGTACGACGATGTTACGACCAGACTGAATTGCTGAAACAATTTTCAGCTTATATACGCCAGTGACCCAAAAAGTGGTCACTGACCAAGTTTTTATGACACAACCAAGAATTTCTGGTCGATCGTCCAAAATAAATGGGCCGTGACCAAATAGTTGGTCAGCCGTGACGTCAGTAGACCAAAAGAATGGTCATGAACGCTCTAAACAGAAATCTGCAAAATAGGCAGACATATTGGATTTTATGTATAAACTTTGATAAAACAAACAAATGAGACTTTAACCTACAAGATACATAGTTTTAAATGTACACAACACAGCGATTACACAATATCTATTAATAACCTGTTTCATGGTTCTTAAAGCAGCTGCCGAAAATATTTTAAAATCAACCACAATGCACAGCAACAAAATGGCTTCTATTGACAGGAATATGCAAGCATTGCGACAATAAAATTCAAAATTAATGTATTAATTCAAGGATAATTAATCTGACATGCAGCCAAAATGAAAAGGTACTGATACTGAATATTATAATAGCTTAAAATCGTTTGTACTCTAAGTTAAAACAATCTGAATCACATGAAATCGATAAACAGACTCAACGACAACAACATCATCAGAGTTTTCTGTGATATTACGCAGATCACATGCAAATTTAAAGTATGGCTGTTGAAATAAACGTCCAGTGTCAACAAGTACGTAGGGAAAGATCTAGGATCAACAAGGCAGTCTTAAGGACTGCTATATCCCCCGCCGTGATCCTTCATTAGATTTTAAAGAAGACTTTGAAGTATCACACGGACCTTAATCAGTTTCATGAAAATTCCTTAAAGGGCATAGGAGATATGGAGCTGACACAAAAATGGAGGCTCAAACATTTTACCTTTAAGCATGACCTTGACCTTGAGGTGGCAAGACTGCTCCATGCCTTCTGCACATTGCCTCAATGTGATAAACATTTGAGGCAAGTTTCATGAAAATCCTTCAAAGGGCATAGGAGATATAGAACGGACATGAAAATACAGGCTAAAATATTCAACCTTCAAGTGTGACCTTGACCTTGAGTTGGCGTGACTGGCTTATGCCTTCTGCACATGGCCTCAATGAGCAAAACATTTGTGCCAAGTTTCATGAAAATCCTTCAAAAGGCATAGGAGATATGGAGCGGACACAAAATGGAGGCTCGAATATTTGACCTTTGACCTTTAAGTGTGACCTTGACCTCGAGCCAGCATGACTGACTCATGCCTTCTGCACATCGTCTCAATGACCTAAACATTTGAGCCAAGTTTCATGAAAATCTTTCAAAGGGAAAAGGAAATATGGAGCGGGCACGAAATCTAGGCTAGAATATTTGACCTTCAAGTGTGACCTTTACCTTGAGCTGGCGTGACTGACTCATGCCTTCTGCACATCGTCTGAATGACCTTAATATTTGAGCCAAGTTTCATGAAAATCCTTCAAAGGGTATAGGAGATATGGAGCGGACATGAAATGGAGGCTCGAATATTTGACCTTCAAGTGTGACCTTGACCTTAAGCCGGCGTGACTGACTCATGCCTTCTGCACATCGTCTCAATGACCTTAATATTTGAGCCAAGTTTCATGAAAATCCTTCAAAGGGTATAGGAGATACGGAGCGGACACGAAAATGTAACGGAAAGACGGACGGACGAAGGGCATTCCTATAACCCCCCTCCCGCTTCGCGGCGGGGGATTAAAAAAGGTACAGGGTGCTGCTAAAAAGGAGCAGGAAGGAAAGCCAGACAAGTTGGTTTACAATTGTTAATGTTTTGCTTAATCCAGAGTTTTTATGAGGTTAATGCTTCTGAATATGGTTTTAAAGCATTGTGTATTCATTTGTCATTGAATATTTGCAACAATATTTTAAATTATAAAAGATATTTAACATTTCTGGGATGACTAGCCCAGAGGGTCAGCAGGGGAAAACCAAAAAGGAGCAGGGTGCTGCGTCCTGCTATTTTGTTCTAGATCTTTCCCGAAGTACGTAAAAGAATGAAAGTAAATAAATTGTTCATTTGATAAACAAAATGTTTACAACTACACTAACATAATTATGTGATGTATTATTGTTTGTATTTTGGGCCAGAGGCCTTTCATTATCAAAACAGTTTGTTGTTCTTGTTGTATATCTATAGCGTAAAGAAACAAAAATTAAGCCAGATGCCTACCATAGAACAACTATTACGCAAAGGCTGGGTATGTACTTTTCACTACAAATCTTGCTGCCTCAGTCTGAAATCTTACAAAGCCTCACTCTGAATATTTCCTGAACTATTTAAGATCAAATCACAGGGTTTGTTTTTTGGTGTTCGGTTTTAATTTTCCTCCAAATTGAGACATTATCCAGAAATAACAAAGTTTTAAACAAAGGAAGGTTAGATACTTTTCTATAAAAAAAATCTTGCTGCCTAAGTCTGAAATCTTACATTGCCTCGCTTTAAATATAAATAACTCCAGAACTATTACAAATAAAATAACAATATTTGTTTCTTGCTGTACAATTTCAAATTGCCTTCAAAATAAGATTTTATTCAGCAAAATCCATCCAGAAATAACAAGCAAAGGCAGGTTAGATACTTTTCTATAAAAATCTTGCTGTCTCAGACTGATATCTAGCAAAGTCTTCCTCTGAATATCTCCAGAACTATTGAAGATACAATCAACTTTAAATTTCCTTCCAAATGAGACTTTATTCAGCAAAATCCATCCAGAAATAAAAAAGTTATAGGCAAAGGCAGGTTAGCTACTTTTCAATAAAAAAATCTTGCTGCCTTAGTCTGAAATTTTACATAGCCTCGCTTTAAATGTATATAACTCCAAAACTACTAAAAATAAAATTACAATATTTGTTTTTAATGTAAAATTTCAAATTGCCTTCAAAATAAGACTTTATTCAGAAAAATCCGTCCAGAAATGACAAAGTATTGGGCAAAGACTGGCTATATAATTTTCACTAAAAAATCTTGCTGCCTCACTCTGAAATCTTACAAAACATCGCTCTGAATATTTCCTGAGCTATTTGAGATAAAATTGCAGTGTTTGTTTCATGTTGTTAAGTTTTTTATTTCCTTCAAAATGAGACTTTATTCAGCAAAATCCGTCACGAAATAACAAAGTTATAGGCAAAGGCAGGTTAGATACCTGTACTTTTCAATAAAAATCTTGCTGTCTCAGCCTGAAATCTTACAAAGTCTTGCTCTAGATATCTCGGGAACTAATTAAGATAAAACCACAGTGTTTGTTTCTTGGTGTTCAGTTTCACATTTCCTTCAAAATGTGACTTTATTCAGCAAAATCCATTCAGAAATAACAAATTTTTAGGCAAAGGCAGGTTAGCTACTTTTCAATAAAAAAATCTTGCTGCGTCAGTCTAAAATCTTACATTGCCTCGCTTTAAATATTAATAACTCCCCAACCACTAAAATAAAATTACAATATTATGGGTGTACAGTTTAAAATCATAAGGTTACACTCAATTTAGTTACGGGGCCTTTTTATTCGATAAATAATGTTCTTAGAAGCATTTGTTTAGTGCTTCAACTGTTTTTAATCGTTACCACTGTTGAACTCGTAGTACTGATTGGATAATTAATGAAGTATAAACATCTTGATATACAAACATGTATATTATATATGTTATGTTCTTGCAAAAACGGCGAGAAAATTTCCTCGTGCACGTCATGTCAACGTGCGTCAAATGTTAAAATGCACACTATACAGTTTGCACTTTGTGTAAATCTTTTGTTCTGCAAGAAAAGCGCGCAAAAATTATGCTGACATGTACAACGTCACGTCATCCGCATGGAAAGCGTGGGTGTATTTATTGCCATATAAAAACTTAGTAGCGCAGAGAACTGTGAGATCTTTACTTTTGAATAAAAGCGCATAAGTTAACATCAAAATTATGTATCTGTATGGCGAACATATGCAGTTGACATTTCCTCTTTAACAATGAAAAACAAAACAGCCGAATTGATAACGTAATTGTCGCTCAGATAGGTCAGTATTGATCTAGGACATAAAGTTACTGTATACACCCTCCACGTGATGACTAACAGCAATTAGCAACCACTGACTATCTGACCACCGTCCCACGAAAGCGTGACAAAGGATAATAAACCACTGTTTGGGTTATCATAACTGTTCCTGGTCGACACGCGGCTAGCGGGAATTGTTGTCATAGGGACCAATTACGGATTTAACGATAAGATGTAAATTGTTGGCCCAATGCAACTTTTATTGCACATTAACATCAATTTTTGTGATTGACCGGGACAAAATGCATCTGAGCGGGATGCCTGGACAAACATCGCGAAAGCGGGACAATACCGGAGAGAACGGGACGTATGGCATGTATGTACCTACCTACCTACCCAACCCTATTTTGCATGGATCGGGAAGGGGAAACAAACATTTTATTTTTGGCCTTGGTGGATTGTATTTACTCAAATATAAATAAACTACCAAGTTGCCTGAGGAAAATGTATTTTATTTCATGCTATACTTTGAATGAGTGGAGACAGGCCTTTTTCTGACCTTTTTGGGAAAAAGTACCTTGTCTGAAATTGGGAATTTCTTAACGTAAACTTTGTCTTATTGGGAAAAGAATGTATAAATAAGTCTTGTTGTCAGTATAAATTTCCATTAATTAGTTGATAAAATAGCAATATATATCTGAATGCCATTAAATTTTTAAAATGTTTTTGTTCTTAAAATATTTCTTGATGTAATTTTCGTCAAGATTGTGCCGGTGTCAAGCCATATTCTGTAGCTGAAGGGAATTTATTTTTTCAGTTGGGAAAAAACAACCATATTTTGCATTGGGAATGGGTCAGATATTCTGACCCGTGAGGCTTATAGAAAAAGGCCTGGGAGAATACCAGTGAATGATAACCCGATCATTTCACTCTAGGTCGATTGAAATGATAATGTTTTAACATTTCACTCTTGGTTATATGGAACTACTTTTAATTTCCTTTTTAGGTTTATTTTTTGAAAGTAAGTCAATACCCTAAACGTCAGTGTTTACATCGGCCTTTTTAAACAACAAAAAACACATTATAAAATTCAATACAAATATAATTAAGCGACAACGACGCAGTAAGAGTGGCACTATTTTCCTACCACAACAGTGATCGACAATTGTGGAATCATAATGACGTCATATTTATGACGTCATAATACACAAAACTTGTGACGCTTCAGCACATCTCGTGCATTTTTTTAAATTTATCGTTCAAAAGCATGAAATAAAAAGATAATTTGTTTAATGCAGTGTAAGATCGTATTTTATTTCATTCGTGGTCATAGAAACTAGATAATTTCACTCCTGGCTCCGCCACTCGTGAAAATATTGTTTCTTTGACCACTCATGAAATAAAATACGATCTTACACTGCATTAAACAAAATATCCTCTATATATTATCCTGGACTGGAGTGTCCATATTCCGATGACATAAGAAACTAATAAATTTAAAGATATTCATTGAATGAACTTTAAAAAATAAAAATATCTACTCAGATTGAAAAAATAATCATTTATCTCTGAACAACAACCATTTGCACTTTTGTCATGTAAACATGACCAGCAAATGGAAAATGCATTTGCAGGTACCATAAATCAGCCATCTTGAATTTTGTTCCAAATTCCGATGACACACTATAACAACATGAAATATATTTGTTTTGCCTTGTTTTTCAACATTACTTCACCTTTATGTTATCCAGTTATCAATTGGCAACATTGTAGACAAAATTAACTAGAGGTTTCTTATGTACTTTTTCAGAATCTTTAACACAATAGTAGACAGGGTGTAAACAGCCACATTTTCTGTTATCTTTGACAGGGTGTCAAAGAGAACAGAAAATGTGGCTGTTTTATATATTACATGAAAAGTGACTCTAAATATTTTTTGATTTTTTTTTTCTGTCTTGCATGTTTTAAATTCAATTTCAACGAAATAAACAAATAATCCTGCTCTAAAGTGCACTGATTATTTAAAACAATGGTTCATCGGAATATGGACCCACTTGGAATTAGGGCCTTTTACGATATATATTCTGTGGTTGATCATCGTTCGATAGTGATAGGCAATCATTATCATTATAGTAATAAGCAAAGCAGCTTTTAAACAGATATACATACTTTTATATATAATCGTTAGTCTGCTTTTATTTCAGCACCAGCTACAGATATTCCAAAATTCATGTCAAAACTCAAATAAAAAAAAAATACATGTAAATCTGTTTTAGGAAGGAAGATTAGATGATAAATTAGACACTATTAAACCCTTGATAAGATAATTCCCTTGATAACTGAATTTGTTTCCAGATGACACTTTAACTAATAATGGGATATGACAACCAGGACGCAAGTCGGTTATGGCTCTAACGTGAATAACAATAACACTAAGTTGACTAACATCATAATTCAATTAAACCTTGTGTATCACACTAAAATAAGAACATTTTCGAATATTAAACCATACCTGATTGGCTTTATTAAACTGTTTCTTAAGTCCTGCGAGCGACATTTTGCGTGTGTATGTATTGAATAAAACATAAATTACAATATTTTGTAATGACTGAGTTTGACGTTCGATGGAAACAGGAAATACTCTCCCCACGGTGTTTATATAAATTTCAGCTCCAGCCGATTATCCTTAAACGATGCGTATTCTACGGTCATTTCATTAGTGGGCAATATACGACCAAATATGTATCAAACAAAAGTACTTTGATACGATACAATAACTAAGTGTCATCAATGAATGAACAAAAAGGCATCAATTAATCAGGTGAAAGATCAATGAATAAAGTCCGTTCCATTGTATCTCTCTCCCATGCACCGGCCAAAATCCGGCTAAAATCACTCTAACTTCATCACCATAATATGTCTTAAACAAACATCAATAAACAAAAAAAAATACTTAAGTTCAATGGAACTGTATATGAATATATCCGTAAACGTCATATTATTAAAAAATGAGTTTTACGAGCCTTTATATTTTAAACGTGGTTTATTGCATGTAGGCCTATGTAGAATTTGGTGCTGTTTAACTTTTTTCTTATAAATTGAACAAATAGCATATTTATATTAAAACAATAAACGGGTGATAATCTAACGTTTACAAATGGAACAGATAATTCAGTACATGTGAGTGGACAACTTTTAATTGCTGTGTAAAATGGGCTACGTTCATTTCATTTTGTCGATTTAAACTGTTCTATTTATTTCATATTTTTCTTCAATTTTCTACTTATTTGCTAAACAGATATTTGTTAGAATTTCGAATAATAAGCATAATGACCATTTTTCAAGATTAAGATTTCACGGATTAAAAACATTGGTTACTGTTACTGCACATTAACTATTTTGAAGAAACATAATCAGCTGATATTTGACCCTTTTCCAGCCGTAGCCCACTTCCGCTGCCAACTCAATCTGATAAGATTTGATGACGGTATCATAAAGATGGTTGTCTGAATGCCTTGACTGCTATCACTGATAATCTTGTCCGTTATTATAGAGGAATTACACGTTTTTATTAAATAAGAAAGTTACATTATTAATTAATTTAAAGCTTATAATGCTAGGAAAATAAAATTTAGTTGTTTTAAAGGGGATGAATATTATTGCTGATAAACAACTGAAAATACTGAAGAAACTTCTTTTTTAGCAAACCTGAACGATATACAGTACAATATATATGTACAACTTTTTAAATTACATGTAACATTACCTCTCGAAATGTCAAACAAATAAATTAGGAAATTCGCATGTCTACATTTTTTTTGAAAGTTTTTACTAAAACATAATTATTTTATTACAAATATATATTGTTTTGTTTATTATTTCAATTAAATTATAACATATTTTGAAGATCAATACATTTATTTAGCAATTAAATATACAGTTTTATTGGTCTGCCTTGATTTTGTTTCTGTGTATTAGACACCATTTATATACAATGAAGAAAACAACAACTTATTCAGCTTATTTTAGCAGCTTCATCATACTTTACTGAAGTATGACTCCTTTATTTAATTAAATAACGCTCTAATCAATTGTTTAATGCTCGCATGTATTATTTTTATTCTCATAAATCTAGAAATCAATTTAATTGTATCCATTAAGAACGATTCTTGCGCCTTAACATTGCAATGTTACGTATCAGTCATTTTCTGTGTGCCTAGGGTCTAGGTTTTATGACCCCTATCGACTGAAAGCAAGAAAACATCGGAAAACGGAGCCGGGTTTCGGCAATGATCGGCTGCAATCGCCGAAGCGGTTAAGGTCTAATTACCCCAAAACGGAAGTCACATCCTCAGGGTTACATGCTTTTTATGTAACAAAGAAGAAATTTATTTGCGCATGCGTAACCTTTAAGGACTTCACCTAATATTAGTCGTCTGCAAAGATTTTGAAAATGGACTCTTACAAACACACTGTACTGGAAAGAATAACTGCCAGATGCCACCTTGACCCCATTTAGGGCTGTATTTTATGGGATGGTTGCTCTAGGGGGCATTAGGGGGGTAAATATGGGAAAATTAAAGCAAAATGTCCACCAGAGTGGCAATCCGATACCCATTGTGTTCATAGTGTGTTTTTTTTCATTTTCATTTTGACATTAATTTGCATTAGTTTCAACAATTCTCTCATTTATGTCATAATGCCTTGTGTTGTAATCCTGAATATTTAGTTTAAGAACCTGTAACTGACAATAATGCCCGCAAAGGTCGTGTTCGCATTGGCCGATGCTTTGGCCATGATGACCGTCCGACCTGCCTACTTTGAATAATACCAATTTTCTTAATTTGCAAAGTTAACAGATCCTATTTAGTTCATATGTTATTTTGTAATTGTAGTTCAATCAGGCTTTCAGTTGAAAAATACATGAAATGCATGCATAAAACACTTAAGCCGCTCACGCCAACCTAGACCACACTTAATGGAGAAAGCGGCATCAAAATTTAAATCACCATCACAGTTTGGTTTAATTTCAGTATGTTTTTTAAATGCAGTGTTCAAAAGAACCAGGACCTCAGCCCTAACCATCAACTCATTGGTATACAAGTCTGAGTGAAGTGACGAGTCATAAAAAAATACTTTACTTGTCAACTACACTGAAGCGTTGGAGCGGGGCCGTAAAGCTGACACAGTCGTGTCCGTACCATCGGTATTTTTAAGGTTAGTACATGATTATTGTCATGTATTCTACTATCTAATGACTTCTTTTCCAGCCTGGCATTCTTCTTATCAACACCAGTAGGAAAAGCAAGAGTTTAACCCTTGTTGGGACTCTCAAACCAGTTTTAGAACTGAACTGTTCGCACATGAGCTCGACAATCTGAAGCCGGCATAGCGACTAGCCTTATCGCAGTAAATAAAACTATTGTACACTGGTAATCACAATATTGAGTAAACATGCACATAAAACATTTTGATTTTCACAGATTTCTCAGCAGAGAGTACCTGAAACAGATTGAAGATTGCAGGCGGCTGACCTCACCCACAGGTTCAGGTGTGACAGAAGACTGTTAATTAATATCTGGCATTGACATTTTGGGGTCAAATTCTTTTTTTTATTGTGTGGCAGGAGGTCAAATCTGTTGATTGTTATGTAAACAAACCCTTCTATGGGGTCAAATGGCATCTGAAATGCTACATTTATATGGATTTTACCCCCAAAAATGCAGAAACTTTAAAAAAAATTGTTCAAAACGGACTAAACACCTATTCTGTAACATTTAGAATGCCATTGAAGATTGTTTTCACTTCTGACTTTATATATTGTATCTGCTATGCCTATTAAAACTCAAACTTATGCTTAATTCTGAGCTAAAATCATGTTTTCCAGATGTACCCAAGTACATTTCTTTCCGTCTAAATTTTTGCCTCAAAACACCATTATATGTGACATTTTCAATAATATTTGTTTCCAATAAATCTTTAAACCAGTGTAATAGGACTTCAAATTTGAAAGGGTTGCGTTCTCTTAAAGGCTGTCAGTCAGATAATAAGCACATGTGGTTGAGTGCAGGATGCATATAAATTGTAAAATACAGTTTAAATGATATATTTTGGTATCATTTTAAAGGTATATATGTAAGCAATAAGAAAATAAATGCTGTTTTATGCACTACTTTTTGTCTAGTGTTCCTAGCTTCATAACTTTTGGCCCATGTATTCATGCGCAAAATGGCAGCCTCCATGCCCGTCAAAACCGGTGTGTTTTTTCTAAAGTAAATATTTTGAGTTACAACACATATACTTTTTTGACGTGCTGTTTTTTTCAAAAGGTTATGTCCTCATCTTTCCAACAATGTATGGTGATATATAGGGAAGTAGCTTGGTCATGGTGAAAAGTGAGATCAAATTTTGAATATTTTTTATGTTACAAGGAATTTATTTGCGCATGCGTAACCTTAAGTGGATTATTGGATTTCCAATAGCACACCAGAGTGGCGGTTGTTCTTCCATATGAATTATAACCAGAGGCGTACATAAATATTACAATTAAGGTAGTGTACCCGTAATAAACTCCCGCGTTTTTTTGCGATGTCGGTCGATGTCGACATTATTCGTAATTTATTCGGGTGATTACGGTTACATTCGCTACAGTTCGTTGAACATCGTTTTTTCTCTGATATTTTCATTTTTTATTTGCTAGAACGTTTTATTTCGTTTATTATAGGTAAAATGAAATGTAATTTTATTTTATTCATCACTAAGTGCTAACAAAACGAAAAGTTATTAAAAATATTAAAGCGAAAGTAACCGGAAATGTTATGACGTCACTTCTTGTTGTCATTTACAATGGAAAATCGAAATGCGAAAGGCAGGTTCGTTTCTAAAAAAAAGATCGTTAAACAAAAAGAAAATGAATTAAAAGATCACGAATATTGTAAAGACAATAATTTTGTTCAAGATACATGTGGTGAGTCGGATGACATAATAAATAATCGATGGAAAGAAGGAAGGAGACTAGTCGAATGGGAAGTTTTGCTTGAAAATTTAAGATTTTGTAAACAATGCAGACTTGGACCAGTGCCATTGACAATAACAACAATAAAAGGTGAATTGCTTAAAGGCCTGGGGGGATATTTATACGTTAAATGTAACAACATCGATTGTGGCTTTGTCAATACCGTGGCATACGGAAAAACCTACCGTGAACCATCCAGCCAGGGTCGCCAGGGAATGCCATGTTTTGCTGCAAACACAAAGCTTGGAATCGGTGTGTACAAAGTTTATTACCTTGAAGTTAAAATTGTTTAATGACTATCATAATGATAATAGAGAAAACTTGTTCTGAAACTGTTTAGAATTTTGTAATTTAATGATTTTACTTATTTAACCTATCGTAAATGCAAGATGAAGAGTGCCTCCATCATGGGCTTTGAACACACGACTACAAAACAGTTGCACACCACTCTACAAACACACCTTACCGGGCGTATTGTTATTACCCACATGCAACTCTCCTCCTATCACTTTCCTTTATTGCAGATTCTCTTGTGAATTTTAACACCATAAACTGTATTTATAAATATTGTAAAATATGATCTTAATTATATGGTTATTCTGAATTTAAACTAGAATAAGATTTTTTTTAGTGAATGTTGTATTTTATATTTAGCAATGATCGACAGCGTTGGTGGTCCAGTGCGTGTGAATAACATGCTGTCCACACTGAATATGAAGCCGGTCAATGCAAAAAATCTCAAGTTGATGGAAAGTCGAGCTGGAGCTGTCGTGGAAACAGTTGCCAGAGATTCTTTACATTCAGCAGCTGTAGAAGCTTTCCAACAGGAAATGGGGTGTGTAAAGTAATCCATGCGATTAAAAAGATTCGAGTCTTATAATATACGCAGTTTGTTTATGATTGTTTTTGTTACAAGATGAGGAGGTATAGCTGATGATGCAACAACAGAACACTGGAAGAAGTAGGATAAGCAGTGTGTATGTTCAAGCACTAATTAGATTGTAATAAATTACTGAATTTGTATCATTTTGATCACATTTGAATGAAAATAACACTGAATAATTTTAAATTTAACTGATCAAAAGTTGTAAATGCTTATATTAAAATAGTCACACAAATTGTAGCTTTTGTTATATTAAGAAAAACTGTTTTCAGCAGGGTTGCTCAATGCTTGGTCTATCACCGGGATGTCACACTGTAAGTTATGCAGAGAAATGCATGAAACGCAGGGAAGTGATGCGTGACAAAGCTGCCTTACCAGCCACGAAACGCAGGCGGCTCCAACTGAAACAAGAAAGAGCGACAAACCAGGGCGCACTGGAAGTTCTAGAAGGAGACACATATCAATCTGGTGAGTATCAAAGCACTGTGTGTCATGTCACTTGTTGTTTATTATGTCAGAATGTAAATGCTGATTTATATTGGTTTCTGTTATTTAGAATTAAAAACATGTATCCCAGTGTACACTCAATGACATAGTACTTTATAGAGATGAACTACATTTACATGTCATGTTCATTGAATTTAAATGAAAATATGTCATTTTCTATATTTTAAAAGAGTAGGCAACTATATTGTGAATTATTCTGGACGGTACTTTTATAATCAAAATAATTATAATTTTGTGAAAACTATTTTTTTTTAAATGTATACATTTTAAAGTGATAATATTAGACATAACATATTTTACAGGTATCGGCCATGAGGAGACTGTAGATGTTGAGAAAGTTCCTGATGCCATACCTCGAGGGAACTTCAAAGCTGTCACCCTTCATCACACGCCAAGAATTATAACATTTGATCTGGAGACAACCGGTCTAAGTATGTGTGATTATGGATATTATATGTAGATATTCATGTGTGAAATGGCTGTGGGAGTGTTTGTTTTGAATACTGTCAATAATTTTGGGGAAGAAAACACAGGGTGTTCTTGACTCCTTGTATTGTATACTTATTATATCACATTATTATGTAAATGTATGAAACAATACTATAGTTCAAAAAGAATACTTATTTTACATTTTTTTTCCAGAAAGTACAGGTTCTTTTTAGGTCAATTATTTCATTTGTTATATTGCAGTTATATAAAATAATTAATGCACATATTCTTATTATAATCACAAATAACACTGTTTTCAGTTCAAGGAAGAATCATGCCACACATAACCCAGATTGCGGCAGTAGACGTAGAATATGGGGGACAATTTAATACCTATGTTATCCCCAAAATACCCATTAACCCTGAGGCATCTGCTGTTACGGGCATTACACTGGATGATGGTGAAATGAAGGTGCAGGGAACTGGAGTGTTGGCAGTATCGATCAGAACAGCTGTACAGCAATTGTCAACCTGGATTCAGAAATATGACAACGTGTGTTTGGTCGCCCTAGATACGTTCCCTGTTGCCGCTTTGATTGATTCACTAGCAGTTTTCCGAAAGCTATTCCCAAAAACATCACTGAAGCAGGTAGACCTGGTAAAAACATTGTTAGGGACCACATATGATGCTCATAATGCCATGGCAGATGTTCAGGCACTAGGAAGGTTATTGAAATTTGTCAAAATATCACCGAAGGACCTCATGTCATACAGCTTCACGCTATCTGCAGTAGCCAATTCATTACTGTACAACAATGCTAAAGCCCTGAACCTAGGCAGTCTTGACCAGCTAGTGTACAAAGTTATCGGCAAGAGGCCAACAGCAGAAAACATAGCAGGTTCTGGTCTTCACTATAAACATTTAAACATGATTTTTCGACGTGGTGGTGAAGATGGACTGCGAGATGTGTTTACCTCCAAAAATTCTGATGGGTTGCCTAGAGTTACAAGTGCAAAAAAAGTGTTGGATGAAGTGATTCCAAAGCTAGCCCAATGTTTAGGAAAGGATTAGTTGAATTGTTAACATACTGTTCAGTATAGGAAATGATGAACACAAAGTCATGTATACTGTTGAGTGTCTTTGTGCTGATTGGATTGAATATTGCTGTTATGGTTTTACAATATTTTATAGAATTGATGATGCAGTATTATATAAATAATATTATATATCCTTTTCTATAAACAAAACACAGAAAGGATAGTAATAATGTATAACATTGTAATATTTTGTAGAGCATACTTAATTGTCTATTTCAGTTGATATTTTTATATGAAATTGATATTTTTTGTTGTTGCTGCATAAGTTATATAATTGGCAATATTATATATTTTAATTCATCTTAAATGTATTTTATTTATATATTTGTGATGTCTGTGTACATATGTTCCAGTTGGGCACAAAGAACAGTGTTTAATTTTTATTCAAAAACAGTAATGTAATTATTGTGACACTAGTTGTTAAATACTGCCTGGATATTCATTGTAATAATATTTTAGGCATTGTGATATTATCATAAATTATTTTGAAAACTGTACGGGCAAACTACTTTTTAAAACACTTTTATATGTGTTTATATGTAACACATGAAAAATAAGTCAATTAATTTATTTATACCTGATTAATCTACAAAACTCGATTTTTGTGAACATGGTCTAGAATAGATCAGCTCTGAGAGCAGTAATTTTGTTGCTGTGAATCAAACATATATAACTATATACGACAAAATACAACTGCTAATGTTTTAATGTGTTTATTTTATTATTATACAATGTATATGAATTATATAAACACTAGAGTAGAGAATATATTTGCAAAAATGAGTGATGTTTTCACTTTTATCTAGCCTAGGGGTCAAATGCTTTGTGGCAAAAATGGCGGACTGGTCTACAGAATATGAAAATTGCAATAACTTTCTTATTTGACGGTAAAAGTTTCTAATATTTGGTATTTCTATCCATAAGATAATACAGATAATAACAATAATATTATTATTTACATTGGAAATAATTGTTTTTACGGGTACACTACCTTAAACACATATATTTGACTAAAGCTGTTTCGCTTGTTCCACAAGTTTTTAAACGTGAACAACTTACCCCGTAAAATATCGATATTTTCGGACACTTAAAAATAAATAAAAATTTTCGTGTCCGATAATTTGGATACACAAAAATACTCCCAGATTACAGGTGTCCGAAAATTTAAAGACTATGACAATATTGCAATTACGTTCGGATATGTCCGGTGTATAACGTTTTTTGCCGAATATACACGGATAGTATCGATTAATGATTTCGCGTGCTTGTTAAATACCACGCCGTATAGTATTATTAATTTTTAGCGATGTTTGCAATTAATTTTAAATCATATCATTGTATGATTTTGTTTTACAGAAAATTACGCCAAGACTGCATTTTGTCGACCGAGTTCAAAGATGATTAAATTAAGCAGAATTTATTGGTAAATAATTAAGACTGGTTTAACAGCATATTTAATATACGATGTCAATACCGGTATACACAATCGGGTAAACCCATTATTTATGGTACATGGCTCTTAACCCAATAACGCTACTGTAACGGTCCACCGCCTCCACTCATTCATCTGCCTGGTTTTATGACCTTCATCCGGTTGTAAAAAACATGTGCGATGTGTCACCGGATTAACGCAAACAGGTTAGAATTCTGCTAAAATACCACTGTCATATCAAATGTCCGAAAATTAAGATTCATTAATAATGGTTTAAAATCAGGATGTCCGAAAATATATAGTGACAAAAAATAATTATTTTGGCTAAAAAAGAGGTTGTCCGAAAATTTATAGTGTCCGAAAATATTAATATTTTACGGTAATCGTAATATGTTTTTAGACCGTTGGCGGAAGGGTAATTTCCGAAGCAGGTATCGCGGAAAACTACTTATTTTCTTTGCAGGCTATTATCAGTAAATCGAAACCAGAAAGGGTCCTTCTTCAAAACAGCAAAATTTCACATCTGTTTTCTTACATTTTAATTATCTAAGACGATATATGTAATATGTGTTATAATGCATATGTCATGTGATTTATTACAATTACAGTTTCTAAAATAGCCAATTTATTAAAAATGTTATTTGAAACTAATGACTCCCCTACTTTCGTTATTTACTTGTATGTAACCGAAATATTTACCCAAGTGTCATGGAATAAGACCACCAAATTAATGCGCTACAGGTTGCGCATTCGCAAATAAATTCCTTCTTTGTTACATATAAAATATTCAAAATTTAATCTCACTTTTCACCATGACCAAGCTACTTTCCAATATATCACCGTACATTGTTGGAAAGCTGAGGACATAACCTTTTGAAAAAACAGCATGTCAAAGTTATGAAGCTGGGAACCACTAGACAAAAAGTAGTGCACAAAAACTCTTTTTTCTTATTGCTTACATATATACCTTTAAAATGATACCAAAACATATAATTTAAACTGTATTTTACAAATTATTATCTAACTGAAGATGAGGACATAACCTTTTGCAAAAACAGCATGTCAACAAATTCTATGAGTTGTAACGCAAAATATTTACCTTAGAAAAAAAAACACACCGGTTTTGACGGGCATGGAGGCTGCCATTTTGCGCATGAATACATGGGCCAAAAGTTATGAAGCTGGGAACCACTATACAAAAAGTAGTGCACAAAAACAGTATTTTTTCTTATTGCTTACATATATACCTTTAAAATGATACCAAAACATATCATTTAAACTGTATTTTACAAATTATCTAACTGAAGATGAGGACATAACCTTTTGAAAAAACAGCATGTCAACAAATTCTATGTGTTGTAACGCAAAATATTTACCTTAGAAAAAAATAACACACCGGTTTTGACGGGCATGGAGGCTGCCATTTTGCGCATGAATACATGGGCCAAAAGTTATGAAGCTGGGAACCACTAGACAAAAAGTAGTGCACAAAAACAGTATTTTTTCTTATTGCTTACATAAATACCTTTAAAATGATACCAAAACATATCATTTAAACTGTATTTTACAAATTATATGCATCCTACACTCAACCATATGTGTTTATTATCTAAATGTTACAGAATAGGTTTTTAATCCGTTTTGAACAATTTTTTTAAATAAGTTTCTGCATTTTGGGGGGTAAAATCCATATAAATGTAGCATTTCAGATGCCATTTGACCCCCGAAAAGGGTTTGTTTACATAACAATCAACAGATATGACCTCCTGTCACACAACAAAAAAAGAATTTGACCCCAAAATGTCAATGCCAGAAATTAATTAACAGTCTTCTGTCACACCTGAACCTGTGGGTGAGGTCACCCGCCTGCAATCTTCAATCTGTTTCAGGTACTCTCTGATGAGTAATCTGTGAAAATAAAAAGGTTTTCCGTGCATGTTTACTCAATATTGTGATTACTAGTGTAACGTAGATACAATAAGTGTACATATACAATAGTTTACACAGTTATATATACTGCGATAAGGCTAGTCGCTATGTTGGCTTCAGATTGTCGAGCTCACGTGCGAACAGTTATTTCAAAAACGTGTTTGAGAGTCCCAACAAGGGTTAAACTCTTGCTTTTCCTACTAGTGTTGATAAGAAGAATGCCAGGCTGGAATAGAAGTCATTAGATAGTAGAATACATGACAATAATCATGTACTAACCTTCAAAGATACCGATGGTACGGACACGACTGTGTCAGCTTTACGGCCCCGCTCCAACGCTCCAGTGTAGTTGACAAATAAAGTAGTTTTGATGACTCGTCACTTTACCCAGACTTGTATACCAATGAGTTGATGGTCCCGGCTGAGGTCCTGGTTCTTTTCAACACTGCATTTAAAAAACATACTCAAATTAAACCAAACTGTGATGGAGATTTAAAATTTGATGCCGCTATCTCCATTAGGTGGGGTCTAGGTTGGCGTGAGCGGCTTAAGTGTTTTATGCATGCATTTCATGTATTTTTTAGCTGAAAGCCTGATTGAAGTACAATAACAAAATAAAATATGAACTAAACAGATCTGTTAACTTTGCAAATTATGAAAATTGGTATTATTCAAAGTAGGCAGGTCGGACGGTATTCATGGCCAATTCATCGGCCAGTGCGGACACGACCTTTGCGGGCATTATTGTCAGTTACAGGTTCTTAAACTAAATATTCAGGATTACAACACAAGGCATTATGACATAAATGAGAGAATTGTTGAAACTAATGCATATTAATGTCAAAATGAAACTGAAAAACAACACGATGAACACAATGGGTATCGGATTGCCACTCTGGTGGACATTTGCGTTAATTTTCCCATATTTACCCCCATAATGCCCCCTAGAGCAAGCATCCCATAAAATACAGCCCTAAATGGGGTCAAGGTGGCATCTGGCAGTTATTCTTTCCAGTACAGTGTGTTTGTAAGAGTCCATTTTCAAAATCTTTGCAGACTACTAATTTTACGGGAAGTTCTTAAAGAGAACCCAACCCTTTCAAATTTGAAAAAGAAACAATTGTCATCAATCTGATCTATTTTGAGAAAGAACATGAAGTCCTAATACACTGGTTTAAAGATTTATTGGGAAAAATAAAATTGAAAATGTCACATATAATGGTGTTTTGAGGCAAAAATTTAGACGGAAAAACTGTAGTTTGGAAAATCCAGCGCTTGCATCGTACAAAGATTTAAAAATAAAATTGTTTATCTATATATATTTGTATCGTATGACCTACTATTGACTGAGTAGGCTACAAAGCACTAACAATTGGTGCTCCTAAATACAACGCTTCATCGGTTATTCTGGCCCGTTTCAGATCGACTTGTTCACTGGCATGTATATAATTCCGTTTGCAAAATAATTTGCTCGAACAAATATTTGTTCGTTACTTACAAATAAGTTTTTGAATTGATGGATGTCGTATACTACTGAACAAGAAGACACATAAAGTTTGAAGGTGGAAAATTGAACTTCATTTAAAGAAATGTTTGCTTTTTAGCAAAAATGCACTCATAATTCACATGCTGTTAGTTTCTTTTGTCACATTAGTTTTTCTACGCTGTCAGCGTTTTGATTTAGACTGTTGATTTTTACTGCGCTTCGCTCGCTGAGCAATGAGGCTTCCTGTTGTCGATGCTACTTTCTATGAATAGATGACAAGAAATAGTTCCGATTTTAAAACTACTTTACTTTACTTTAAACATATTTTATTTCCAAAAAGTCTATAATGACATTATTACAAAATTATACATTATTTTTAGACCAAACATATATATTGGAAAACGGGTTAGACCTAAAGTTCTACAACATTATCGAGGGTCTTTCCCTTAGGATAGAAGTTGCATGTTATGATGGTGACAGACGTACATACATAAAAATGATGTCATTCACAAAATATACAAAAGATAACACAAAAACGCAATAGTGACATATGATATTAATTTCGTTCGGGAAATGAGAATTAAAATAATTATAAAAAAAAAAAAAAAAAATATAATAATAATAATAGTAATAATAATAATAATAATGGTGATGATATCGTATGCAGTTTAGGATAGCTTAAAGATAGTAATAACGACAGTAATAACGATAGTAATAAGTCCTAGTAATAAGTCATGTCCAGCAAGAAGATAAGTGTTAGCTACGTTTTGAATCGCTTTGTCGTATTAATATATTTGTGAACTTCGTTAAAAATAAAGGTGTTGTCTTCATTGTTTAAAGAGGGCTTACCATAAAGAATCAGCTCACAATTCAGGGGATGAAATGAATGCAGTGCATTAAAAAGAACTATTCGTTGCAAAAGGTAAATAGGACATTGAAAAAAGTAATGTGCAACATTTTCAACCTCATTTCCACATGCACATAGGGGAGAGTTTGCTAAATGGTTGTTGAATAAGTCAGAGTTTAGATTACTGCAGTTATTTCGTAAGCGGGCATGTAAAATTGATGTATTTCTATCTCCAGTATAGAAGTACTGGGGATTGTCGTCGCATAAATTAAATATTTCTTTCAAGGCAGCTTTAAATTTCGAAATGGTGTCTATGTTTCTGATATCGTTATGTAACGAATTCCATAGATTAATGGCAGATGGTAAAAACGAGCGTGAATAAAGTAATGTTCTTCTTGATAAAATAATATAGTCTTCCGCATTTCTAAGATTTCGAGAGGACTGTTCTTGAACTGTTTGTGGAAGAAGGTTAGTAAGGTAAATGGGACACTGGCCGTTGTGCATTTTGTAGAAATTAACGAGTTTGAGATAACGTCGTCGTTTGTCTAGACTTGGCCATTTAACTTCAGTATATAGATTTTTAAGCGAGACAGAGCTCGTTAGTCCTGAGACAATACGCGCGGCTTCGTTTTGGATTTTTTCTAATAATTCTTTGTCGTACAATGTACAACCATCCCACACAACGCACGCGTATTCAAGTAATGGCCGCATGTGGGTGAAGAATATTTGGTTAAGACATTTTCTTGAGAGATTGTATTTAAGTTTTCGCATAGCTCCCAGGATTTTCGACGCGGATTTCAAAATGTTATTAATGTGATTGTTCCATTTGCCGTCGCTGCTTAACGTCAGACCAAGATGTTTGTGATTTTCAACAATTGTTACGGGTACATTACCAAACACTAATTTAGGCAAAGGAACATTCTTTTGTGTTGTAAATAAAATTGCTTCAGTTTTTTGGGGATTAAAATCAACAAGCCATCGTTTGGCCCAAATGTTAATCAGGCAGAGGTCATGGTTCAAAATACCCTCGAGATCAGCTAAGTTAGATGTAGTGCATGATAAAGACGTATCGTCAGCAAACAAACGGGTAATACTAAGAAGATTTTCGACAATATCATTAACGTAAATCAGGAAAAACAACGGTCCTAATACTGAGCCCTGAGGAACACCGGCATTTACTAGTAAAGATTGAGACTTAGCTGAGCCAACAAATACTTTTTGGGTACGGTTAGACAAGTAACTTTTAATCCATTGTAGTATATTTCCATTTATACCATTTTGTTTAAGTTTGAATAAAAGACCTTGATGCCAAACTCGGTCAAAAGCCTTGGATATATCACAGAATATCATACAATTGAGTTTCTTGTCATCAATAGAACGAGCTATTTGATCAAATATATCAATCAGTTGATAGACCGTTGAGTGCCCTCTTAGAAATCCTGATTGTTTACAATAAATTAAATTGTGCGCAATAAGATGGTTGTACAAGTGTTTATATACTACTCGCTCCATAAGTTTTCCTAAACAGCTTAAAAGAGAGATGGGGCGATAGTTTGAAGGTATGTTCGAGTCACCTTTTTTAAATAAGGGCATCACAAGTGCATTTTTCCATAATGAAGGAAATGTACATTCTTGTAATGATTTATTAAACAATAAGCATATTGGTTTTGCAATAGACTCGTAAGTACGCTTCATAACTAGATGACTGATTAAGTCTTCACCAACAGCTTTGTTAGTTATTAAAATTTTGAGTATGTCCAATATTTCAGTTTCAGTTACAGATACGTTATGTAAACACTCAGAAGGAAAGTGAGTAGGGACAGGAAGAACTCCCGAAGATGTGTCTAAAGTTGAAATCGATACAAAATAATTGTTTAAGCACATTGCTTTTTCTTCATCAGACGTATATATAGTTACGTTTCCATGAATGTCAACCACTTTTAAGGGCGGTATCGCATCAGAGTGCGAATGCGAATGTATGAGATGTTTTAACAGTTTCCAGTATTGTTTGCAGTTTGTTGATTTTAAATCGATTAGTGTAGTTTCAATATTGGAATAAAATTGTTCCTTTGCATGTTTGATCATGTTGTTGACTCTGTTACGAACGTGTTTGAATTTGGCCCAGTTGTTTGCAGATGGTTGTTTTATAGCGATAGCTTTAAGTCTATCACGTTTTCGCGCGAATGTACGTATCATAGAGTCGTACCAAGGTTTGTCATTAGGACGTACTGTAACAAGTTTGAATGGAATACATAATTTCGTCAGTTCTAAAAGTTTGTCCGTGAATAGAGCAGTAGCATCATCTACATTCATCATTGTTATAAAATTCCAATTTTCATTTCTGATTAAAAGATTTAATCGTTGAAAGTCTGCTCGTTTGTACAACCAAACATGCCTCTGCATCGGTTTTCTAATGACTGATGGGACTTTAATATGTGCAGCCGTGGCATGATGGTCGCTGACAGAATTGTCAATTGAAATAACCTCACTGTTTAGAACAATTAAATTATCGGAGACAATAATGGGGTCAATTAAGGTAGCAGTATTGGCAGTGACTCTGGTTGCTTCAGTTATAACGTTACTTAAATTAAATATGGTCAATGACTGTTTTAGACGGGTACAACTTTTTAGTTGGTCTTCGTTTATATCACCCAGCATAATTACATTTTGGTTCATATCCAAGGCTTTATCTATATTAGTTTCAAGGTCATTCCAAAACAGTACATTAGAGTTAGGGGGACGGTAAAAGCAGCAAATTAAAGCAGTGAGGTATCCTGTATTAATTTCAATCCATATTGTGTGCAAACGGGGGCATTCTAACTCGATTACACGTCGCGACAATATAGACTCATTAACGTAAATTAATAATCCGCTAGAGTGAGGTGTATAATCTTTTCGGTGAAAACCTGCATTAAAACCTTCAATTGATAAAACATTATCGGGAACAACATCATTTAGATGAGTTTCCGTAAAACATAAAATGTCAAAATCACACAGATTACTTGTTAAATATTCAAGTTTGTTGCGAATTGACCTCACATTCAAATGCAAGACACTTAGTGCTTTGCATTCAGGTCCAGGATTAAGCTCAATATCCCCTGATACAAATAAAAGAAAACATAAAGCGTCAATTAGTAAGAGATTCATTTCGAAGACAAACGGGCGCGTAATGCAGCCTGAGAGTAAGGCACGCGAGAGCCCTAAAAAGGAGAAAAATAGCAATACAAATTAACGTTTTGCACTCCACACGTAAACGAGTTTTTTACGACAACAATATTTACTTGAATTAAATAATCCCACGGTCATTCTGTATGCAGCAATATCGTTACCCATTAGGTAAAAGATGAACACAAAAACATATATGGCAGAATGGCCGTGAGGTAATAAAATAATAGATTACATGTTGTGTAACTGCTTGAGGAGAGCTGGACAGGACTAATATGGTACATAAAAGAATAAGAATAAACAAAATACAGTGAAACATATTGCAGAGAAGGCAGTTGGATAATATAGGTTTAGCAGAAAAAATTTAAATCATGTTGTTAGCTGTTAATTAACATAAACTACGAGCTCTAGTTTTTTAAATTCAGTTGCCAAGATTACAAGTGACAGGGCGTTTGAAGTATCATATCACTCATCGACGGTTACATATAATTGCACGAAGGCGAGCAGTAAATAGGGAATATCAAAAAAATAAAAAAATAAAATAAAGAAAAAAATTATACGGAGTATATTTGACGGACCTGTCATCACTATTGTAAAGTTCCAGTTGAACGAAACAGAAAATAAGGCCGTTTATCAAGAGCAACAATCCCTATGATAACTATCTATGCAATTTGAAAAAAGTTAGATAGTCAAAGGGATATAAGTAGTATTCAGATTAAGATATCAATATCAGTATTAAATTGGTATTAAACTATTTTTTGTAGTTTGCTAAAAAAAAAAAATTTAAACGGCATCAATATCACATAATGTTTAAAATACTCCCATGAGGCCGTCTATTCGAAACGAAACAATGGAAGGCCATAGGAGGTTGTTATGACACATGCGAGGTGATTTGTATTGTGTATATCTGTAAATAAATTTAACAGTGTACAGTGATAATGGTCGATTGAAAAAAAAAATAAAGTGAAAAGGCGTGCTTATCATCAGTAAATGTAGTAAATTCGAGTCATAATAGCTCATTAGCTTTTACAATAAAGACCTTAAACGGAACTCAACTAATCCCCAGTTGAAAACGACTAATATCTGTTATATGCACTTATGTCAAGTTAATATCGGAGTATTGTCAGAGGATTAAGGTTGGTCTCATCTAGACTAGATGAATAACAAAACTATTTCCTAATCCCGTGTACTTAGGTCATTACACTTGATGTAACGTAGTAAAAAATTTGCAATGAAGTCCGAAAAATACTATTCGTACTCAATACAAGTGCTTGATTATAGGTGCATTGTAGTAACAACTGTTAAACGCGACCATGGTGTTCGCATGGTAAATACAGGTAATTACAAATCACGTGTACAATGGCTGAGTGCTTGTTAAGCCAAGGGCTTAATCGAGGGACTGGATTACGACATTGTGATAAGATATATTACTTATTGGTTTATGCATGTAGTCGTTAATAGCAGTTAATATTGCTATTAGTAACGTATTGTGTAAAGGTAAACAATAGATATTTGGGGAGATCCACACAACAAACAAAAACAAAGAACAAACAAACAAACAAACAAACAAAACACATGCACAAACAACATCACAATTGATTATTTGCATGATTTTTATAGACAGCACAGCACTGCCTCAATTTGTCCAACAAATATTATCCGTGGCTAGAAACATGTTTGATTTGTGTATATACGAGTATTACGTCAGATCGAAATACAAGGATAATGTCAATAACTGAAGATGCAGAACATCATCATCAGATTTATACATGTTTGTAAAATGACAGCAGTTGGACATGCTTTTATAAGAAGAGAAAAGTTGGGCAAACTTGAAAAGTAAAAAACACCAATTATCTTTTTGAAGGCGTGCTGTGTTGGCATGATAAAAAGGTTTCCTTAGACAAAAGTACGATGGTGCCCGTAAAAATAGCAACGAATAGTCTTGTTTCCACGCATGAGATCACACTTTCCATTTGCCTACAACCGTCGACACCTTGACACCTTGGCAGTTGTTACTTAAGTATTTAAGCTTATCTAGCTGTCAGTTCTGAATGAAGTTAAGTCGCCAATGTGGTTGATTCTACGGATTTTGGACATCAAGTCCTTAACCAGAATGTTCCCGTCGGATGACCATGCCCCAAGAAGGCGACCGGATTTCACTAGGGCCCTTGCACTGAATAACAGGGAGCTTCTCTTGGAAGTGAGGTCCTCGTTGACGAAAGTGTTTTTATAGCCATGGTCTTTCAGTTTCGATCGGCTAAGGTACAGTTTTTGTCTGGCTCTGTACGACGAAAACTTGACTATAATGTCCCGGGGTTTGCTGGAATTTGGTTTCCCTACTCTGTGAGATCGATCTATTTCTGATAAGGACAGATTTGAACCAATCGCATTCGACAACTTGAGAATAAGTTCATCCGTGTTTTCAGAATTCTTTTCCTGGATACCAGAAACACGCACTAGATTACGTCTGGAGTACTGTTCTTGATCGTCAAGTTTCAATTCTATCAGACTTAATTTAACCTTCAAATCAGCGTTATCGCTACTCAGCTGAGCATTTGCGTGTTCAAGAGCTTCCAGTTTAGAGGTTAATTTGGAAATAACACTCGAAACCACGTTTTCGACAATTGTTTCAATATGGATACGAAATGTTGCTACTAATGTGTCAGATATTTTCTGGATAGCTTCTTCAGAAAGAGATATTGTCGGTTCACACAGTGATGGTGTAATGGGTGACTCCATGATAGTATTGGAGTAAGTTGGCCGCTTGAGGTCGTTTATCAGTTCGTTATCGGGCGAACTAAGCGCTCGCTTATTGTTCCTGATACGATCTGGAGTCTCTAGTGTATTTGACATTTACCAGAAATCAAAACTAATAAACAATAATAATAATCCAGTTAGTCCAAATCTATAAGTGAAATCATATTATGTCTATTTACATAGGTATGATAGCGTATCTGTTTGTGCTGTTTACTGGTTACTGGTTAACTGCGTACGTAAATTACATCCTATTGTGTAAGTTTAACAACAGTGTATTGACTCAGTACATATAGCGGAGCAATCACAACCATTCGATTGATGATCGCTATTGTTTTTGAAGTATGAACAAGAATTGTGGAAAAGCATTTTACTTCTAAAGAGAGTATTGAATGTATTTAACTGATTTAACTTACTTTTAATTAAATTTGTATTTAACAAGCAGCGCGCGTGTGATAAAAAGCACTGAACATTGAACTTATACGGTTCATCAACTATTTTTAGCCATTGTAGATTGACTTGTATGCATATAGCCATATAACTCTGTTTGCTGTTTAAATAATTTGCACAAAAAATATTTGTTTCCCAGGAATAACCAAAAAATAATAATGAGAATGTCGTAGATAAATAGCACTGAATTAGACGCGCGCTATATACGTTTTAATTTGCAAAAGACATTGGCCTGGATCTCCAGCTTCAATTAGGTCAAATACCAGCTTATAGTATACCAAATTATTTAAGTAGAGTACACAGTTATGATTTTCGATATTTGGTTTGTAGAAATGATATAACAGACAGGTGACTTACTTCAATAATTATTCCTTATGATAAAAATACACTCATAATAAATCTGCTTTTGTTTCTTTTCTCGCCAGCAGTCTTTCTACGCTTTCAGCGTTTTGATTGTATAAGCACGCTGAACACATCTGTTTTTATTGTATAATTATTTTTTTTTAACTACAATGTACATAAAATACCAATTTCTAATCATCGAAGGTACTGCTATTGTATATTACCGTACTCCAAATATTTACAAATATAAGACACTTAAATTTATAATAGAAACGTGCATTGTGCATTAAACTGGGGATGCATTATAAGCGCAAAATAAGTTCTATACGATTCTGATTTTGAAATATTGAAATATTTTATTGTATGTGTAAAATGGAGAATTTCTGTTAACATTTGCGTTGAACACATATCTATTACTGTTCCTGTAATATATCGTAAGTTTTGAATTTCGTCCGGGTTGACGCGTGTCTAACTAAAAAAACAAGAGCTGTCTCAGGATAGCGCGCTCGACTATTCAACCGCTATGTCAGAGCTATATAGAGATATGAAGTTGTTGCACTCAAACTTTAACCTAAGTACAAAAGGGGCATAATTCTGCTAAATAACAGGTCAGAGTTATGGGCCTTGGTCAGTGACCTCACATAATGACCCGAAGATATGTGTGAAGTTCAGTTGAATGTCTGTAGTACATGTAGTTTAGAGATATGTACTTGTTGCACGCAAGCCTCATCCAGAGCATTGCGCCGACGCAGACGAACGGATGAGTGGTAAAGCTCGGACATTTCGGTGAATAGTCGAACTGTTATTCAGTCTTTTTTGTTAGTTGTCCCTACAAAGTCGTTAAGGGCGTCATAATTTCAACGAAATTAATATAAATTAAGTATAACAACGTGTTATCGCTGTGATATTAGCAATTTGTGCTGTCGTGATGCACCTATCAATATTTTTGGGGGGCAGCGGCGGGCACATACGGGACTTAAGACTGAAAGCAATTCCCGATAGGCGGGAATTTGACAAGCCGACTGATTCCGGGTCCCGGGAAAAAGACTTTGTTTGGATTTTAGATCCTGATTATATAGGCCCCCGGACCATTTGATACACCAATTAAGCATACCAAATTAAGGGGATTTAGACAAAAATGCTTGGCTCTAGGGTGGGGGATTAGATCCCCCAAAGTACAATAAGTCTAATTCCCCTGGGGTTGCCCGCCGCTCCCCCCCCCGGGGGAAAATATTGATATGTGCATGATTCTTCTTGAAAGCTATATTGATTTTGTACTGTGGTTGATGTTGATGTAAAAGAGTTTAAAAAGTACAAGTCCCTCGCTGGCAGAACCATAGACTAATATAGTCCCTGAAAACAAACTACTGAAACTTTGTGAAATGTAAAGGTCGACAAATCCTGTTTCTTATTTTATTTTACCAAGTTTCGTTTCCTTAGAAGAGTTTTCAGAATCCTACCATAGAAAGAACTAGTTTTTTGCAAAGGAATTTATTCGGCGTCAATTGTTCAAAACAACATCTAGTTTTAAATTTTGTCAATTTTATAAAACAATGACGAAGCATCATTTATCATTTACTCTACTGCACTCAAAATGGTCGAAAAAAGAGAGAACTATTCAAGAAAAAATAAATATGTTCATGTAGGTATAAAAAACTGACATAGTTTTCAGCAAAAAGTTTATGTTTAACATCAAGTATACACTATGCAATGTATACTCAGAAAAATAAGTTAAGTAACAACTAGGATGTTAACAAATATAAAAAGCATCTTAAAGTGAAAACTCAACACTGTTTATAGGTTTACCTTATTCTAACATTGTAACATTTATACCAAGCTCGATGTTGATACTCACTAATTAACTGTCTTTAAAGGGAAGGACCAGTTCTATCAGAAGAAATGGCATTCTATGTATTTAATGATGACTATAAAATGTATACAGTTTTTTTGTTGTTGCAAAACTTATTTAACTTGGTACATTTTAATTTAACAAAATGAATAAAGTTCGATATAAAATGGATTTTGTTGAATATTTCTTAAATATTACACATTGGGATTGATAGTCGCTAAAACACCGCAACGTTTTAGTAGAAATGTTCCTGTAAACACTTCTTCAGGGAATTTGACAGCCAATCTCTCAGTTTATCAGCATTCAATCCATCGAACGGATTGCTGGTATCAATATTGATTCCATCGTACGTTCGTCCAGGACTGTTTGAATAGATGTTCCTGTCATGAATTTGGCCTACAAGCAGAAGGATATCATCATAGGACTGGTGTCTCCCACTTGGGCGATGAACTTTTACAACTTTGTCAAAGTTCCGGACAATTTTGTCGGTGGTGGCAGCAGTTTGACTGGCCCTTGCTAGTCTTTTCTGTGTACTGTCCCCGATTACCGTTTACATGTTCCTTGAATAGTTTGTTTTGGTGTTCAAGATCCAAATCATTTGGATGGTTCGTATTACTTCTTCCTTGGTGGTTTACTGTTTTGTTCCATTTTAACTGATATGCCTTTCTCTCTGACAATAGAACTGTATATTGTGCTTGTGTCTCGAGCAGTCCATAGGCATATTTCGGACAATTATTTGCTTCGTATAAAAGACACAGATACTTGTTTCATGCCATTAGTTTTTCTCCATCACCTAAGTCAATGGCATTTGCATGGTTCATGTACAGCAGACTTAGAAAGAGGGCACATTTGGTATGGTTCAAAATGTTGTCCGATAAATCTTCATTCTGTGCAATGGAAGCCGTGGAATCTGATACAGAGTACAGAGGATCAAACATTGCATGTATAGTAGCCTCATGTTTCCTGAGGGATTTTGCCTTTTTGAAACTCTTATTACAAAACCTACACACTAATTGATTACTTTGATGTCCACACACAAATATTTCTGGAATGTCAATGTCAATGTAATTGGTAAATTGTTCCGCCTGCACCATCAAATATCTGTCCATGTCTGTAGTATTTCCAATTCCCCCTGGTATTCATTTGCCATTGCTTGATCATGTATGTTCCCTATTCCAAAATGACTTAGAGCCCCGCAAACAATGTATGCTGAAGAGAATTTACGCAACAGTTCCGGTGCAGCGTAAAATCAGAAGAGGGGTCATGTGTGACATTCTTGGCATCCACAGCGTTACGGGCTGCATATAATGTTCCCGTTTCTTTTGCAGACTGTGTCCAATACAGCAAGCGCCATATTACCTGAAAATAAAGCGGAAACATTTACTGCATCAATCAGTTGCATATTAAATAATTATTAATAACTGAATTACTAATGCCTGTTGTACCTTCACATTGACACCATACAAGTATTTGTAATACATATCCGTACATGCAACTTTATGCCGACTTTATAATTATCACTTTAAGAAATAATTTTTGATTTATCGTTGTTTATCGGCCAATAAACAACCATTTGGAGTTCTGGTGCGTAGGAATTAAACCACGAGGGCAATAGCCCGAGTGGTTTAATAGCCACGCATCAGAACGACAAAGAGTTGTTTATTGGCCGATAAGCAACGATAATGCGAAAATTAATTCGATTCTAACATGATATGACAATTTGTTTGGGCAATGTAATGAGAACTACATTTTAATATACTCCGCTCAATTTCCAGCGCAAAGGTTTGTTCCCGCGTCACCGCTGTTACCAGTGCCGTCATCCATGATACAATTCACTGTGACGTCAATTTCATTTGTAAAAACTGAACAAATTACGTCAAAATCGGGACTACTTTTTGCGTTGTTGATTGGTAGTTTAACAAGGATTATTTCGTTCTTTGTCTATAGAAACATCTGCGAGTATCATGTTAGAATTGTAGTTTAAACATACCTTCAGTAACTCAGCTTGGTTATGGAATTCTTCCATTTTGGGGATCAAACCCTCCAGTCTGCTACTGGGTGTCCTGCCATTGAGTGGGCAGATTTGTGTCTGTCAAATGCCAAGTAATCCCCTCCACTCAATATCTTCACAGGTGTGTCATCTGGATCATTGCTGTGGCCTGGTACTTGAGAGTGTGTATACTGGCAAATGTCCACCATCTGATCATTGTATTGTTCGTTCTTTATAAGAACAGCCATATTTATCTAAAATGAGATAATGTCAAAAGTTAAAAATAAGTTTGCTTTACAAATGCAGATGATTTACGTATTGTTTTTTTTACTTAAGAAAAGTTGACGATAAATTGTCATATTGCAGAATGATACAATAGCTATGTTAACTGAATTTTATAAAAAATAAATAGTACCCGCTCTGGTTTTTTTTGCCATTTCTGTCATATGCTTGTGTTCCATGTGTGCTTTCAAAGTACATTTGAACGGCTAAAGCCAGGGAATGAAGTCGCACCAGGTGTGAGCTACTATGTAAGCGAAGTTTGATTTAAGTCTTGCAAAGTTATGTTCATTCGGGACATACTGTGAAAATTGCACGGAAGAGACATCTCCCTTTGGCTTGCTATCATCCAACTCATTGCCAGAGATTCTGTTTTTGTAGCAACATATTTGATACATGTAATAATCTTTACTTTGGTTAAATCTTGTCCTTTGCCTTACACCAGTTCTTAAGTCAACATTATCACCAACAAAGTAGTATCCTGGATGCATAGTATCTCTGCGCCGTCTCAACTGCGTCTTTAAATCTTCACGTTCCGATGTAAGTGCGATGGTAGATATATTTTGAGATCCCAAAAGGTCTATCGTTTCATCAAGGGTCTCTATTTGTGTTAACATAGCTTCGTCAATCAACCTATCATTCTGAACGCATTCTCTCCACAGTACAAGTCCCTCATTCCAGTCAGTTGCTAACACCTTTAACAACACTAAGAGCTCCTCTATATGACAGTGTATCACCAATAGCATTGAGTATGTTGAATGCAGATTGTTTCGTACCTGCTTTCAACAAAATAACGCTTTGAAGAGTTTGGAAAAGATTCAAATCACGAATATACGCATGCAACATTTTTGCTGATGCTGAAACAATTTCGGGCATTAGGTCTTGGCCCTTTCTCTTCTTGTTGAATTGTGTCGTGGGTTTTGGATTGCTCCTTTGATAACTTTTGCAAAGGTAGGAGCAACTGTATTTAATTCACTACAGCATCAATTGAAAACGTCATTAGTGAATTTTGTCTCGCACGCAAGACTGATGATGTTTCTCGTGACGCAAGTTTAATGACTTCATGGTGTACTTGTGACAGTAATTCATTTTCACTTGAAGATGTCTCTTCTATGGATTTTTCCTACAATAACAACAGTAAACAAATAAGAATAAAGATCTTAGTATTTCTTACAGTCAGATTAATTATATAACTCGTTTATTTCAACACAGACAGGTACAACTAGAGCCATTACAGGAGAGATGTCATAAGGGGGCGGAGGAGGAGAATATGAAATCGACACACAAATTGAAATTGATGTAAGTTTCATTAAATATCTTTAAAAATATATTGTTATGGGCCCGAGTATACTTCTGATGGCAAGTGGCTTTTTGTTCAGAAAAATAGGAATGTTTAAAACAAATGGCAATAATTCTGTAAAACGTTTTAGATTGAGCTATGTTACTTGTGATAATGAAGCATAACTATCACAGAAACCAATAATTGTATTAAATTTTGAGTTGATACTTGTAAACGGTTTAAAGTACGCAGAAAACATGAAAAAGTGGAATTTCTTTTTTTATAACGTTTGTCCTGTGTTATGTCTTTGTGTCATTGAGGCGGGTTTTATAGAACACAACACACATAGCGGGTTTCGTGCATCTTTATTCCGCGGATTCTACAGGACGTCCGTTCTGGTTTAATGCATGCTGGGTAATAATGAATTGACGGTCTCTGACTATGAATTCACACAGGATACAACATCCCTCCTCCAATCAGATTAAACGTTAGTTTAAGTTTCCTTGCAAATACTAACACTAATTTCATAATCAAAACTATGCATAGTGAGATGGATAGGTCATATACATACGGTATTAAGATTGTTATCCAATATTAAATCATTCATATTTAAACTATGAAACAATGGAATAATGTACATGAATATAACTGTAGAACAACATTCCTAAATATTCCAGACAACATTTTATCAGCATTTAGACGGCTGATATTATTAATTAGCGACTAGCATAGCAAGCAGTCCGCTGGTCAAAGATAACACTACTACAGATCTCTTCTACATGAGCAATATCAAACATTTACACCGTACAAGTTAATTATGATACTTGCTGTTCCCGAAATTTTATGCTCTGAAAATGTGATATCAAAATCTGAATATGAAGTTAATAAAATGTAAATTAAATAGTTTTTACAGAAACTATTCGAGTCAAATGAATTCGTCGTTTAGACACATTTGCTTAACGTTCATAATTTAACTTCGTACACTGTTCGTTTAAACCTCATTCGCGATAGATCTATTTCGCACGTTTATCATCACCAGTTAATGTCTACGTTTCTGTGGTAATTTAACATCCAGTTCATTCTACCACACATAGTAACGCAGGTAATCCGGTCTATTGACATCCGCGTTGTTTCGACGATTGTCATGTCTCTCAACCTCTACCATGAAGTCATCATCATCGTCGTCGTCGTCGCAACCACCACCACCTCTTCCTGTGATGGGTGCCTTG
Organism: Congeria kusceri; assembly: GCA_027627225.1. NCBI lineage: Eukaryota > Metazoa > Mollusca > Bivalvia > Myida > Dreissenidae > Congeria > Congeria kusceri. Next base: position 40,498,366 of record CM051025.1, read on the forward strand.
GATTGACTTAGGTTCTCACGAACCTTTTCCATGGCTGATGAATTCCGTGTTATTTTATGTCCGTGCCGTTCTGCAGTAATCATCGACCCTTGTTTGCGTGTTACCGTATACGGTTGTGGCTTATAGAATGGGGTCATTTTTCCTTTATTGTCATTTTCGATTATCACTTTATCGTCTACGTCAATCGTTCTATTGCGTGCATTGTTCTGTAAATCCTGATAGGATTTGCTTCTTGATTTTGTTTCTACATCGCTCCTCCTCGCTTGTTCGTCGACGCTCCTGTCCCTGAATGTACCTGTCACAGCTTCCGGCAGTCGTGTGTTCGGTTCTCGCTGGAACATTAAACGAAATGGCGTGTAGCCTGTTGCCGTGTGTGGAATTGCTCTGTATAGTCTAAGGAATCGGAATAACGCGTGTTTCCTGTTTTTTTTCTCCAATGCATGCCGATTTAACACATTTCATGAGCGGCTTATTGAAACTTTCTGCTTGCGCGTTTGCTCTAGGCGATCGCGGCGTGATTTTTCTGTGTATAAATCCAATGTAATCCGCGTAGTCGTCGAATTGTTTGCTATTAAACGGGCTACCGTTGTCCGTTTTGATTACTTTTGGCACTCCAAACATCGATATAATTCTGTCAAGTACTGGAATAACAGTATTGGCTGAAACCGATTTGACTATTTCCACTACTGGGAACCGCGAATATTCATCTGTAACGACAAACAGTTATTCTCCAGTATCTAATGGTCCATGCAAGTCCGCACTTAAGTTCTCCCATGGTCCAAGTGGCATTTAAGACATTTTCAGTGTTTCCCTCGGTTTTGGTTCCCGTGTATTCGCTTGACAAGCCGTGCAATTCTTGATAGCCTCTTCAATGGTTTCATTTAGATTGGGAAACCATACTTTGGACCTAATGTAGCTCTTTGTGCGTGATACACCCTGGTGTCCTTCATGACCTAGCTTTATTGCTTGTGCTCGAAGCGATTTTGGCATTACTTTTTTGTCGTTCCGCAACAAAACAGTTTCACAATGTACTGTCAATTTGTCCTTCACATTTCGTAATGATAACAACTCTTCCTTATCAATGTTTTTATTTCTGGGTCATTCAATGTTTTTATTTCGTACCATTTTCCATTCTTTGTATATTCGATCGCTTTCTGGATCGTTTTGTCCTTAATCGAAGCCATTTTCACTTCATCTAATGTCATTGCGTTCGGCACCGCCTTGTTTGCAATGAATGACACAAATTCCTCAGCTAAATTTCTCTGTTCAACGTACTTCAAAGGATGGCGTGACATATAGTCAGACGGATTGTCTTTTCCAGGTTTATAAACAAAAATTCAGTGTGAATGGTTGTAGACGCAATCCCCATCGTTCAATACGTAATGGTTGTTGTTTCTTTTCACAGATTTTTTCTAGTGGTTTGTGGTCTGTAACGACGGTAAATGGTGGGTCTCCATGTAGGTACATACCGAAATGTTCGCAAGCCCAGACCACCTCTAGCGCTTCGCGCTCCGTTTGGCTGTATCTCGTTTCAGTTGGCGTCAATGCACGGCTGGCATACGCAACAACATGACCATCTTGCGTCAGTATCCCCGATAATCCTACGGGAGATGCATCTGTGATTAGTTTTGAGTCTTTTGTTGGGTTGTAATATTTTATGACAGTATCGCTGCTTAGTTCCGATTTTAATTTCTCGAATGCCTCTTGCTGGGATTTTCCCCATTCCCAGCAAGATTGCGCATCTGCCTTTGTCAACCGTCGTAATGGCTCTGTTAGAGAAGCGTAATTTTTTTGATAAACCTTGAGCAATATGACGTCATGCCTAGAAAGCTTCTCAGTTCTGTCTCATTGGTGGGATTGTCCATTCCCCGTATTGCTTCCACCTTGCTCGGGTCTGGTGATATTCCGGATCCTTGGAATACTACACCAAAGAATGTGATCTGCGATTTGTTGAATTCGCATTTATCCTTGTTCAAGGTTAGTCCGTTTCTGTGCAAGGCACTAATGACTTTGTCCAATGCCACGTCATGCTCCGATTGATTCTGTCCACTCACGATAATGTCATCGGATATGTTTTTTGCTCCTTTGATGCCCTGAATGACCATACTTATCGTTTTCTGAAACACTTCGCTTGCCGTATTGGTTCCGAGATTCAGACACTTGTATCGATATAAGCCCTTGTGAGTAGAAAACGTTGTGATTGACCTCGATTCTTCTTCTAACTCAAACTGATTATAACCCGATTTGAGATCCAGTTTGCTGAAGACTTGTGCTCCGTTCATGTCGTGTATTAGTTCATCTATTGTTGGCATTTGATGGCGCACTCGTTCAATCGCTTTGTTAACCTCCCTCATGTCAACACACAGTCTAACATCACCATTTTTCTTTGGAGGTGTCACAATTGGCGATCTTTTAACAGTTTCTCTATTTCTTTTGCCACTCTTTTGCGAAGATGGAATGGTGTGCGCCGATTTGTTTGGGCTACTGCTTTGACATTCTTATTGATATGTAATGTTACTTTGTGACTTTTCAGCTTACCGATGCCAGTATATATTCCCGGAAATTTTTCTTCATTGCTTTCCGTGGAGAACTGAACACTTTGAATTATTTTCACTAATTTCAGATCTCTGGCTGTTTCATAGCCAATTAATGTTCCATAGTTGCCCTTCACCAAGTAGAACTTTTCAACTAGCATTTTGTCATTCTTTTCAGCTTCCATTTCGCAAGACCCGATAACTTGTAAGTTGGGGCCTCCACCATAGGGCATAAGCTTTGGTAAGCGTTTTCTATGTAATTGCGGCTTTCCAAGAATGGTATGTTATAAGTCGTTCATCAATGATGTTTACACTTGAACCAGTGTCGATAGTGGCTGTGATGTTTTCGTGATTGATTTTCAGTAATGTTTTTGGAGTTTTGTTCGAACCGATATCGCCTATTTGAATGTTGTAGTTGTGAAATTCACTTTCGGAATCGGACTGTAAATTTTCCTGCACTTCCCTAACGGTCTGTTTATCGCGCTGGCGACAGACCCGGCTGAAGTGATTTATGCGCTTGCAAATGTTCCACGTTTTCCCTCGCGCAGGACAAGGCGCATTCCTGTGTGGATATTCAAAACCACAATTTCTGCAGGTTCCTTTGTCACGTGACTTGTTGGCTGGTCTGTGAACTTTATTTGGGGCAGAATTTGCATAGAGTTGCTGTCTCCGGCCGCGGTTTCCTCCGCCACGCCCAAAGTTTCCTTTGGAGCGCCATACTTTCTGGACGCTTTGTTCGTTATTGACACTATTTTCCATAGCCTTTGCTTGTACTTCAGATTGTTCTAAAAGCCTCCCCATTGTTAAGATGTCGTTTAATGTTTTATTCGGGTCTCTTAATGCACGGCGACGTAACTGATTTGATGAACAATGTTGAATAACCTGTTGCAAAATTTAATTGTCTATGTTCGTAAATGCACAGTTCTTGGCAAGAGTCCGTAGTTCTGTAACGTATTCATCTAGTGACTGGTGTGGCTGTTGTTTGCACGATCTACATGTGTATATTTCCATTTGAACGTTCTTCTAATGAAAAAAATAATCAGTTAATACCTATTTGGTTTCATCATACGTAGATTCTGTGTCTCGTTTCTCTGCATCGTAAATGTCATAGACTTTATCGCCGGCATAGTGAAAAAGTAAAGCACGTTTTTGATCCGCATCGTAAATTTTCATTCCTTTGAACAGATTTTCCAGCCGTTCTAACCATTTTTCCCACCGTGTTCCTGAATTGCTCCGGTCAGTGTCCAAATCGAATGTCGGGAAATTTGGCAGAATATTCATGTTTAGCGTCGTAATCCATCAACTAAACACAAAATAACGATATGTATCCATACATTTATCAATGTACACTAAAACCCCGCTTTACGACCACCTCGATTTTGAACACAACACACATAGCGGGTTTCGTGCATCTTTATTCCGCGGATTCTACAGGACGTCCGTCCTGGTTTAATGCATGCTGGGAAATAATGAATTGACGGTCTCTGACTATGAATTCACACAGAATACAACATCCTGAAAACAGACTTCAATGTATACGTTGTAGAATGTGTTTTCTATACCTTCTGGTTTCTTAACTTGTTTTTTTTTTTTAAATATATACCGGCATTATGCAAGGCAATTAAATACAAAACAACTGACAATTCTAGTGTAATTTATCAAGAAATATATTTCAACTTACAGATTCTGGTTCTGTCTGTTGGAAAAGTGGTCTTTTAGAACTTGGAGCTGTGTCTGAATGCTGCTTCTTTTTAGACGCTTGTGTGTATTTTTGAGCTATTTTTTCTCTTGTTTGAGAATACATTTCACTTAACTGACTAATTTTGTTTTCCACTGTTACAAATTTTCTAATACATAATCTGCACACATGATCAACGAAATCGTATGAACTAGAAACAGTTATTTTTTAAGTGTTTTTCTATTAGAAAACAATGGCTCGTCTTTCGTTCGTTTTGAAACAACTTAAGTTTGTAGTCAGTACGGGAAATATCTGTCCCACAAACAATACACAAACATGTTTTTTCCAGTTGGTGTTACACTTATTCGAGAAACTGTTTTGGTAGGTGTTTCTGTATCCATGATAAGGTTATAATTTATTCAAAATTGTGACCTATGCCAATGTTTTACAAGTGTCCCTTATTTACGAAGTATTCAATGATTAGAAAATTTAACCCTTTTTTATAATTCCACAGTACAATAAATACGCTATAGGTTCATTTGTACATGTTTACATCATTATTACCAACTATTACCCATTCTGTTTAAATTCAATAAAATATACAACTACATATAATTATTCCATCCTGTTGTGATACAATATTTTAAAACATACACAAGGGCATCAAATAAACTTCCTCACTGCACACAGTTTTATTTCACAGAACTACAAACTCACCAGGGATATACTGATGGGAGATCCATTTGATATGGTCAATAGACGAGTTTCACAGGTTACGCACGCGCAAATAAATTCCTTCATTGTTACATATAAAATATTAAATGTTTGATCTCAATTTTCACCATGACCAAGCGACTTCCCAATATATCACCATACATTGTTGGAAAGATAAGGCCATAACCTTTTGAAAAAACAGCATGTCAATAATTTCTATACGTTGTAACTCAAAATATTTACCTTAGAATCAACACACCGGTTTTGACAGGCATGGTGGCTGCCATTTTGTGCTTGAATGCATGGGCCAAAAGTTATGAAGCTGGGAACCATTTAAGATAAAGTAGTGCCTAAAACTGTCTTTTTTTTAATTTCTTACATATATACCTTTAAATTGATACCAAAACATATCATTTAAACTGTATTTTAAAAATAATTTGCATTATACACTGAACCCTATGTGTTTATTATCTAACTGACAGCTTCCGTTTTGGTGTAATTTGACCTTCAAGAGAACCCAACCCTTTCACATTTGAATAAAAACCACATTTTTCATAAGTCTGATCTATTTCGAGAAAGAACATGAAGTCCTATCACACTGGTATAAGGATTTATTGGAAAAAAGTAAAGTTCAAAATACGACATATAAAGGCGTTGCGAGACAAGAATTTCGACAGAAAACATGTACTTAGGTACATCTTGGAAAATATTATTTCAACTCAGAATAAAGCACAACTTTGAGTTTTAATAGGCATGGAAGACATAATATATAATATCAGAAGTGAAAACAATCTCCATTGGCATTCTAAATTTTATAGAAAAGGTTTTTAATCCCTTTTGAACAATTTTTTTTTAAGTTTCTGCATTTTTGGGGGTAAAATCCATATAAATGTAGCATTTCAGATGCCATTTGACCCCAGAAAAGGGTTTGTTTACATAACAATCAACAGATTTGACCTCCTGTCACACAACAACAAAACAATTTACCCCAAAATGTAAATGCCAGAAATTAATTAACAGTTTTCTGTCACACCTGAGCCTGTGGGTGAGGTCAGCCGCTTGCAATCTTCAATCTGTTTCAGGTACTCTCTGCTGTGTAATCTGTGAAAATAAAAAGGTTTTCTGTGGATGTTTACTAAATATTGTGATTACTAGTGTAACTTAGATACAATAAGTATACATATACAACAGTTTACACAGTTTTTTGCATTGCGATAAGGCTAGTCGCTATGCCGGCTTCACATTGTCGAGCTCTAGTTTGAGAGTCCCAACAAGGGTTAAACTCTTGCTTTTCCTACTGGTGTTGATGAGAAGTATGCCAGGCTGGAAAAGAAGTCATTAGATAGTAGAATACATGACAATAATCATGTACTAACCTTCAAAGATACTGATGGTACGGACACGACTGTGTCAGCTTTGCGGCCCCGCCCCAACACTCCAGTGTAGTTGCAAAGTTCAGTAGTTTTGATGACTCGTCACTTCACCCAGACTTGTATACCAATGAGATAATGGTTCCGGCTGTGGTCCTGGTTCTTTTCATCACTGCATTTAAAAAACATACTCAAATTAAACCAAATCTGGTGGACATTTTGCTTTAACTTTCCCATATCTACTCCCCTCATGTCCACTAGAGCAACCATTCCATAAAATCAGCCTTTAATGGGGTCAAGTTGGCATCTGGCAGTGATTCTCTTCATTACAGTGCGTTTGTAGGCATCCATTTTCAAAATTTTTGCAGACGACAAATCTTACCGGAAGTTCACATTCCCATTTTAGCGATTATCACGTCGCAGTAATTTATCGGCGAATCAAAAATGAGGCTCGCGATGTATTGATAGTGAATAATACTGGTTGCACGGTGGGCATTTCAAGTTTATTACTCATAAACTGTTATAAATATGCACTAATTTAACTTCTTAACAAACAGAAATGACATGATACATAATGTTACTAAGATTTACGATAATGGAGTTTCAGTTTAATTAGTATGATCGGCGAGAGAAATGAAGAAAGTGCAATTAAGATTGATGTACTTTCTCTGAAACTGACAGAACCTGGTCTTGTTAGATCATAATCTTGTATAAACAGATGATCCTAAGATTGTAACCAAAATGTGTTTATTCAGGTCCTAATTTTAAAATAACGTGTTGCACAAATACGTAATAGGCCTACCATGTCCAATTAGTGAAGTAATACACGGGTCATTGTCTCGGCAGATATGCCATTCACTTTAGGAATGTACTGGCGCAGTGCCTAAATCCGTCACTTGCCTAAATCCGCCACCCCATCCGAATAAGCGTTCTTTTACCGGCGATTTCTATTTGTTGATTTCAGTCAACCAGATACTTTCCCTTAACAATGCTGACGAGTTTTTATCTTGATTTGTGCATAAATAAATATTTAATCCAATTATTTTGTACATAACCCTTAAATGCAAACAAACTGCATGCGGGGAATCTATTTCATACTGCGCATGCGCAGTTTTGAGGCCCCGCATTGTGTCCATGATAAAAAATAAATTATCGTGTTTTAATATTATGTCCATGTGAGCATGTGTAGCATAAAAATAATCATTTACTCATTGGCATTACATACAATAAAATGCGGGAAAAATTGCATATTAAGAGCGCAAATGTCTCGCTACTCAAAACCCTCATTATTTGTCCCACATGCATGCAGGGCCTCAGTTTCAGAGCTATTTTTTTATAAAAATAAATGAGTATTTGGAAGAAATTGAAACATTGTATTAACAACAGACAGCAAGCTGCTTAATATATAAAATTAAATGAGAACAATAGTCAAATGTGGACTAATCATGTCACGGTTCCTGATCTACCATTTTCACCAAGCAACTTCGGATCACCGTGTTTTTTTTTTAAACACTAGAAAATGAACCTTAAATAAACAAAAGTAGGATGTTTGTCAATGGGAGTCAATAAAAGTTGCTTTGAAAACAGAATTTATAAAACATTATTATTTTCGAGCAGTTTGAACATTTTAAACAGGGGTTGCGGATTTAGGTACTCGCGCGCTCATTTTTTACACTGTTTAGGCCTTCAATCTCGATAAATATTTTTTCATTTGCCAAGTATTTGAAATGTAACCAAAACACGCCAGCAAATGCACATTAATCCTAACTTGATTGATGTAAATTTTTATGTCAATCGGTAAAAAACTTTTGAAAAAAATCGTAAAAATACCCCCAAATGTGGCGGATTTAGGCACTGCGCCAGTACTTGATAACAGCTGTCAAGTGAAATAACAGTATTATTTAAAATAACAAACTAACTTTATTTAAGAAAAAAAAAATTATTGGCAGTAATCCTGATCGTTGTTTGAACTCATGATAGTTTATAAATGGAATGTACATGTTTTTGTACACAAAGTTTAAAGCCATTTAACGATAATTACCACCGCTTTTGGAAGTTTTGGTATTAATAATGAAATTAATAACATTTATTTCTTATTTTTCATTACTACATCATGTCTTTGTTTTGGTTCTCTATCATTAGAGAGTACAAAGAAAAAACGTATTTAGGTATTTGCTCATTTCTGGCTAAAGTTATTTGTAACTGTCAAGATGTTATATAAATACCCATGCCGACACTGAATCCGGAATAAACGAACTGATTCTGTTAATTAAATATTAATTATTTAATAAATTATTATTTATGTAAACTGCAATAAATTTAGCAAATATAGACTATTTCAATCATTCAAAATTCAGATCTGAATATGAAGTAACATAATCGTGATGTCAAACATAGTTTCGTTAGCAGATTTGGCTATGTTGTGATTGTTACATTATTTGCATTATAATTTAAGTATTTGAAACATATCCACATATACATAATTTAGTAAATAAAACAGAGACATGTTTAATGAAACAAGAGGGCCCTGAGGGCCCTAGGACGCTCACCTGAAGCCTTGTAACCCAATTGGAATTTGCATCCCCGAGGCGTGGCTTATATTTATCCCAGAGGCATACGTTGAACAACTTTGAACGAACCTCTGGGCCTTGCGGTTTCAGGTAAAGATTTTAAAAGTCATTTCGCTATTTAAGTCTATATAAACCATGTGACCCCTCGGGGGGTGGCCAGATTTGACCCCAGGGGAATAATTTGAACAATCTTTGAAGAGGACCACTATGCAATGTTACGTACCAAATACAGGAAAGCTGCGGGCCTTGCCGTTTCAAAGGAGAATATTTTTAAAGTCATTTTGCTATTTAAGTCTATATAAACCATGTCACCCCTCCGGGCGTGACCAGTTTTGACCCCAGGGGCATACTTTGAACAATATTTGTAGAGGACCACTATACAATGTTACATACCAAATATGAAAACTCTAGGCCTTGCGGTTTCCGAGGAGAAGAATTTTAAAGTCATTTTGCTATTTAAGTCTGTATTAAGCATGTGACCCCTGGGGTGTGGTCTGTTTCGACCCATGGGGCATAATTTGAACAATCTTTGTAGAGGACCACTATAGGATGTTAAATACCAAATACGAAACCTCTGGGTCTTGCGGTTTCAGAAGAGATGATTTTAAAAGACATTTTGCTATTTAAGTTTATATAAACCATGTGACCCCCGGGGCGTGGCCAGTTTTGACCCCAGCGGCATAATTTGAACAATCTTTGTAGAGGACCACTATACAATGTTACATACCAAATAACAAACCTCTAGATCTTTCGGTTTCTGAGGAGAAGATTTTTAAAGTCATTTGCTATTCAAATCTATTTAAATCATGTGACCCCCGGGGCGTGGCCCGTTTTGACCCCAGGGGCATAATTTGAACAATTTTTGTAGAGGACCACTATAGGATGTGACATACCAAACATGAAACCTCTGGGCCTTGTGGTTTCAGAGGAGAAGATTTTTAAAGTCATTTGCTATATATTCTATATAAACCATGTGACCCCCGGGGCGTGGCCTGTTTTGACCCCAGGGGAATAATTTGAACAATCTTTGTAAAGGACAACTTAAGGATGTTGCATACCAAATATGAATACTCTATGCCTTGCAGTTTCCGAGGAGAAGATTTTTTAAGTAGTTTTGCTATATATTCTATATAAACCATGTGACCCCCATGTCGTGGCCAGTTCTGACCCCAGGGGCATAATTTGAACAAACTTTGTAGAGGACCACTATAGGATGTTACATACCAAATATAAAACCTCTGGGCCTTGTGGTTTCAGAGAAGATTTTTAAAGTCAGTTTGCTATATATTCTATATAAACTATGTGACCCCTAGGGCGTGGTCCGTTTTGATCCCAGGGGCATAATTTGAACAATCTTTGTAGAGGACCACTATAGGATGTTAAATACCAAATATGAAACCTCTGAGCCGTGCGGTTTCAGAGAAGAAGATTTTTAAAGTTTACACTTTTAAAATCTATTTTTAGCTCTGGTGACCTACATATGCAGCGGACCGGAAAGATTTGAACAACTTTGCAATAGGTTCACCCAAGGATCATTCCTACGAAGTTTGGTGAAAATCTGCCAAGCGGTTTAGGAGATGTTGTTTGAATGAAAAGTTGACGACGCACACACGCACGCACGACGGACAACGGGCGATCACAAAAGCTCACCATGCGCACTTTGTGCTCAGGTGAGCTAAAAACAAACAACATTTTATAATTTTATTCGACATTTTCTCCACTGAACATTATTTTCCTTTATGGACAGCCATTACATCGTCAGCCTCGTTCCCGATTCGCTTTATCGAGGGAGTCAACTCCTACAGTATTCGATAACTGGAATGTGAAAAGGGTCTATTATCAGGGGTCAAATCAAGATTAATGATAGCAGCCAGCCTGGACTCTATTGACATAACAGTTCAGCTAATAGAGCCAACGGTACCGGCTTATCTGATCAAATACGGATTTCCTCAGTCGTTACTGTCTTGAGCAAGATCAAAATGGCAAGCACGTTATACAAGGAGCAAAGTAGGAGCAAAGTAACATTATATATGATTAATTCGATATTTAACAGAAACGACTGCATCAGTCTAGTAGAACCAGTGTATGTATTTTGACGAGTTTAACCAAAATTTTAGGTTACCATGCAGTATAACACGATTTCTATACTGTATGTACACCCTAAAAGACTATCAAGTTGACGCTGAATGTACAAAAATATGTTGGCATAGAACAGCCATAAGATAACCACTTAAGGTTCGCGAAAACATTTGTGTTAACTACTTAGCGTTCGCGAACAGATTCGTGTTAGCACAATTTTATTATGATATTTATCAGGATATAAAGATAGCGTTTGCCAATATTGTTCTGCAATATATTTATTATTATACTAAATGGCCTGTAAGTGCCCAGTATGGTGGCATAGAACTGCTCTAGGCGAGAGTTTTTTAATTTCTATTTCTCGGAACCACCGACCCAATTTTTTCCAAACACCAAAAATTAGATTGTAGAATGTAACCGATATCGTAAAAATTACCTTGTGAAAGGGTTTCAACCTGTTACACGGAATGCAAAAAAAAAAACGCTGAAGAAATGACTAAATTTTATGTAACATGCATTGTGTCAGTATATCGCTTTATGATTCATATGATCTGATCTCTGTTATTTTATACAGAGATGCAACACTTACAGTCAAAAGAAAATACTCAGTAAAACAAATTAAGATCATAGAATCATTGTATTAAATACACATTTGTAAATTTATTTCAATATAATAAATTAACAAATTGGTGTATATTAATTTATAAAAAGATATATTTAGTTAGTTTTCACTTCATTAAACATGCTGTTATATATATAATATGGCCCCTGTTCTGCGATATCTGACGTCGGCCTGCTGTGTTTAAATGTGAGCATATTTTAACAGTAGTTTTTATATGATAAACACTGCCTTTTAATGTTACTATTATTGGTATTAATGTCATGGTAATCATGCAGTGATTGAGTAAATGTTGTGTAAGATGATGTTTGTAAGTAATAATTCATAAGATTCAGATTTTAATATCACTGCCCATTTCTATTTGTAAAATTCCAGTAGTTAATTTACTAAAGAACTTAAGGTTCGCGAAAATTTTCATGTTACCACTTAAGTTTTGTGTTATTTATCTTATATCTTAATAGCGGTAACACGAATATTAACTAGTAAAGATTTGCGTTGTCAGATAATTATCATGATATTTGTGTTAGTAAGATAATGAGGACGACCTCGCGCACAAATTAAGTGGTTTCGCGAATATTAAGTAGTTAAAATTCGCGTTGTAAGATAATTACCATGATAATATTTGTGTTAGTAAGATAAATCGGAAGACCTCGCAACCCCAAGAAAATGTATCGAATGTCAGTTCTGGGCTATCGTGGCATAGAAAGGCTGTACGATAACGACTTAAGGTTCGCGAACTTATTCGTTTTAACTACTTACTTAAGAAACTGGATATTTAGTTAGCGTTTGCGAATATTTTTCTTCAAGATATTGTATTATTATACTAAATGGCCTAAAAATTTTCATTCCTTTAAAGCTATCTAGGGATCACAGTCCAGGCTGGAGTGTTCATTCCTGTAAAGCTATCTATGGATCACAGTCCAGGTTTGAGTGTTCATTCCTTTAAAGCTATCTAGAGATCACAGCCCAGGGTTGAACATTCATTTCTTTAAAGCTATCAAGGGATCACAGTCCAGGTTGAGTGTTCATTCCTTCAAAGCTATCTAGGGATCACAGTCCAGGTTGGAGTGTTCATGCCTTTAAAGCTATCTAGGGATCACAGTCCAGGTTGGAGTGTTCATTCCTTCAAAGCTATCTAGGGATCACAGCCCAGGGTTGAACGTTCATTCCTTCAAAGCTATCTAGGGATCACAGTCCAGGTTGGAGTGTTCATTCCTTCAAAGCTATCTAGGGATCACAGTCCAGGTTGGAGTGTTCATTCCTTTAAAGCTATCTAGGGATCACAGTCCAGGTTGAGTGTTCATTCCTTCAAAGCTATCTAGGGATCACAGTCCAGGTTGGAGTGTTCATTCCTTCAAAGCTATCTAGGGATCACAGCCCAGGGTTGAACGTTCATTCCTTCAAAGCTATCTAGGGATCACATTCCAGGTTGGAGTGTTCATTCCTTCAAAGCTATCTAGGGATCACAGTCCAGGTTGGAGTGTTCATTCCTTTAAAGCTATCTAGAGATCACAGTCCAGGTTTGAGTGTTCATTCCTTTAAAGCTATCTAGGGATCACAGCACAGGTTTGTGTGTTAATTTCTTTAAAGCTATCTAGGGATCACAGTCCAGGTTTGAGTGTTCATGCCTTTAAAGCTATATAAGGATCACAGCCCAGGTTTGAGTTTTCATTCCTTTAAAGCTATCTAGGGATAACAGTCCAGGTTTGAGTGTTCATTCTTTTAAACTGTCTAGGGATCACAGCCCAGGTTTGAGTGTTCATTCCTTTAAAGCTATCTAGAGACCACAGCCCAGGGTTGAACGTTCATTCCTTCAAAGCTATCTAGGGATCACAGTCCAGGTTGGAGTGTTCATTCCTTCAAAGCTATATAGGGATCACAGTCCAAGTTTGAGTGTTCATTCTTTTAAACTATCTAGGGATCAAAGTCCAGGTTTGAGTGTTCATTCCTGTAAAGATTTCTAGGGATCAAAGTCCAGGTTGGAGTGTTCATTCCTGTAAAGCTATCTAGGGATCACAGCCCAGGTTCGATTGTTCATTCCTGTAAAGCTATCTATGGATCACAGCCCAGGTTGGAGTGTTCATTCCTGTAAAGCTAGCTATGGATCACAGCCCAGGTTTGAGTGTTTATTCCTGTAAAGCTATCTAGGGATCAAAGTCCAGGTTTGAGTGTTCAATCCTGTAAAGCTATCTATGGATCAAAGTCCAGGTTTGAGCGTTCATTCCTGTAAAGCTAGCTATGGATCACAGCCCAGGTTGAAGTGTTCATTCCTGTAAAGCCATCTAGGGATCAAAGTCCAGGTTTGAGTGTTCATTCCTGTTAAGCTATCTATGGATCACAGCCCAGGTTTGAGTGTTCATTCCTTTAAAGCTATCTAGGGATCAAAGTCCAGGTTTGAGTGTTCATTTCTGTAAGGCTATCTATGGATCAAAGTCCAGGTTGAAGTGTTCATTCCTTTAAAGCTATCTAGGGATCAAAGTCCAGGTTTGAGTGTTCATTCCTTTCAAGCTATCGAGGGATCAAAGTCCAGGTTTGAGTGTTCATTTCTTTAAAGCTATTTAGGGATCACAGTCCAGGTTGGAGTGTTCATTCCTGTAAAGCTATCTATGGATCACAGCCCAGGTTTGAGTTTTCATTCCTGTAAAGCTATCTAGGGATCACAGTCCAGGTTTGAGTTTTCATTCCTGTAAAGCTATCTAGGGATCACAGCCCAGGTTTGAGTGTTCATTCCTGTAAAGCTAGCTAGGGATCAAAGTCCAGGTTGAAGTGTTCATTCCTTTAAAGCTATCTAGGGATCAAAGTCCAGGTTTGAGTGTTCATTCCTTTAAAGCTATCTAGGGATCAAAGTCCAGGTTTGAGTGTTCATTTCTTTAAAGCTATCTAGGGATCACAGTCCAGGTTGGAGTGTTCATTCCTGTAAAGCTATCTATGGATCACAGCCCAGGTTTGAGTTTTCATTCCTGTAAAGCTATCTAGGGATCAAAGTCCAGGTTTGAGTGTTCATTCCTTTAAAGCTATCTAGGGATCAAAGTCCAGGTTTGAGTGTTCATTCCTTTAAAGCTATCTACTTATTCATTCATTCACCCACTCATGAATCAATCCATTCGTCCATCCAGAATCAACCCAAATCCATCCTTCTCTCATGCGTATACTGGAAATATCCCGGCCCAAACCACACTGAGTCAGTCAATTTAGTGTAGTTCTTCCATTTATACCAGATGTTTATACCAGACAAATTTAAATGCTCTTTACTTTCCTTCAGCCCCTTGGCCCATGTCTCTACCTTAGTAAAATGTAAAATGGGCAACTCGTATGGAATAGTTGTCAGTGAGTAAATGAATGAATGAGTAGATGAATGGATGGATGGACGAATGAAAGGACAGACGAACAAACGAATGAATAAGTCGTCCATCCCCTCTGGCTTGTGCCACCCCAGGACAGTCATGTCTGGTACCGGCCATGTAGAGTGCACATTACAGGCTTGAATGTACAGTTTAGTTGTGTTGCTTCTTGAAATATATATCTGGGAATGTTATTGCATAACTAACTAAATAGTTCTGTAGGCTTATGAACAGTATAGTAACACAATTGTATATAGTACAAGATATCTTGAAAAGAAAACATGACCGTGTTTATAAATGTACATACAAGTTATTATGTATATTATAGCACATAATAGATTATATTTTTATTCATGGATATTTTGTAAACTAGTAGGCAGTTACTGCTGTGTTTATACAAATGTATATGACATTATATATTAACAAATCATTTTTATTTATTTATTATTGCATGTTTGTTATTATAATTCTTATAAATTGGTATATAACTTTATAGCAGTAGTTAGTAACAAGTCAACAATATCGAATATTCAGTAAATATATTTGTAAATCTTGGTAATGAAGAAATATAAAAAAAATTACAAATTCTAATGATTGTATTATGCACGCTCATTTATAGTGATATCATATTAAATGGACATTTACAATGCACATTGACAATTTACACAGTTAGACTTAATAATAAACAATTTCGTTTTACTGTATGGAACATACAGAACACATAAAACAATAATATGTCTATACATGTATTTTATAGTCTTAGGAGCAGTATACATAAGTCTAAACCATTTCTGACGATGTCGATTATACACATGTATCAAGCAACCAAGCTTCTTTTTGCAACATCACATTGTATGCAATATAACACAGAAAGCTGCTGCCTCATCAGTTTAATACTTGTTGCCATGGGAGTGTTGTGCAGCCTGGTTGTGCAGCAGACGCTTGTACACTTCCTCTGGTCGCTTTGGCAAAGGTCGACTTGCAGAAACACGGTCCTTGGCCACGCTGTAGACAGTATACAACAACAAGATGACAACATTCTGAAAGCTAACTATCTCTACAATTGGCTACAATAGTATCTAGGATTACATTAAAAACTTGCTTAAAGACCGAAACTTGTTGTATTTTACAATGTTTTATTTTCATGCTACACACATTTGCATGTTCTTCAAAAGGCTTTTGAATTCTGCACACCCTTTTGACGAAGTAAAGTCTTTGTTATGACAGACTGAAGTAACCCTAGAATAATTTATACCACATTCCAGTGATCAATGCCTGTACAACTGATTTAGGACAGTGACTACTGAATGTGGTGTGGCCTAGGGCAGTGATAACTGAATGTATTGTGACCTTGGACAATGATGACTGAATGTATTGTGACCTAGGACAATGATGACTGAATGTATTGTGACCTAGGACAATGATGACTGAATGTATTGTGACATAGGACAATGATGACTGAATGTAGTGTGACCTAGGACAATGATAACTCAATGTAGTGTGGAATAGGGCAGTGACGACTGGAGGTATTGTGGCCTAGGACAGTGATGACTGAATGAATTGTGGCCTAGGACAGTGATGACTGAATTAATTGTGGCCTAGGACAGTGCTGGCTGAATGTATTGTGGTCTATGACAGTGACTAATGAACTTGGTGTGGCCTAGGGCAGTGATGACTGAATGAATTTTGGCCTAGGGCAGTGATGACTGAATGTATTAAGACCTACTACAATGATGACTGAATGTATTGTGAACTAGGACAGCAATGACTGAATGTATTGTGGCCTAGAGCAGTGATGACTGAAACAATTGTGGTCTAGTACAGTGATGACTGAAAGAATTGTGGCCTAGGACAGTGATGACTGAATGTAGTAGTGGTCTAGGGCAGTGATGGCTGAATGTAGTAGTGGTCTAGGGCAGTGATGGGTGAATGTAGTAGTGGTCTAGGGCAGTGATGGGTGAATGTAGTAGTGGTCTAGGGCAGTGATGGGTGAATGTAGTAGTGGTCTAGGGCAGTGATGGCTGAATGTAGTAGTGGTCTAGGGCAGTGATGGGTGAATGTAGTAGTGGTCTAGGGCAGTGATGGGTGAATGTAGTAGTGGTCTAGTGCAGTGATGGCTGAATGTAGTAGTGGTCTAGGGCAGTGATGGCTGAATGTAGTAGTGGTCTAGGGCAGTGATGGGTGAATGTAGTAGTGGTCTAGGGCAGTGATGGCTGAATGTATTGTGGTCTAGGGCAGTGATGGCTGAATGTAGTAGTGGTCTAGGGCAGTGATGGGTGAATGTAGTAGTGGTCTAGGGCAGTGATGACTGAATGTATTGTGGTCTAGGGCAGTGATGACTGAATGTAATGTGGTCTAGAGCAGTGATGACTGAATGTAGCAGTGGCCTAGGACAGTGATGACTGAATGTATTGTGGCCTAGGACAGTGATGACTGAATGTATTGTGGTCTAGGGCAGTGATGGCTGAATGTAGTGTGGTCTGGGGCAGTGATGGATGAATGTAGTAGTGGTCTAGGACAGTGATGGCTGAATGTATTGTGGTCTAGGGCAGTGATGGCTGAATGTAGTAGTGGTCTAGGGCGATGATGACTGAATGTAATAGTGGTCTAGGGCAGTGATGGCTGAATGTATTGTGGCATAGGACAGTGATGGCTGAATGTAGTAGTGGTCTAGAACAGTGATGGCTGAATGTATTGTGGTCTAGGGCAGTGATGACTAAATGTAGTAGGGGTCTAAGGCAATGATGACTGAATGTATTGTGGTCTAGGGCAGTGATTGCTGAATGTATTGTGGTCTAAGGCAATGATGACTGAATGAAGTAGTGGTCTAGGACAGTGATGGCTGAATGTATTGTGGTCTAAGGCAATGATGACTGAATGTATTGTGGTCTAGGGCAATGATGACTGAATGTATTGTGGTCTAGGGCAGTGATGGCTGAATGTATTGTGGTCTAGGACAGTGATGGCTGAATGTATTGTGGTCTACGGCAGTGATGGCTGAATGCAGTAGTGGTCTAGGACAGTGATGGCTGAATGTAGTAGTGGTCTATGGCAGTGATGGCTGAATGTAGTAGTGGTCTAGGGCAGTGATGGCTGAATGTAGTAGTGGTCTAGGACAGTGATGGCTGAATGTAGTAGTGGTCTAGGACAGTGATGGCTGAATGTAGTAGTGGTCTATGGCAGTGATGGCTGAATGTAGTAGTGGTCTAGGACAGTGATGGCTGAATGCAGTAGTGGTCTAGGACAGTCATGGCTGAATGTAGTAGTGGTCTATGGCAGTGATGGCTGAATGTAGTAGTGGTCTAGGGCAGTGATGACTGAATGTATTGTGGCATAGGACAGTGATGGCTGAATGTACTGTGGCCTAGGGCAGTGATGGCTGATTGTAGTGTGGTCTAGGACAGTGATGGCTGAATGTATTGTGGTCTAGGACAGTGATGGGTGAATGTATTGTGGTCTATAGCAGTGATGGCTGAATGTAGTAGTGGTCTAGGGCAGTGATGGCTGAATGTAGTAGTGGTCTAGGGCAGTGATGGCTGAATGTATTGTGGCGTAGGACAGTAATGGCTGAATGTAGTGTGGTCTAGGGCAGTGATGGATGAATGTAGTAGTGGTCTATGGCAGTGATGGCTGAATGTAGTAGTGGTCTAGGGCAGTGATGGCTGAATGTATTGTGGTCTAGGGCAGTGATGGCTGAATGTATTGTGGTCTAGGGCAGTGATGGCTGAATGTATTGTGGTCTAGGACAGTGATGGCTGAATGTATTGTGGTCTACGGCAGTGATGGCTGAATGCAGTAGTGGTCTAGGACAGTGATGGCTGAATGTAGTAGTGGTCTATGGCAGTGATGGCTGAATGTAGTAGTGGTCTAGGGCAGTGATGGCTGAATGTAGTAGTGGTCTAGGACAGTGATGGCTGAATGTAGTAGTGGTCTAGGACAGTGATGGCTGAATGTAGTAGTGGTCTATGGCAGTGATGGCTGAATGTAGTAGTGGTCTAGGACAGTGATGGCTGAATGCAGTAGTGGTCTAGGACAGTCATGGCTGAATGTAGTAGTGGTCTATGGCAGTGATGGCTGAATGTAGTAGTGGTCTAGGGCAGTGATGACTGAATGTATTGTGGCATAGGACAGTGATGGCTGAATGTACTGTGGCCTAGGGCAGTGATGGCTGATTGTAGTGTGGTCTAGGACAGTGATGGCTGAATGTATTGTGGTCTAGGACAGTGATGGGTGAATGTATTGTGGTCTATAGCAGTGATGGCTGAATGTAGTAGTGGTCTAGGGCAGTGATGGCTGAATGTAGTAGTGGTCTAGGGCAGTGATGGCTGAATGTATTGTGGCGTAGGACAGTAATGGCTGAATGTAGTGTGGTCTAGGGCAGTGATGGATGAATGTAGTAGTGGTCTATGGCAGTGATGGCTGAATGTAGTAGTGGTCTAGGGCAGTGATGGCTGAATGTATTGTGGTCTAGGGCAGTGATGGCTGAATGTATTGTGGTCTAGGGCAGTGATGGCTGAATGTATTGTGGTCTAGGGCAGTGATGGCTGAATGTATTGTGGTCTAGGGCAGGGATGGATGAATGTAGTAGTGGTCTATGGCAGTGATGGCTGAATGTAGTAGTGGTCTAGGGCAGTGATGACTGAATGAATTGTGACATATGACAGTGATGGCTGAATGTATTGTGGCGTAGGACAGTGATGGCTGAATGTAGTGTGGTCTAGGGCAGTGATGGAATAAATTGTGCCCTAGGACAGTGATGACTGAATGTATTGTGGCATAGGACAGTGGTGATTGAATGTATGGTGGTCTAGGGCAGTGATGGAGGAATGTATTTTGGTCTAGGACAGTGATGACTAAATATACGTTGACCCACCTGTAGTTCCTCTCGGGTATGGGTGGGGCTGCAGAGGTGACGTTGGGGGGAAGATTGGGAAGTGGGCGTGCAGTGCTCTCACGAATGCCTCGCACCTTTCCTGTCTTCTGCAAAATCAACACCAGACATGAGTTGAAGGTTCACAACCACACATACCATGGAATGTAACACACTGATTTATCACCATGAATAAGATTGTTTAACGAAACCAGTGCCTAGTGCACTGAATGCAGATTAAACAAGAGCTATTTGTAAAACAGCTATGCCCCCTCTAGGTTAAAAGCAATCTATAAAATATTAAGTTTGGGGATGATTGGATGAGGACTGTTGGACATAGGGAGTGGAGACTTATAAAAAGGCCAATTTAAGATATATCAAGGACCATAACTCTGCATTCCTGAGATGTTTTGGCTGATCATCAAACTTGATTAAGATATTATAACCTAAAACATGTTCATCAAGTTTGGTGAAGATTAGATGAAAAATGTTGGACTTGGAGAGCGGAAACCGCTTAAACGGCCGATTTGAGATATTTCAAGGGCCATAACTCTATAATTTCTGGAGTGATTTGGCTGCTTATCGAACTTGGCAGAGATATTATGCCGATAAACATTTTCATGAAGATTGGTTAAGATTGGATAAAAGCTATTGGACTTAGAGAGCGGAAACGAAAGTGATCTTCTGACCCACCGATCGACCGATAAGCAAACCACTATACCCCTTCATCTTCGAATGGGGGCATATAAATGACTTTAGAATGTAGGTCCAGACTCACCTGTCTCTGTATTTCTGCCTCAAGTTTGAAGTAGAAGTTCTCATTGACCAGCTCCCCATAGTCACAGTCATCACCGTCCTGCAGACAGTCATACGTACAGGTGTGTGTATACACTGACACTGACAAAAGGCTCACACACGATCTAGTCACAGTATATTTGTTAAAGTGTTAACTTTAAACAGAAACAATATTAAGACATGATGATTAAGTTAACAATAATTATTCATAAACAATGTGTATTTAAGTGTATTTTTAAGCAATCACAATGTACAAAGTACAAAATTAATAATCATTTCGCAATAAAGAATGAATTTGTCTGTGTTTTCATTGTCCAAGAAGAACATACAATTTGATCCCGACAGTCCAGTGACTTTAGAAAGGAAGAATGCTGGTCACAGCTCATGTAGCCCAGTAAATGTTTATAATCTATGTAAGTGCATGTCACAAAATGTGTCACTATTAAAAATAGAACATTTTTTCGTATTGATTATTTTCCTACTGGTATTTATCATCAGTAGTTGAGCAATAATATTCAATGCAAGGTTCAAACTAAGCAGGATGCTGATATTGAACAAATGCTGCTCAGGAATAGCACTGCTATAGGTGCTGGGGGATATATGTACTGGCTATTTAAACAAAATATGAGCTTAGAATTATTAGCCCTTTATGCCAATTTATTTTACTTAAATAATATTAATGGTTCATTCCAAGTAGCAATAGCCTTGATAGTCACGCCACAACACTTCAACTGACTCCATGGTAGCACTGCAATAACGTAATTACTCCTTTAATAAAATTCAA
The DNA here is from genome assembly GCA_027627225.1 of Congeria kusceri. Taxonomy (NCBI): domain Eukaryota; kingdom Metazoa; phylum Mollusca; class Bivalvia; order Myida; family Dreissenidae; genus Congeria; species Congeria kusceri. Next base: position 40,519,720 of record CM051025.1, read on the forward strand.
AATGCTAAATCAGTCCAAAATGTTAAATCCCTTTAAGTTAACCCAGGTTACAAGTGCACAAGTCATAATGTATGCATCACCACATTGAACATGGAGGGTAAGCCTAAAGTCATGTACCTGAATCTTGCACACCTGCAAAGTGGGTCTCGAACATGTTTAATGAACAATGAGTGGGAACAACTTAAACATACAACACTTATCATGAATACAAAAGGAACACTAGCAGCAAGTGAACATTCAGGTTTGTATTGTCGTTTAAAAGTGAGGAAGGCATTAAATACCTTTGAAAGTCAACAAGCAAGAATGTCCTAAGTAGTATATGGCAGAATAACCAACCACATATAATTAAACCATAATAAATAGAATACACAAAATCAATGGGCAATGAAAAATATTCAGTCCATGTAACATAGTCATTATAAAATCTATACTATGACAAACAACATACAGCATATCTTCACACAGGATAACAATGAGATTCAACATCTCGTCAGAAAGGATAACAATGATAAGCAATCAACATCTTTTCACATAGGATAACAATGAAAGAAACCTTGAACTTCTCTTCATATAGGATAACAATGAAAAGGCATGGAACATCAATGAGAGACAATCAACATCTCTTCACATAGGATAACATTGACAGAGGTAATGAACATCTGTACCCATAGGATAACTATGATAGAAACAATAAACATTTTACCACAGAGAAAAACATTGAAAGATACAATTACCATCTTTGCACATAGGATAACAATGAAAGAGACAATGAGCATCTTTGCACATAGGATAACAATGAAAGAGACAATTAACATCTTTGCACATAGGATAACATTGAAAGAGACAATGAACATCTTTGCACATAGGATAACATTGAAAGAGGCAATGATTATCTTTGCACATAGGATAACAATGAAAGAAGAAATGAACATCTCTTAACATAGGATAACAATGGCAGGCGATTGATATCTCATCACATAGGATAACAGTGCGAGCGACAATGAACATCTCTTTACATACAATAACAATGAAAAAAGCAAGGAAAATCTCTTCACGTAGGATAATATTGAGAACAGAAGGAACAACTCTTCACATAGGATAACAATGAGAGAGGCAATGAACATCATGTCACATGTTGGTTTAACTTCTGAGGTATCAAGGACAGAAACAAATCGGGTGACATCCGGCACAGAGGAATGAACATCTTAGGACAATAACATTGACAGGGACTGTACAGTTACATGGCTATCAAGAAGCGACATTATGAACTATTGTATACAAAATTATATATAAATACATTTAACACATCATAATGTTATAAAATAGACAGTAAGTCCTAGGACACATTACTCTAATTTAGTGTTAGTTTTCAGAATATAATTATTTCAATAGTTAAAAATTATGAATGGCCATATTAATGGAAATTCAAACAAAATAACCTATATTTAGCCATATACTGAAGCTATACACCTCGTTTACAATGTTACCACTGCACAAAAAATGAAAGAAAAGTCATTTAAAAATTCAGCACAAGTGCAAATTGCATCACAAAACTTGTTTCTAGCAAGTCTACATAACACTTACTTGTCCTGTCTGAAATGCAATGTGGATGCTAAGTATGCTTCAAACAACACTATCCATACAGGTTAGTTGTGAATTTAAGTATTTCAGACGATATTTACATGTAACTTACAAACTCGAGTATGACACTACTTATGTTCAGTTTAAACAAACAGTATTGACTTATTTCTAGAACTTAGAATAAAATTAAGATAAAGATAAAAATAAGGTTTTTCCTAGCAAGTTTTCATTCACTAGTTCTTACATGCATACTCAATGAAATTTCTGCACAATTAACGAATACATTCTTATCCATTTCTCAATTCCTGTAAGTGTGTTGATTTAGACAGACATATATAACATTACTAGTAATGTGTATGCTAGAAGTGTCAATTATCTGTACAATACTATGGTCTAGCTAACCTGTCCACATGGCTCTGTTAAATACCCATTCCAGTTGGATAGCTTGTTCTGAAATAATAACAAAGTATAAACAGAATGTATAGCAGCAGGAGAGGTACAACATTTTTCTCATAGTCATTAAATTGCCAAAATAACTTCAAATGCATATAAGAATGGTTGAACAAGACTCATCACTGGATTTAAATACACAGTAGAATCTTGACAGGCGGGAATTTGACACGCCAAATTATTCCGGGTCCCGGAAAATTGACTTTGGTCAGATTTTAGACCCCGGTAATATTGTCCCCTTCACGGGCCATTTGATACTCCAAGAATTTCCCACTGTGAGGATTTAGACAAAATGCTTGGCTCTAGGGTGGGGAGTTAGACCAAACAAAATAAAATTATTCAAACTCCCCTATGTCAGCCTGGCGCTCTCCCCCCTGGGGGGAAAATATTGATAGGTGCACAAGCAACAAGTGTCAGTTCTATGTGTGTGTATTTGTAAAAAAAACAACATAACTGACAAAGAAGTACAGCAATAAATGGATTCTGAAAATAGTCAAATGATAAGAAAAGTTTCCACAATTCAAGGAACTGATTGTTCAATTATATGCCTGTGGACTAATGTCAGACTGCATGAAGATTAGAATTTTAGATGACCTGAACTTGGAAAAGGTTCTGGAAATTTGGGACCTTGTCAGATTTTGTTCTTTCACTATGTCTAATTAAATATATACATGATTATTGTTTTTATTTTAAGGTATACATCAACCTACATTTTGGTAGTACTCCACAATGTCTCTGAGGGTCTTGTGCACCTTGGGTTCTCCCACCACAATGAACTTCTTGTTCCTCAGCTGGTCTATCATGTAGTGGCGCACCCTGTCTGCAGCTCTGCAAGAGAGGGACACTCACACTCTGACTCTTAAACAACAGCTAAGCACAATTAAACATAAATATTTAAAAGTTTGTGTATGCGGGTCCATGTTAGGTGTGAACTTACTTGAAGGACAGTGTGTAGCCGAACCTGCTCTCGCTGACACGGATCAGGAATGTGCCCAAAGGCTTGAGTTTAAGTAGCTGCTCTGATTGGCTGGAAAGTGGCAGTGAATCACCATATTAGTTATTTGATAAGTTATAAGAAGTAGATAGTACTTGAACAAAATTCATGGAAACGTTATTCACCATGAGCAATAATAACCTAGTCTTACTTTGACCATATATTATTAGTGGACTGTATCACCTGTAGTTCAAATTTTAAACTATAAAAGCAGAAATAGCAAAAAGCATTTCTATAACTTATCTACTTAGTCAGAAAATGGTCCCCATTAAATTTATGTAAATTACTTTATTTGACATCCTACTAAAAACAAATCAATTATTTGAAGCCCCAGATCAACAGAACATGAAAACAAAAACATGTCAATAAATATTGACTTCACAGCAAACAGAACAAGTCTCCCCTGCCCCCCCCCCCCCCCGCAATCCTGCCCCACCCCGTCCCCATGTTCCAGTCTGCTTACCGCCTTGAAATAACCCCATGAAACCACTCGGCAATAAAGTTTGCCTGTGTGGGGTCATATATCTGGGTGGCCTGGGTCTCCTGGAACCAGGTGACAGACGCCTCCTTGTGGCCCGGGTGCACAGTGGACTGCACGGGCGTGAAGTCATCATCTGAGATGTCACTATCGCTGTCACTGGCCTGCAGCAAACACAACATAGAACACAGCACACAGCAGGTCCCATAGGTGTATAGTCACATTAATTTTATTCCACTAGCCCGAATCATTATGCAATCATAGTAAACAGGTTAAATTTCCACTAACCAGACTATATACATTTTGGAATTTCTACTGGGCTAGTGGTTAGCATGAAGACTTGGTATTGAGACATAGATAGTATCAGGCAATAAGGTTTTTTTACTAACTGTGTCTGGTATTTTGTAACATGTACATTTTTTATGCAGTATTCAAGATAAATTAGAACAATATGCACATAATCATTGTCTGTGTGTTTGCCTGATTTCATCCCTGACCTGTGTTCCGAAGTCTGCAAATGCTTTTTGTGGCGTGGGCTCCAGATAGCCCTGTGATGACCGCATACTGACCCCTCCCATGGAGGACATGCCTGTGTAGGGGAAGTCAGGTACCGGGGGTGGGCAGCTGGCCTCTATCACACTGTTCACACGCCCGAAGAAACCTGCGATCACAATGGAAGTTTTAGTGACATTGTAAACATTGACGAATGTGAGGAATTATTCAAGAATGAACGCAAGATGTTCTGGAAATTTAACTGATGCAGGTGTATTCACAGTTGATGATTTAACTATTAATAGTCTAAACTTCATGAACCTAACACAATATAGAAATGTATGTGTTTCAAGCACTCACTAGCTGGTATATCTTTATCGCTCCTCTGCAAGGACTGCTGTTGTGAAAGAGCCTTCAAAGAAAGGCCTTCAATTTGTATCAGAAGTGCTGCAATCTTCTCCGCCTGTTGCCTAGTAACCTCCAATTTTCTGGCTACAAGTCTACGGGCCAAGAAACCTCGAATTATACGCTGAAAAATCACAAATATGCTACTAGTATTTGCAAATATCAAGGTAATATACCAGTATTATTAACCTTTGAGATTTTTCAGGTTGATTTTTTAGCTCACCTGAGCACAAATGCTCAAGGGTGAGATATTGTGATCAGTCAGTGTCCGGCGTCCCGGCGTACGTCATCCGTTGTCAACATTTTACTTCAAACAACTTCTTCTCTGAAACCACTGGGCTGATTTTAACCAAACTTGGAAGGAATGTTCCTGGGATGGTCCTTTAACAAATTCCTTCAATTCATTAGAATATATTGAACAATCTGGTAGCCATGGCAGCCAAAAGCTTACAATTTGGACAACTTAATAAATCTTCTTGTCGATTTGACAATAGTTTTCACATAAATTTTCCTTGGGTGACCCTTACCAAATTCCTTCAAATCATTTTGATTCGTGAAAAAACATGGCTGCCAGGGGGGCGGGCCAGTTTTAATAATAGTGTTATACTGAAAACTTAAAAAAAACCTCTAGTCTGAAGCCACTGACTGGATTCCAAAATAATTCCACAGAAATGTTCCTTGGGTGACCCTCTACCAAATTCCTTCAAATCATTTTGATTCGTGAAAAAACATGGCCGCCAGAGGGAGGGGCAATTTTCCGTATATGGCTATATTGAAAACTTAAAAATTCTTCTTGTCTGAAACCACTGGCTGGATTTCAAAATAATTTCACAGAAATGTTCCTTGGGTGATCCTCTACCAAATTCCTTCAAATCATTTCGATTTGTGAAAAAACATGGCCGCCAGGGGCGGGGCAGTTTACCTTATATGCCTATATTGAAAACTTGGAAAATTTTCTTGTCTGAAACAACTGGCTGGATTTCAAAATAATTTTTCAGAAATGTTCCATGGGTGACCCATTACCAAATTTCTTCTAATCATTTTGATTTTTGAAAAAAAAAAATGGCCGCCAGAAGGCAGGCAGTTTTTCTTATATGGCTATATTGAAAACTTCAAAAATCTTCCTGTCTGAAACAACTGGCTGGATTTCAAAATAATTTCACAGAAATGTTCCTTGGGTGACCCTCTACCAAATTCCTTCAAATCATTTTGATTCCTGAAAAAACATGGCTGCCAGATGGCGGGGCAGTTTTCCTTATATGGCTTTATTGAAAACTTAAAAAATCTTCTTGTCTGAAACGACTGGCTGGATTTAAAAATAATTTCACAGAAATGTTCCTTAGGTGACCCCCTACTAAATTCCTTCAAATCCTATTGATTCGTGAAAAAACATGGCCACCAGAGGGCAAGGCAGTTTTCCATATATGGCTTTATTGAAAACTTTGAAAATCTTCTTGACTGAAACCACTGGTTGGATTTCTAAATAATTTCACAGAAATGTTCATTGGGTGACCCTCTACCAAATAATTTGTATTCATTAAACTAGAACTCCGCGAGTCAGATGTGTTGCCTGACGCCGGACAGCTTACGTGAATCCAAATGAAGAAGCACTTACGGTTAATGCTCAATTTTTTTAAAACAAATTTACAATGGGCAATAACTCCGAAAGTATGAGGTGCAGAGTAACGGTTCTTTTGCATTGCACTTCTCCTCAATGAGATCTATCTACCTATGAAGTTTCAAGTTGATAGCTTTCATAGTCTTAGAGTTATGCTCCGGACAAAATTAAGTATGAAAATAAACAAAGAGCAAAAACTCCAAAAGTATGTGATGCAGAGTAACGGTTCTTGTGCACTGCACTTCTCCTCAATGAGATCTATCTACCTATGAAGTTTGAAGTTGATAGCTTTCATAGTCTTAGAGCTATGCTCCGGACAAAAATTAAGTATGAAAATAAACAAAGGGCAATACCTCCAAAAGTATGATGAATAGAGAATCAGTTCTTGTGCACTGCACTTCCCCTCAATGAGATCTATCTACCTATGAAGTTTCATGTTGATAGCTTTAATAGTCTAAGAATTATCATCCAGACAAGCGAAAGGGGCCGCAGCCGGGGAGGACACCGCCGCCGCCGACAAAAGTAACACCTATATGTCGCCTAGTCAGGCGACACAAAAACATGGCCACTAAGGGGTGTAGAAATTTGATCATATATGCCTATATACTCAACTTTGACAATTTTCTTGGCAGAAACCACTAGCCTGATTTTGAAATAATTTCACAGAAATGTTATGTGTTTGAAAATGTACCAAATTCCTTCAAACAATTTTTATTCGGTTCAAGACATGGCCAGCAGGGGTTGTGGAAGTTTGACCGTATATGGCCATATAGGCAATGTTCACAGTCTTCTCATCAGAATCCACTTACTGGATTTCAAAATAATTTCAAGAAATGTTCATTGGGTGGCCCTTTACCAAATTCCTTCAAATAATTTTGATTAGTTAAAAACCATGGCCACTAGGGGATGGGGAAGTTTGACCGTATATGACCACATAGGCAACTTTGACAATCATTTTGTCAGAAACCACTTTCTGGATTTTTAAATATTTTTATAGAAAGTTTTTTATTGCATGACCCTCTACCATATTCCTTTAAGTAATTCTGATCTGTTCGAAAACAAGGTTGCAAGGGGGCGGGCCAGTTTGGCCATATATGGCAATGGGTGCTACTGGTCAATTATTATCATATGTGTCAACATTTAACTTCAAACATCAATGTACCCGCTATTAAAATTTTAAAAGTCATTATGATTCCTTAAACTCAAAGAGCAACCTAAGGCCATCATGGCCCTCTTGTTTATTCTCACAATCAGTGGATTTTGTCAACAGCAAACATATGTTTCCCACAGTTATCCTGACTATATTGAGACTGAGTACCTGAAGGGTGATGGCAGAGCGCCCCATCCTCTCTAGGACCTCAGTGAGCTGGTCGATGTGGAAGTACTTGAGGAAGACCTTGGTGCGCCCCACCTGCCAGCCCTTGATCCTCGTGGCCTGCAGGATCCTCTGACAGTTCTCCCGGGTACCGGCCAGCTGGGGCTTACACAGCACCACCTTGTACCTGCACACACACACATGCACACAGGCACAACTCAATACAGTGGCACTGTTAACTTTTATGTATAAATGTTATGCAACATGGCAAGTATGACCCCATTTAAACAACAGCTGTTGGAGTTATAGGCTATTTTCTAAAAGCATTAAAATGTTTTGTTTAAATTTGACCCCCCACCCCCCACCCAGTTTTCTTGAACCTACCCACAAGAAGCCACCATACCATTCTAAGCAACATTTTGCCATAAGATATCCATGTATTAAGTTTCATTTCAATAACTCAACTCAGTCCTGAGTTAATAAGGTGGTAACCATTTTTATTTTTAGCAATGGTAACCTAGACACACCATCCCATATGCAAACTTGACATATGGGTTCATCTTGATATGGGGAATAAATGTTGTAAGTTTATATGAAGTTACTGAAGCCATTCCTGAGAAGCTAGCTTACTGAACAACTTAAACCTAGCCTGGACGCTGACATAATTGAGTGGAACGCCATGCCATTTCTTTAAAAAGTTGAGCTAAGGCCCGAGTTATTTTTATTTATTAGTTCTCGGACATTTTTGGAAAAGTGTCCGGTTGGAGGGAAAAAAATAAACAACACAGACTTGGGTAAATTAATAACTAGAATTTCACAAATGGAAATGGGCAGTGATATTAAAATCTTTGTGAATTATTACTTACAAAAATCATGAAACCCAACATCAACATAATCACTGCATGATAAAGCCTAAAATAAAATATTGTTTTTTTTCCCTCCCGCGACCGACCCAGCAAAATCGCCGCGACCCCAAAAAATGTATAGACCAAAGAAAAAAATATTTTATTTTATTTGTGTGTGAAAATGTGGGGTGCGAATCCTTAAAAAGAATCCAATAGGTGTACAAATCTTACTTTCAAAAGACGCTTATAAAATGACTTTAAACGGACAGTTCTCGGTAACGCGTAATTCGGCGTATTTTGATACATGCTTTTACGAAAAGGATGCCGTAACATTCAGTGTCTGATGCTAGAGCGCAACCATTTCCGCTCGCATATGCATGTTTTTTTTAAAGACAAAGAACGCCCACCGGCAATGCACAAACTCGCTTTTATGCACCAAGTGTCCATTATCGATAAAATCTTGACGAAGGAGGAGTCAGCTTAACAAGAGCCAAACAGTCAGCCAATGAGAACGCATAAAATTTCCAAGATGCAAACGAGCGTCGTCGTTAGAAAGTTTATCACGCCCTCATTCTAATTTTAATTGGTAAAGGTGCACGTCATTTGTAACACATTTGCGTTAGGTATGTGTTTTGTTATAGATATGCGTGTTTTTAACAGCCACGTTTGTAATAAATTACTACAAATGAAAATATTAAATAAATAAATAATTATAAATAAATATCATAATTTTGGTGAGTTTTGGTGAAAGGAACCGTTTACTAAGAATATGAATTACGATGTCATTTAACTCGACAAACTGATCGCGTCAAACGTCTTATTTTGTTTAAAAAAAATTACTAGATCTCGTAATTACAAAAGTGTTATTCAAACTCATCACTGCACACGGATTAGAATTATGCAAAAACTTTGGCTGAGGCAACATTTGAATGAAAGTTAGCGCAACTAAAGTCCTTGTCAAAAATGAAAGTAAATAAACTTCAGCGACTTTTCTTGTTATTTTAATTTATCAAAAATGTGGTGTTGCTTTATTTGTATTAATGAACAAAGTCCTATTTGTTTTTATTTCCATACAATGCTAATTCATTTATGCTCTAGCATTTGCGTTGTTCAGATACAGTATTACAGATTGATGCTTTTAAACACTATCCACGTGCTAAGCGTGTAACACGCTTTTCAGCTACAAACTGCTAGCCGCAGTTTGACAGTCACCGTTGCTATGGCTGTTGCTAACAGCGTTCTGTTTTGGATGCCTGGCAAATTGCAACGTCTCGCTATCACTCCTTAGTTTTAACAGGTTTTTATTACTAACGCTCTTGTTTTTAACGTATGTTATTGTTTGTTAAATTTTGATAAATTATTGTAAGGTAATTAGAACATAGTATTACGTAAATAAGCAGAACGTTATTAATCTACTACAACGAAAATATTAAGAATTAATACTAAAATGTAACATTTTGAACATAAGGAACACATGAATGAAAATGACTTATTGTGTTTACAAATAAAATATTTTTCCGACCTACCGACCCACCCTTCATTAGCATGGGTAGCGGGAGGGGAAACAAACAATATTTTATTTTCGGCCAAACCATAACAATGTACCAATAATAATAACATTAAAAGGCAGCGTTTATCATATAAAAACTTCAGTTAAAATATGCTCACACTTAAACTCAGTACGTCAGATATATCCCTGGACGGTGGCCATATTTTATGTATAACAGCATTTTTAAGGAAGTACAAACTAACTAAATATATATTTAATATTAATAAGTCAATATTCACCAATGAAATTTGTTATTTATAATGCAAATAAACCCACTAAAGAAATGACAAAATTTTATGCAACATGCATTGTATTTCGCTGTATGATACATATGATCTGCTCTCAGTTATTTTATACATCATGCAATACTTCATATGAAAAGAAAATACTCAACAACAAGTGCACCGTCTACAGGTGCTGGATGCTTGAATTTCTTGTATTTGATATTATTCTGGCCTATAGTATGGGCTCATCACTGCGATGATGTGTGTTTAATTTCAAGTCAGTAACTCATATGATCATTAGACATTTGACTGTAAGCTAAAATTCTAAGTTGAAAAAAGGGCAATAACTCCATCAAAATCCTCGATATAGTTGCACCTCATCTTGTCTACATAATGGGTTCATAACTATGATCAAGTATTTAGAGTTTTCAACTCAATACCTGTTATAGTTAGTGTGAAATTTGACCTAAAGCAAAAATTATAAGTTGACACAATAAACGTGGAAATTACACGAAAACCTAATTTTTGAATGAAATGCATTAGTCAGCAAAAAACTGAAATTTTTAGTGACCTTGACACCACCAGTCCCATACGCAATCCCAAGCGAGGTCTAGATATCAGGTATCTACATATAAAGTTTCATTAAAATATCTCAATGTCTTCTCAAGCTATTGAGTGGAAACTGTTTGTCTACATTTAGTAATGGTGACCTTGACCTTGACCCACCCACCACATATGCAATCCCAGGCGAGGTCTAGACATAAAAATAGCTATGTATGAAGTTTCATTAAAATATCACAATGTGTTCTCAAGCTATTGAGCAAAAACGTTTTTTTATTTTAATTTTAATTTTTTTATTTTTAGTAACGGTGACCTCGACCTTGACCCCACCCACCCTATATGCAATCCCAAGCGATGTCTCAATATAAGGTATCTATGCATGAAGTTTCATTAAAATATCTCAATGTGTTCTCAAGTTATTGAGCAGAAACCGTTTTTCTATTGTTAGTTATGGTGACCTTGACCCCACCCACCCCATAAGCAATCCCAAGCGAGGTCTTGATATAAGGTATCTATGTATGAAGTTTCATTGAAATATCTCAAAGCATTCTATAGTTATTGATGGGAAACCATTTTTCTATTTTTAGTAACAGTGACCTTGACCTTGACCCCAACCACCACATACGCAATCCCAAGCGAGGTCTCGATATAAGGTATCTATGTATAAAGTTATATTACCATAACTCAAAGTTCTCAAGTTATTGAGCCGAAACCGTTTTTCTATTTTTATTAACAGTGACCTTGACCCCACCTACCCCATATGCAATCGCAAGCGATGTCTTGAAATAAGGTATCTGTAAATGAAGTTTCATTAAAATATCTCAATCCATTCTCGAGTTAGACAGCAGAAACAAAAAGTGCTACGCCCACCCACCGGACCAACAACATACCCCAATCTAATAACCAAAATTGGTTAAAAAGGGCAATTACTCAAACAAAATTCTTGATAGAGTTACCTCTTCTTCTCTACTGAATAAATTCATCACTGTGATCAAGTACTTTTCCCAAGTCAAGACCTTATACGGGAATTAAGAAATTTGAACTAAAGGGAACATTTTAAGTTGAAAAAAGGTTAATAACTCCTACAAAATCCTTGAAAGAGTTACCTCCTAATGTCTGCAGAATGGGGTCAGCACCATAAATAACTATGTTGAGTTTCAATTTAATGTCTTTGATAGTTCTTGAGAAATTTTATATTTAACAAACGAATGTCAAAATATTATAAGTTGTAAGTCCAAACAAGGGCAAATAACTCTGGAAATACAAATCACAGGGTTACCTGACTTGTTGTAATGAATTACCCTTTTGATAGTAGTATTTTAAGTTTCAAATGGATACCTTTGATAGTTTCTGAGAATGGACTCTGACAAAAAACTTAACCAAAAAACTTAACTAACGCAGACGATTACGCAGACGACAGAGCGACGACAATAACTCAAAAAGTCGAGCTAAAAACAACGTAAGATCTTAGGATCATTGTATTATATACACATTTATAAGTTTATATCAACAGATTAGGCCATTTTACAATATCGGTTACATTCTACAAATTTGCATTTTTTTTCGCTTTTTGGAAAAAATCAGGTCGGCGGATCCGAGAACCTAGAAATCAACAAACCCTCGCCTAATAATAAAATCACGTCATCTAGTATTACATTTTTTTTGCAATTGTGACATCTACTGCCAAACAAAGCAAGAGTTTACATGACACTAAGTGTCAGCTGCCACACAAGTATAAAATGTCAGTCTTACTTGCTCACAAAGTCTTCAAAAAGTGGACGGAATGCAAAACCCTCTCTCCTTATTTTTGTCGTCTCCAACATGCCAGTGTATAAAAGCTATTAACAAAAATATAGATGATCTTTACAATTACATAGAAATACATGTACATGAAGTTGAACAATAAAAACTTTCAAGGATTTCGATTATATGGCCACTACATACCACATGTTTCAAAATAGTTTCAAACAGTACAATGTTGTTGTTTTTTAATGTGTTACCCCAGGTGAGGTAGCAAGTTATGCACATTTAAAAACAAGTAGTGTTTTAGATGATTTATTTTCTTCACAAGAGCACAACAGGGTCTGACTTTCTTCATTCTACATACATGTAGGAACCTTACTAATGTCATTCAAGACACAAGACACACACAGTAATTTATACAAAATAAACGCTGAAAAGTCTTCGTATCATTTGATTGCTGGATAGTCAATAATAATGTAATTATTTAACAAATATATAAAATAATCAGATATTTTCTTACATTTTTTGATGATGCAATAAAAGTATGCAGTTCAGACTTTTAGACCTAACTTGTGTACCTGCTGGTTGATATAGTGATCATCAAATTTCATTGGAGCCTTCACATGGTTTGGTTTGAGACAGCGGATAAAGTTGGGTGCAGCTGCCGTCATCCTCTCCATCAACACTTGCAGGGAATTCTGGGAACATTTAAACAGAGTATCTAGCCAGGAAGTACAGAGGCATCATGAGTACATGTGTAGATGTTGATAAGACACAACATTGCAGACTCTGGTTATCAGAGGTTGCAAGAAAAATGGCCCATGAACTTAGAACAAACAATAAGAGAACATGGCCCATGAACTTAGAACAAACAATAAGAGAACATGGCCCATGAACTTAGAACAAACAATAAGAGAACATGGGAAGCAAAGCAACAGGAATATACTATAATTTAAATAGAAGAAACACACATTGATAAAATGCCATTATAAATAAAAACAAAAGGCCATGATGGCCCAAAGCGCTCACCTGAGAACTGGTACAGATGAAGACCATACTGTTGTGACAGGTTTGACAATTAAGGTATCTGAACAATACGCAAAGGGGGATAGGATCAATTTGATTTAAAACATCGGTTTGTGCAATGGGCTAACTAAATTACGAGTTGGGTAGTGGATGTGCGGTGTTGTTGCTAATGGTAATCAAATCATATTTCTCGATATTCTTACCTGACCCTTTTTCATTAAGTCAGTGACAAATCTGGAAAATGCAGAAGCAGTAGATTTTGATGTCTTTTTTGCAGAAAGTTTTGGAGAACTAGTTGCAATGCGATAATTGCGAAGGCTGTGCTATAAGGTCAAGTTTTGCTTTTTCTTTTATAATTTTCTGTTCAATGATGATAAATGATGTTAATGCAGGCTTTGAAGCCATCAATGTTGCATGTACAAATAACTGCATGCAAGGTTTGCAACTGTTGGAAATCAAATTTTATCAATTTTTATGGTCACACGCAAACTGTGTAAGTTTGGTCAACATTGAATAAAAAATCGTGTGTGCAAGCCAATCATTGATAACTCGTTGATGTTTTTTTTCCAAACACAAGGGGCAATAACTCCAGTGTTTCTGGCCCGATCATTCTTATATTCGACTTCAACTGTAGTTTTACGTTCATCGACAAACTGTGCACAATTGGTGAAGATTGGATGAACAATGCAGTCATTATCCTGAATAATGTCCAATTTTGTATATATTTTTTCACAAACAAAGGGCAATAAATCTGGTGTTTCTGGTCCGATTTAGCTTATATTTGACTTCACCTTTAATCTTATTGTCATATACAAACTGTGAAAGATTGGTGAAGACTGGATGAAAAATGAAGTCCCTATCCTGAATAATGTCCATTTTTGCATATTTTTTCACAAACAAAGGGCAATAACTCCGGTGTTTCTGGTCCGATCTTGCTTACATTTGACTTCAACTGTAATCTCATGGTAATAGACAAACTGTGCAAGATTGGAAGTCTCTATCCTAAATAATGTCCATTTTTGTATATTTTTTTAATAAACAAAGCGCAATAACCCTGGTGTTTGAAACACGATCTGAGATCTGATGGTCATACACAAACTGTGAAAGTTTGGTTAAGATTGGATGGAAAATAAAGTCTATATGGTGGAAAAAAGCATTTTTGCACTTTTTTTGCATGAAAAAGGGGCCATAACTCTAGCGTTACTGGTGTGATCTGACCCAATAACAATCACATCCTATATTTTATGGTCATACACAAACTGTGAAAGTTTGGTTAAGATTGGATAAAAAGTGAAGTCTCCAGCGTGAATACGAACCCAACTGTTGACTGCATACGGACAACGGACGACGCAGGAGAGGTCCCCTATACCAATAGCTCACCGAGCACTTCATGCTCAGGTATGCTAACAAGTAATATCATTTTAAAAAGATATTAGGCATCAACGGTAATTTTGAATATAAGGAATGTAGATTCAACTGTTGACATCAATTTAAAACTTGACAAATCTGTAACTTGTTAGTTTTTTCATGTATTTCACCTATCCTCCTCATCACTGGCTATAGATTCAAACAGCACACAATACTCACAACAACCATACAAGTATACTCCTCCTATGAATTAAAATAATATTTAAAAAAAGAGAGTAACAAAGAAAATAATGTGTGGACAGTTTATAAATAAATAGATCGTGGGTACAAATACACGGCAGGGTGTTAAACCTTGAAGTTCGATTCATTCAATAGTATCAGAGGTTAATATGTAATAGCAATATACGCCATTCATGCGGTGGCAGTCTTAAGACACAATTGCTATTTACAGAGTGTGGCACAGTGCCTATTGTGCACGAATTAAGATAGGGCACTCGAAAGTTGCATTCACTAGCATTCGCTATCCTCTATAGTTCTGGAATTTTGCACCCCATTCATTATGACTAGTGGACTACGATTATTTTCAAAATAGCCAGTGCAATAGTAGTATTTATTTCATTTGGGAAATATTAACAACATTAAATTGGATATTTAGTAAGGTCAAACGTTGGGTTTAGCAGCTCTGCTGAAAAATAAATACAATTTTGACGTATACATGTACCAGTATGTCATTCCCCACATTCGTAGTCTATATAAAGAATGTCAATTTATAGATTGAATAGCCTCTACACGAAAAATTCTGTAGAGCCATAACTATTTCACAACATAGTCAGCAAGTGTTATCTATGGAATGTTGCCTATCAAATGCGATATTAACGGGCGATTTTACCAGGCCTGTAAACAATGGCCTCACCTCGTTTGGAGGTGAATAAAATTGAACCAATGCGACTTCCGAGGTGGAGCTCAGAACAGAAAATTAGTCGAAACGCAACCAAATTTAAGAGGTAGATCTGGATTTTTTTCTATAATACAATAATTTAAAAATCAGACAATGTAGTTCCAAGGTCAATAAGATTGCATTTAATACATACATCAATAATATGAGTACTGTTTGACACACTACCTGCATTCATGCGAAAAAATGATTCAATACATTGGCACATATCAAAATTGTGTTTGAATCGACACGATGTTATTACGCATAAAAGTCCTCACTTTGAGAATTCATTGTAAACAGCAAATCGGTCTACATATAGTGAAATACTATGGTAATTTCTGCGTACTTGGAACTTAATTGTTTGAATACAGCTTTGAATCGTTGTAGTCAAGAATGAAACAGACCTACCTTTTAAAGGGGCCTATTGACGGTATTTCCCATAAATATAGAAATGCATTAAAATAATACGTATTCCTATTGTTCACAAATATATTTTCCTAGTAGCAATAGTATATAGATGAAATAGTCAAGAAAAAAAGAGCCCAAAACAATCTTTTTTCGATGTACGGTTCGAACTTACACATACAAAATCGTGCACTTCAACTTTCCTATGCTACACTACAGTCACAAATAGTATGCATGCAATCATTTAATTAATACTTTATAAAATATTATTTAATTTTTTAAATTATTACACCATATTAGCTGTCAATACGCTTCTTAAAAGTTGTTTATGTTTTTGACACATTTCCTGTTCTGACCTCCAACTCGGAAGTTGCACTGGGTCATTTTTCCATGCACCTCCAAAAAGAGACGGAGCCAGTGTTCACAGGCCGTGGATGGGGATTTCTTTTAACTTAGCCAATCCAATATTAGGATTTATTAATTCGAGACTACTGGCGGGAATTTTTCACCAAATTTGGTTCGATAGTGAGAAAGGTAAAAAGTTGGGTTAAACAGCTATGCCGAAAAATCCATCTTGAAATGTGATGATTGCTAACATGCTATGATTGATGCATACCTTGAACTGTGCACCCACTGTCTGCCTTCGCTTTCTGGCAGCATCCAGACTTGGCCGATGCCCCTGCAGGTGAACATATACAATTTAAGTGTACAGTCAGAGAAACTAATGTAATACCCTTTTATGGAATATTGGCAAACCAGTTTTCTTTAACTGCTAGCAACTATAACTCAAAGAAACCTGGAAAACTAGTGTTGATGTGCCCACTATATATGACATAATTTGTGTGACTGCAAACTGGATGATATAAAAGTACAAATACCTTCCTAGTTTTTCTTGTTGATATTCTTCCCTGAAATGCCAGACTTCCAGTCCTTGTCATCTGAGCTGGAAAAAATAAGATCAGTCATTATAGCATGAATTCAAAATACACACAGAGACAGTACAACTACTGAATGCCAATAGAGCAGTTCGTACCAGTGAAGATGGCCCTGATGAGGGTGTTCTGGCTGGCCTGCAGCATCTCCATGACGCCCGGGGGCAGGGTGTCGCGGTTCTTCTCCAGCCAGCCCCGGGCATCATACGTCACCTGGCCCGCATAGTGGCAGATGGTGAACCTGCTCTCCTGGGTGCTCTGTACAGCCTTGTAGTACGAGGACTTGATGAAGTTCTGGTTGAACTTGCCAACAAGGGTCAGGTCTGTGGCCTAGTATGAGCAGGATACATTAAAACCACTTATCATTGCTGAGTGTACAGATGTAATGAATCATTACATTAAAAACACACCAAATTTAAAGAAAGGAACTGAGTATTTTGGGGGCATTATGATATTTTTTTCGTTGAAATTCAATTTTAATTTGATTTTCGTTCAATAACATATAATTAAATCTACATGTATATATAAGGGTCATCGTAACTACATAATGCCATATAGAACAGTGTCACAGACTAAGAATACTACACTGCAAGACTGACCCTGGGGAACTTGCTCTCTTCGTCGAGGATGGTGAAGATGCCGACTGGGCGGGCCAGGAACAGGTCCAGCAGGGGCTGGTTGTCCACAAACTTGATCTCCTTCCAGTCTATCCCCTCCCGGGTGTACTCCTCCTGCTCCTGTCTGAACACGTGCTGAAATAACATGCACGCTTTAAACTAGAGCTATCACTAATGGTGGTTAATACCGCTACATACTGTTTTGACACAGAAGAGGTTTACAGTTATGGTGCTTTGACACAGAACAATGTTTTTTGACTGCATAAGAGGGAAAATGGGGTTGAAATGCAAAGAGAAAGTGAACATTATATGCCTTTTTTACCTTTGATCTTGAACAGTGACCTTCAGCTTTCAGCTACAGACTAATCTGAATTTATATTAAAATCCTTCTAGGAATTTAGAAGTTATGGAGCCGACAAGAAATATGAATGGACATTAATATAGTCGAGCTTTGACCTCAAGGTGTGACCTTGACCCTTAAGCTATAGGCCTCATTCTTGCGCACAGTACACCATCTCAGGATGGTCATCATTTATGCCATGTCATTTAAAAATCACTCGACTGGCCTTGACTTGTGACAGACAAGCAGGGTCATGTATAAGACACATCCTCTGATCATGGAAAATACTAATCTGAAGTAATATTAAAATGCTTCTAGGCATTTCAAAGTTAAGGAGCAGAAACGAATTACAAATCTTTGACCACTGACCTTGAATATAGACCTTGACCTTTAACAGACAATCATGGTCATGTACGCTATACATCTACTGATCATGGGAAAAAATAATCTTAAGTTTTTTTTAAATACTTCCAGGCATTAAGAAGAAGTGGAGTGCAAACAAAATATGAACATACCACACAGTATACAAATAACACACATGTGATGAAATATCCCACACTATTCACATAACTGACTCATACTGAAATATCACATGGTCTTAAGTAACCAACATGCTGAAATACTACACAGTATTTACATGTGTAACACGATTACATATATGTATTTCATAAGCTGATATCAGCCCACATATATAATATATGTGATGTCACCGTTTTTACAACTTCAGATGTTTTTGCAAAGATGAAAATAACACATTAAATGGACAACTTATACACACAATAATACCTGGTTAAAAAAGAACTGCAGCTGCTCATTTGCAAGATTAATACATGCTTGCTCAAAGCTGTTCTTCTCAAAGTGCTCGAAGCCGAAGATGTCGAGGATGCCAATCTCCCTCTGCTCCCGTGGGTGGACAATCTGGGTCGGGGCCAGCAGCTGGTTGATCTTGTTGACAATCCAGCCAAACAGGCGACCATACAGGACCTTTGCTATGGCATCACGAGCCTCTGTAACCAACGAAATGCACATCAAAAACACATAATAATTAAAATGTGATTGTAGAACTGCCGTCATGCAGACATAATTAAATTCTGATATCTTCTGTACATAGCACTGTCAGTGTGTACAAGTAATATATAGAGAACAACAGGTTACTGCCTGGTCTTGTGTAATATATCAGGTGAGGCTTTGCCTTAGAACAGCGCGCTCGACTATTTGAAGTATTTCAGTTGGTACATATTTTGGACAATCAGTTGGTACACATTTTGGACAGCGGAAGGTGCATACATTTGTTGAAATACAAAGCTGAGTTATAGCAATTATTTCATCAATTTATTCCAAGTTTCAAGTGAATACCTTATGTAGTTTAGAAATTATAAGACTTTTGAATAAAAATATTACACTGAAAAACTATGTGAAAAGGGGGCATAACTCTGTCAAAATACAAAACAGACTTATGTTGATTGTGACACCTGATGCTGTTGTTGGTGACAAAGGTATATTTCAAGTCAATAGCCCATTACGTTTTGAAATTATAAACATTTTGAATACAAACTTAAATCTGAAAAATGTTAAACGGGGGCATATTCAAAATACAAAACTGCGCTATGGGGAATGTTGCACTTGATGTTGGAGTTGATGACAAAGGTACATTCCAAGTTTCAAGTGAATAACTTGTTTAGTTTTGAAGACTTTTGAATATAAACTTTAACTGAGAAAATCTAGGTGAAAAGGGGCACTACTCTGTCAAAATACAAAACAGAGTTATGGGGAGTGTTGCACTTGATGTTGGAGTTAATGAAAACGGTACATTCCAAGTTTCAAGTGAATACATTATGTAGTTTTTAAGTTATAAGACTTTTGAATATAAACTTTAACAAGAAAATCTATGTGAAAAAGGGGCATTACTCTGTCAAAATACAAAACTGAGTTATGGGGAATATTGCACCTGATGCTGAAGTTGATGACAAAGGTATATTCCAAGTTTCAAGTTAATAACTTGTTTTGAAGTTACAAGACTTTTGAATATAAACTTTAACCAAGATCAGATGCGGATGCCGCCGACGGGGCGAGTAGGAACACTCACCTATTCTTCGAATAGTCAAGCTAAAAAATTAATATATCATATGCTACTTTCAGTACTCAGTGCCTTAGTCATCCAATGCCCTACCTTCTGCTTGCTGCTTGGAGTAGTGGCGTTTGACATGCTCCCCTCTGGTGATCGTCACTATAGATGTCATACAGCCAGCTAGGTCCTCCTTGTCTATGCTCAGAAGCCGCTGAATCAATACAGAAGATAACATGTAAGGCAATGACAGCATACATTCTGCCTTTTTGAAAACAACAACAACAATTCTTATACTTGTTTCTTTATTATATTACAGAATGCATTGTCACCTAAATGTATTCTTTGTGTAAGATAATAAATTAATAGTAACAACTGTTACAGGTGACTAATTTTTGTTTTGAAGAACATTGTCAGGTGACAACATATTGACCTCTCCACTATTTAATCCACCATTTAAAACTAGGTCAATGCGCTAAACATCTGTGTCCATATCATTTATCATAACTAAGACTTGTCACAGGACAAAAGCCATATAATATCAATGGCAGGTAAAAACAAGTGTTCATAGATTCAAGTGATTGTTTAGTATTACGATACTGTTTTGTATCACAATAAATTTAAAACAAGAAATATCAAACCACAGTGTTTGATAAACACACAGGCCCCCAGTTATTGCTGGACAGCCTATTTGAATTATTCTAAGTCCACATTAGATCAAGGTCAAAGTATGGTTGGGTGATATGGGTGGATTGGGAATGGTCACAAGCAACAACTGTGTAAGTATCCAAGTGCTGTAGTAAGCGGTGCTGGTGCTGGTGCTAGACGAAATGGTAAAATCTAGTTAACCAAGAAATTTCCCATTTGAATTATTCTAAGTACAAATTATGTCAAGGTCATGTTCAATTGGGTAATATGGGTGGATTGTGAACGGTTATAAGTAACAACTGTGTAAATATCTGAGTGTTGTAGTAAGTGGTGTTGGTACTAGACGAAATGGTAAAATCCAGTTAACCAAAAAACAGCCCATTGGAATTATTCTAAGTGCATATTAGGTCAAGGTCAAGGTCAATGTAAGGTTGGGAGATATGGGTGGATACTGATGGTTAGAAGCAACAACTGTGTAAGTATCCCAGTGCTGTAGTAAGCGGTGTTGGTGCTAGACGAAACGGTAAAATCTACTTAACCTTGTCATGGACGGACAGAAGGGAGGATGGACAGGACAATCACTATATGACATAAAACAGATATTCGGCATCTGTGGTAATTTTGCACATAGGAATGTAAATTAAACTTCAAGAATAAATATTCATAAAAATGTAACTAAGACTAAGATCTGAATGGCATACAATACTCAAATGAAAAATAATACTAGTAGTTTAGGCCTCCTAAAATACCATTATATATATATTATTATATATGTGACTTAATATAAAATATGTGTGTTTTTTCTAAACATCAACATGTCATATATGCTCTTCAGATAATTAAGGATTATCTAATGAAATTAAAACAATATATTTAGCAACACAGAACATGATGCATAAATGGTAATATATACATTGACAAACCGGAACACACGGCAAAAAACTTAACTACTACATTTCTGTTTGAAGAATGCAAGCGCCTAAATAAGTTAAACATTTCAACATTTCATACATGCTCTTCAGATAATTAAGGATTATCTAATGAAATTAAAACAATATATTTAGCAACACAGAACATGATGCATAAATGGTAATATATACATTGACAAACCGGAACATACAAGGCAAAAAACTTAATTAACTAGTACATTTCTGTTTGAAGAATGCAAGCGCCTAAATATGTTAAAATATTTATGGCTAGATATATCTCATTCAGATTTAAAGAATACATATATGTCAACAATGATATTTTCAAGTATCTCGCTTTTTCAACTGTACATTGTCAGTTTGACCCTACACTTACCTGCAGGCAAGCGAGCATATGGTCATTTTGCCCTCAATATAGAATTTCCCTCTGATGGGAGAATTGTCTTAGATACAACTGATATTTATAGAATCTCTGAGTCTATTGTGTATGAATATAAAAGAAAACACTCAAATGTAAAAAGTGTGTTCATTTACATCGTTGCAAAACATAAAATGTATTGCATTTTAAAAGTAACATGTCAAATCATTTCAATAGCGTTGCGCAAATACGAAAGCTCTCATTTTGGGCGAACTGTTATTCCCTTATTGAATATGCCATAAGTATTCCAAACCTGTTACGAATTTGTCTACAATATTGTTGGGATGTTGCACCTACTCATTTCTGACTAGTGTAGTGGGAATTTATCGTAAATTAGACGATGGAATGTTAGGATTTATTCATTCAGGACTACTGGCGGGAAATTTGCACAACATTTTATTGGATATTCAGAAGGCCAAAAGTTGGGTTAAACAATTATGCCAAAAAAAAATCTGATTCATGTTGTTGGATAAGTCACTGATGATGGGAAAATTGGTGACAATCTTGTATTGCAAGTTACCAATAAATATAATTTACAAGTTTTTCTGTGCAAATTCTGTATCAGACGGTTCAGACCAGTAATTATTTTAATGAGGAAAATGGAAATATCCATAACATTTGTAAAAATTATAAAAACCATGAGATTAAATTAAATTTCCAGTTGCCAACAAGGGTCAGGTCAGTATTCTTAATAGTGAAATCAACATCAATAAAGCAGAGTGCATATACATACAGCTACAACTTCTACAGGTGCCATGTTCTGCACTTCTGCAGCGTCTTGGTCGTTCTCTTCAAACGTGGTATTGCCAAGGTGAAGCACACTGGTTACCACGGTGAACATGTCATACTGCTCCTCATCAGTGAAGCCAACCAGGTCAAGGGCATTCAGCAATTCATCATACCGTTTCTTTGCTGTCTGCCGGTCATTGGATATGCCGCCAATGCCATTTGCTAGATACCTAAGGACAAGATCACTTTCCAATTACCAGTTTTCAGTAAACAAGAGGACTGTATGGCCCTAGGTCGCTCATCTCAAGGGCTAAGCAATTTCCATGTTGATTGGGCAACAAATGTGGCCTCTAGAGTGTTCACAAGCTTTTCTTCAATTTGTCCTAGTGACCTAGTTTTGGACACCACATGATCCAGTTTCTAACTCATTCGAGATATCATTGAAACACATGTTCTGGGCAAATTTCATAAAGATTGGGCAATTAATGTGGTCTATAGAGTGACAAGAAGATTTTAAATTTTCTGTATAGCCATATACAGAAAACTACCCTGCCCCTGGCTGCCATGTTTTTTAACGAATCAAAATGATTTTAAGGAATTTGGTAGTTTCACCCAAGGACCATTTCTGTCAAATTTGTTTAAAATCCAGCAAGCGGTTTCTTACAATAAGATTTTTAAAGATGTATATAAAGCTATATAAGAAAAACTCCCCCAACCCCCTGGTGGCCATGTTTTTTAACGAATCCAAATGATATGAATGAATTTTTAAGAGTGTCACCCAAGGACCATTTCTGTTAAATTAATTTGAAATCCAGCAAGCGGTTTCCGAACAGAAGATTTTCTATATAGCCCTTTAAAAAAATAACCCCCCTCCCCTCTGGCAGCCATGTTTTTTGACGAATTAAAATGATTTTAATGATTTTTTAAAATTAATTTGAAATCCTGCCAGTGGTTACAGGCATGTAAGGAAAACTGCCCTGGGCCCCCTGGTAGTCACGTTTGTCAATGGAGGGCAACCATTTTCAAACTTGATGGAGATATCGTAAGAACAAATGTTTTGGGCAAGTTTCATTAAGATTGGGCAATAAATGCCGTCTATAGAGTGTTCACAAGGCAGATGTTGACGACGGACGACAAACGACGGACAAAAGGCGATCACAAAAGCTCACCGTGAGCACGTTGTGCACTGGTGGGCTAAAAAAGAACTCATTCATGAAAACAAAAGCATGTAGTATTATCTTTATTTATGTCTGCAGACCATAGTTCCATATTACGCACAATATGCAGAACATAAGCAAAAACAAACTTCACTAAATGGATATCAAGACATCAACCTACAAATATAAACATATGCAAGGCAAAATACTCAATGCTTTCTTTGATAAATTAGTGTTGATACTACAACTCTTAAAGAATATGGTTCATGGCTCTCCACCCAATAAATTTCCCAGTTGCAAATGCATACCTGTATTTATCGGCCGCATGCAGAGAGAAGTGCTCGTGTTTGGACTTGGGGAGGCCAGCTATCATGTAGTAGAAGATGTGAAAGCTTTCTTCACCCTGGCTCTGGTACGTGAGGCGAGACTTCTCCAGCAGGTACTCTGAGATCTTCGCACCCAGCACTGAACACAAACCAGCATACATACTCTACAGATCTCATTATGCTTAGGTACTTTATGCACTTTTTGAAATGGATATTATATTCTTTGCAATTTTACCTTGTCCATTGTGGAAAGTGAGCTGTATGTATTTGCCGAAGCGACTCGAGTTGTCATTCATTTTGGTCTGTGCATTTCCGAATGCCTCCAGCAGGGGGTTCACCTGATGGCAAGAACACAAAACATTAAACATCTTGATGCACAAAGACAGAGCTACAGCGTAAAACAGGAGCGAGTATTGAAGTAAAGTATGGTTTACTAAAAGAGACGTAATGTTGTGGTTGCTTTTAACAGACTAGAGCACATTCTTTCAGCACATCAGTTTTTGTTTCCAGCATAATTTGATTTCCACATTTTCTTAATCAATTGGTAGACATGAGGTACTGGAATGTAACAACTACATTATGTTCAATTGAAAAAATTGTATACATTGACTAGACATTGCTTTGAGGCGAATATTATGTTACGAAGATGAAAGCCTCTATTATAGACCTTTAAAGATTTTATACGGTGCATAAATATTTGCCCAGCAAGTTTGTGGCGCAGCAATGTGTGCCCTAGTGCGGCTGTGCGGCTCGGTTACCTGCAGTATCTGCTGCTCCAGCTGGGTGTTGCCATGGCAGAGCTCCGTGAGCTGCTTGATGATTAGCTTCGTGCTCTCCGTCTTCCCTGCCCCGCTCTCTCCGCTGCACACAACATACCAGGCACACAGTCAGCACACAAGGTCAACAGATTCTATGGCAAAAGTGTTTACCTAATCCTGTGTAATGACTGAGTGCATGTTTAGTCATATCCCACAGATAGTGACATACTAATCAATAAATACATCGTTACTACATACATTGGCAACTAGTAAATCAATGTGTAACTTAAGGCAAACATTTTCAAGATTTTCTCTTACATAATTATAATTTGCATTTAAAGCAGAATGTTTTTGCAATACAAAAGCTAATATGCACGAGTAAAGCATGAATGTTCACAAAATTAGGCAACGCCTGTCCATTTCTCCTCTAAACAAAAAGTACACCCATTCAGTTGTGTGATATAGAATGTTTTTGCTCTTGCTATTCAATATAAGTACTTTTATGCATGCATACATTTTTTCATGTCATTGTAATATTACATGGTTATTGTTTAGTGGAATTTATCCCTGAATCGCTCATGACTTAGTAATCATTTTATAGGAAATGCTCATGTGATAATTTAATCAGAACATTCCTACAACCTTTATTGATATTATTTCGGCATGGGAAGTAGCCTCGCTAAATTTTCTCAAAATACTTCATAAGTATGATAACTGTTAATAGTTTTGACACTTGCATTGTTGTTTTTATTAAATTACATAACAAAATTGCCGGTGTTATTTGTCTGTTGTTGTTGTCAGTGTTTTTTAGGGCCAATTTGGGGCCGAAATTCAGCCCCATTCCCCTGCTAAAGAAGTATGTATTTTTCCCCTATATTTGCCTTTAAATTCCCCTCAGAATATAAGCTTTATTTTGAAAAAAATTTGACCAAAAATTGGACAAAAATTTACTAAGATAGAAGCATTTTGGTAAACAATCCCAGCAATTGTTCATCAAACCAAGTAAGTGCATAATCTAAGTTATTAATTGTAGCAAAGCAATTGATTAATGTTTCATAACAAAGTAGAATATAAACATCTAATAATGCTTTTCCCCCCAATAAATTCCCCCATTGGCCGTAAAATTTCTCATCTGAAGGGCCCCGCAATCTTTCCCCTAAGGTGAAAAAAACACTGGTTGTATTTTACTTAATCTTGTCGTCTGCTGTGTTAAGTGTCACTGTCTTATGTGAAGATGGTAGAGTCCTGTCACAATCAGAGCAATGCAAATGGAAGAAATCTGATGATGATCCTTACAGCTTGATATTCAAATTGTGAAATACTATTCATTTCAAAAGAATCAGAGTCTGGGGTTTTAGATACCTTTCAAAGTCATTCTGTTGATGAAAGACAATCACTGTACAGCAATATGATATCAACTACATAACAATTAACTTGTGTGCGTCCATGAAAAAGAAAGAATATATATTATTGCGAATGTTTCTTTCCTTATGTTCATGGTGTTTCAATGAAATCCATGTTAAGACATTCGTTTAAATATAATTTGTCATACAATGCTGGTCCATCCTACTAATTTATGCAGATAAATCTCATCTAAATTGACCTGCGAATGCAAACGTTAGCAACTGCACGGAAAGCACTAAACTTCAGTCGCTTAACAGTTTATGTGCATTGTTATTCAAACAAGGCATTCATGCACATGGCCTGTAATCTTGTGTGGGTTTTTGTGTGGTCTTTGTTAGCTGAACTAAATGTTATTATGAGTTTTTATATTGTACACATAACTGTTTTAGATCTTTAATACTGTTACTGATTTAACATGACACACCATAATTTTGAGGCACTTAAGCAATCATATTACCTTGAAACCTTCTATACCGACAAAACCCTGCATGATTACTGTCGCTAGTATAAACTTCCTTGTTCTGGTGTACAGACTTAATTAATTGAATACAAACCAATATCAGCTACACACAGTGTGCTAACCAAAATCTGCAATTACTCCACCAAACATACCAGATCAGATTTTTCAATGGCCCTACTCTTAAATCTTCCTGAAGTCTCATGTTCCAAATACAGAAAATCTTTAAAGGTGTAAATTGTAATATCAAATTGGCTAAATGAAATAATAATAAAATGTAAGGTGTGTACAAATGTACATGGGTGAATACTATTCAACAATTAAACCTGCAGACATTTGTATGATGTATTACGAAATAACTGCCCTCATTGTCCTCACCAATGGACAGCTTGAAAGAGGTCTAATGCAGTTAGACCTGCCAAAAAGCATGTGGTATGAACATGGTGTTCTTGGTATGGTTCTAACTATGACTTATGACTTGAAATAACCCCATGCACAGTCTGACAAGAAAATATGTTAATATATTAATCTTGCTTAATAATTTTGATTATGTTTATGTTGGCTCAACAAAGTCAAGAAATAGGTATAACACAGTATCCAATCAGGTAACACAATAACAACATAGACTGACAGACTAAAAACACAGTCCTGATGATGATAAACTGGTAAGAAAATAACAGGTGATATAACTGTCACTATAGTAACATTGACTTATGTACTAAATGAATACACAAAATCATGATACACTGGTTATAAGAGGACACTAATACTGACACTATAGCAACATAGACCTACAGACTATACACACCTGATGTGGATACACTGTTTATAAGATGACAATACTGGCACAATAGCAACATAGACCTACAGACTATACACACCTGATGTAGATACACTGTTTATAAGATGACAATACTGTCACTATAGCAACATAGACCTACAGACTATACACACCTAATGAGGACACACTGGTTGGAAGGTGACAATATTGTCACTATATCAACATAGACCTACAGAATATACACACCTGATGAGGATGCACTGGTTGGAAGGTGACAATACTGTCGCTATATCAACATAGACCTACATACTATACACATCTGTTGATGCTACACTGTTTATAAGATAACAATACTGTCACTATAGCAACATAGACCTACAGACTATACACACCTAATGAGGACACACTGGTTGGAAGGTGACAATACTGTCACGATATCAACATAGACCTACAGACTAAACACACCTAATGAGGACACACTGGTTGGAAGGTGACAATACTGTCACTATATCAACATAGACCTACAGACTATACACACCTGATGAGGACACACTGGTTTAAAGGTGACAATACTGTCGCTATATCAACATAGACCTACAGACTATACACATCTGTTGATGCTACACTGGTTATAAGATGACAATACTGTCACTATAGCAACATAGACCTACAGACTATACACACCTGATGTGGATACACTGTTTAGAAGATGACAATACTGTCACTATAGCAACATAGACCTACAGACTATACACACCTAATGAGGACACACTGGTTGGAAGGTGACAATATTGTCACTATATCAACATAGACCTACAGAATATACACACCTGATGAGGACACACTGGTTGGAAGGTGACAATACTGTCGCTATATCAACATAGACCTACATACTATACACATCTGTTGATGCTACACTGTTTATAAGATAACAATACTGTCACTATAGCAACATAGACCTACAGACTATACACACCTAATGATGACACACTGATTGGAAGGTGACAATACTGTCACTATATCAACATAGACCTACAGACTATACACACCTAATGAGGACACACTGGTTGGAAGATGACAATACTGTCGCTATATCAACATAGACCTACAGACTATACACACCTGATGAGGACACACTGGTTAAAAGGTGACAATACTGTCGCTATATCAACATAGACCTACAGACTATACACATCTGTTGATGCTACACTGGTTATAAGATGACAATACTGTCACTATAGCAACATAGATCTACAGACTATACCCACCTGATGAGGATACTCTGGTTGGAAGGTGACAATACTGTCACTATGGTAACATAGACCTACAGACTATACACACCTGATGAGGATACTCTGGTTGGAAGGTGACAATACTGTCACTATAGCAACATAGACCTACAGACTATACACACCTGATGAGGATACTCTGGTTGGAAGGTGACAATACTGTCACTATAGCAACATAGACCTACAGACTATACACACCTAATGAGGATACTCTGGTTGGAAGGTGACAATACTGTCACTAGAGCAACATAGACCTACAGACTAAACCCACCTGATGAGGATACTCTGGTTGGAAGGTGACAATACTGTCACTATAGCAACATAGACCTACAGACTATACCCACCTGATGAGGATACTCTGGTTGGAAGGTGACAATACTGTCAATACAGCGACATAGACCTACAGACTATACACACCTAATGAGGACACACTGGTTATAAGATGACAATACTGTCACTATAGCAACATAGACCTACAGACTATACCCACCTGATGAGGATACTCTGGTTGGAAGGTGACAATACTGTCACTATAGCAACACAGACCTACAGACTATACACATCTGTTGATGCTACACTGGTTATAAGATGACAATACTGTCACTATAGCAACACAGACCTACAGACTATACCCACCTGATGAGGATACACTGGTTGGAAGGTGACAATACTGTCACTATAGCAACATAGACCTACAGACTATACACACCTGATGAGGATACACTGGTTGGAAGGTGACAATACTGTCAATACAGCGACATAGACCTACAGACTATACACACCCACACTGGTTGGAAGATGACACGACTATCACTGTAGCCACATAGACCTACACACTATACACAACTGATGAGGATGCACTGGTTATAAGATGAAAATACTGTCACGATAACAACATAGACCTGCAGACTATACCCACCCGATGAGGACACACTGGTTGGAAGGTGACAATACTGTCACTATAGCATCATAGACCTACAGACTATACACACCCGATGAGGACACACTGGTTGGAAGGTGACAATACTGTCACAATAGCATCATAGACCTACAGACTATACCCACCCGATGAGGACACACTGGTTGGAAGGTGACAATACTGTCACTATAACAACATAGAAATACAGACTATACCCACCCGATGAGGACACACTGGTTGGAAGGTGACAATACTGTCACTATAGCATCATAGACCTACAGACTATACCCACCCGATGAGGACACACTGGTTGGAAGGTGACAATACTGTCACAATAGCATCATAGACCTACAGACTATACCCACCCGATGAGGACACACTGGTTGGAAGGTGACAATACTGTCACTATAACAACATAGAAATACAGACTATACCCACCCGATGAGGACACACTGGTTGGAAGGTGACAATACTGTCACTATAGCATCATAGACCTACAGACTATACCCACCCGATGAGGACACACTGGTTGGAAGGTGACAATACTGTCACTATAGCATCATAGACCTACAGACTATACCCACCCGATGAGGACACACTGGTTGGAAGGTGACAATACTGTCACTATAGCATCAGAGACCTACAGACTATACCCACCCGATGAGGATACACTGGTTGGAAGGTGACAATACTGTCACTATAACAACATAGACCAACAGACTATACCCACCCGATGAGGACACACTGGTTGAAAGGTGACAATACTGTCATTATAGCATCATAGACCTACAGACTATACACACCCGATGAGGACACACCGGTTGGAAGGTGACAATACTGTCACTATAGCAACATAGACCTACAGACTATACCCACCTGATGGGGATACTCTGGTTGGAAGGTGACAATACTGTTACTATAGCAACATAGACCTACAGACTATACACATCTGTTGATGCTACACTGGTTATAAGATGACAATACTGTCACTATAGCAACATAGACCTACAGACTATACCCACCTGATGAGGATACACTGGTTGGAAGGTGACAATACTGTCACTATAGCAACATAGACCTACAGACTATACACACCCGATGAGGACACACTGGTTGGAAGGTGCGATACTGTCACTGTAGCAACATAGACCTACAGACTAAACACACCTGATGAGGACACACTGGTTGGAAGATGACACTACTGTCACTGTAGCCACATAGACCTACACACTATACACAACTAATGAGGATGCACTGGTTATAAGATGAAAATACTGTCACTATAACAACATAGACCTACAGACTATACCCACCCGATGAGGACACACTCGTTGGAAGGTGACAATACTGTCACTATAGCAACATAGACCAACAAAGCATACACACCTGATGAGGACACACTGGTTGGAAGGTGACAATACTGTCACGGCAGCAACATAGACCTACCCAGTATACACACCTGATGAGGATACACTGGTTGGAAGGTGACAATACTGTCACTATAGCAACATAGACCTATAGACAATACACACCTGATGATGCTACACTGGTTGGAAGATGAAAATACTGTCACTATAGCAACATAGAACTACAGACTATACACACCTGTTGATGCTACACTGGTTGGAAGGTGCCAATACTGTCGCTATAGCAACATAGACCTACAGACTATACATACCTGTTGAGGATACACCAGTTGGAAGGTGAAAATACTGTCACTATAGCAACATAGACCTATAGACTATACACACCTGATGAGGATACACTGGTTATAAGATGAAAATACTGTCACTATAGAAACATAGACCTACAGACTATACCCACCTGATGGGGATACACTGTTTATAAGGTGACAATACTGTCACTATAGCAACATAGACCTACAGACTTTAAACACCTGATGAGGTCGCACCGGTTGGAAGGTGACAATACTGTCACTATAGCAACATAGACCTACAGACTGTACACACCTGTTGATGCTACACTGTTTGGAAGGTGACAATACTGTCACTATAGCAAAATAGACCTACAAACTATACACACCCGATGAGGACACACCGGTTGGAAGGTGACAATACTGTCACAATAGCAAAACATAGATCTACAGACTTTACACACCAGTTGATGCTACACTGGTTGGAAGGTGACAATACTGTCACTATATCAACATCGACCTACAGACTATACACACCTGATCAGGACACACTGTTTGGAAGGTGACAATACTGTCACTATAGCAACATAGACCTAAAGACTATAAAAACCTGATGATGCTAGACCGGTTATAAGATGACAATACTGTCACTATAGTAACATAGACCTACAGACTATACACACCTGATGAGCACACACTGGTTGGAAGGTGACAATACTGTCACTATAGCAACATAGACCTACAGACTATACAAACCTTATGAGAATACACTGGTTGAAAGGTGAAAATACTGTCACTATAGCAACATAGACCTGCAGACTATACACACCTGTTGAGGACACACAGGTTGGAAGGTGACAATACTGTCACTATAGCAACATAGATCTACAGACTATAAACACCTGATGAGGATACACTGGTTGGAAGGTTACAAAACTGTCACTACAGCAACATAGACCTACAGACTATACACACCTGATGATTCTACACTGGTTGGAAGGTGACAATACTGTCACTATAGCAACATAGAACTACAGACTATACACACCTGTTGATGCTACATTGGTTGGAAGGTGACAATACTGTCACTATGGCAACATAGATCTACAGACTAAACACACCTGTTGATGCCACACTGGTTATAAGACGACAATACTGTCACTCAAACAAAATAGAACTACAGACTATACACACCTGTTGATGCTCCACTAGTTGGAAGGTGATAATACTGTCACTATAGCAACAAAGACCTACAGACTATACACACCTGTTGATGCTACACTGGTTATACGATGACAATACTGTCGTTATTGCAACATAGACCTACAGACTATATACACCTGATGATTCTACACTGGTTGGAAGGTGACAATACTGTCACTATAGCAACATAGATCTACAGACTATTCACACGTGTTGATGCTACATTGGTTGGATGGTGACAATATTGTCACTATAGCAACATAGATCTACAGACTATACACACCTGTTGATGCTACACTGGTTATAAGACGACAATACTGTAACTAAAACAACATAGAACTACAGACTATACACACCTGTTGATGCTACACTGGTTATAAGACGACAATACTGTAACTAAAACAACATAGAACTACAGACTATACACACCTGTTGATGCTCCACTAGTTGGAAGGTGATAATACTGTCACTATAGCAACACAGACCTACAGACTATACACACCTGTTGATGCCACACTGGTTATAAGATGACAATACTGTCGTTATAGCAACATAGACCTACAGACTATACACACCTGATGAGGATGCACTGGTTGGAAGGTGACAATACTGTCGCTATAGCAACATAGACCTACAGACTATACACACCTGATGAGGATGCACTGGTTGGAAGGTGACAATACTGTCACTATAGCAACACAGACCTACAGATTATACACACCTGTTGATGCTACACTGGTTATAAGATGACAATACTGTCATTATAATAATAAACCTACGGACTATACCCACCTGATGATGATACACTGGTTGGAAGGTGACAATACTGTCACTATATGGTAACATAGACCTACAGACTATACCCACCTGATGAGGATACGCTGGTTGGAAGGTGACAATACTGTCACTATATGGTAACAGAGACCTACAGACTATACCCACCTGATGAGGATACACTGGTTGGAAGGTGACAATACTGTCACTATATGGTAACATAGACCTACAGACTATATACACCTGATGAGGATACACTGGTTATAAGATGACAATACTGTCACTATGGTAACATAGACCTACAGACTACACACCTGATGAGGATACACTGGTGTGTAGGTGACAATACTGTCACTGTAACAATATCGACCTAAACACTATACACACCTGATGAGGAAATACTGGTTGGAAGGTGCCAATACTGTCACTGTAGAAACATAGACCTACAGACTATACACACCTGATGAGGACACACTGGTTATACGATGACAATACTGGCACTATAGCAACATAGACCTACAGACTATACACACCTGATGAGGATACACTGGTTGGAAGGTGACAATACTGTCACTATAGTAACATAGATCTACAGACTATACACACCTGATGATGCAACACTGGTTGGAAAGTGACAATACTGTCATTGTAGCAAATAGACCTAAAGACTATACACACCTGATGAGGACACACTGGTTGGGAGGTGCCAATACTGTCACTACAACAAAATAGATCTACAGACTATACACACCTGTTGATGCTACATTGGTTGGAAGGTGACAATACTGTCACTATAGCAACATAGATCTACAGACTATACACACCTGTTGATGCTACACTGGTTATAAGACGACAATACTGTAACTAAAACAACATAGAACTACAGACTATACACACCTGTTGATGCTACACTAGTTGGAAGGTGATAATACTGTCACTATAGCAACACAGACCTACAGACTATACACACCTGTTGATGCTACACTGGTTATAAGATGACAATACTGTCGTTATAGCAACATAGACCTACAGATAATACCCGCCTGATGATGATACACTGGTTGGAAGGTGACAATACTGTCACTATATGGTAACATAGACCTACAGACTATATACACCTGATGAGGATACACTGGTTATAAGATGGCAATACTGTCACTATGGTAACATAGACCTACAGACTATACACACCTAATGAGGATACACTGGTGTGTAGGTGACAATATTGTCACTGTAACAATATCGACCTAAATACTACACACACCTGATGAGGAAACACTGGTTGGAAGGTGACAATACTGTCACTGTAACAATATCGACCTAAACACTATACACACCTGATGAGGAAACACTGGTTGGAAGGTGACAATACTGTCACTGAAGAAACATAGACCTACAGACTATACACACCTGTTGATGCTACACTGGTTATAAGATGACAATACTGGTACTATAGCAACATAGACCTACAGACTATACACAACTGATGAGGATACACTGGTTGGAAGGTGACAATACTGTCACTATAGTAACATAGACCTACCGACTATACACACCTGATGATGCAACACTGGTTGGAAGGTGACAATACTGTCATTGTAGCAAATAGTCCTAAAGACTATACACACCTGATGAGGACACACTGGTTGGAAGGTGCCAATACTGTCACTATAACAAAATAGATCTACAGACTATACACACCTGTTGATGCTACACTGGTTGGAAGGTGACAATACTGTCACTATAGCAACATAGATCTACAGACTATACACACCTGTTGATGCTACATTGGTTGGAAGGTGACAATACTGTCACTATAGCAACATATATCTACAGACTATACACACCTGTTGATGCTACACTGGTTGGAAGGTGACAATACTGTTACTATAGCAACATAGACCTACAGACTGTACCCACCTGATGAAATACACTGGTTGGAAGGTGATAATACTGTCACTTTAACAGCATAGACCTACAGACTATACCCACCTGTTGATACTACACTGGTTGGAAGGTGACAATACTGTCACTATAGCAACATAGACCTACAGACTATACACACCTGATGAGGATGCACTGGTTGGAAGGTGACAATACTGTCACTATATGGTAACATAGACCTACAGACTATACACACCTGATGAGGATACACTGGTTCTAAGCTGACAATACTGTCACTATAGCAACATAGACCTACAGACTATACACACCTGATGAGGATACACTGGTTGGAAGGTGACAATACTGTCACTATAGCAACATAGACCTACAGACTATACAAACCTGACGAGGATACACTGGTTGGAAGGTGACAATACTGTCACTATATGGTAACATAGACCTACAGACTATACACACCTGATGAGGATACACTGGTTGGAAGGTGACAATACTGTCACTATATGGTAACATAGACCTACAGACTATACACACCTGATGAGGATACACTGGTTGGAAGGTGACAATACTGTCACTATATGGTAACATAGACCTACATACTATACACACCTGATGAGGATGCACTGGCTATAAGATGACAATACTGTCACTATGGTAACATAGACCTACAGACTATACCCACCTGATGAGGATACACTGGTTATAAGATGACAATACTGTCACTATGGTAACATAGCCCTACACTATACACACCTGATGAGGATACACTGGTTGGAACGTGACAATACTGTCACTGTAGAAAATAGAGCTACAGACTATACACATCTGTTGATGCTACACTGTTTATAAGATGACAATACTGTCACTATGGTAACATAGACCTACAGACTATACACACCTGATGAGGATGCACTGGCTATAAGATGACAACACTGTCACTATGGTAACATAAACCTACAGACTATACACACCTGATGAGGATACACTGGTTATAAGATGACAATACTGTCGCTATGGTGACATAGACCTACAGACTATACACACCTGATGAGGATACACTGGTTGGAAGGCGTACGGCCGCCATATCCCACCATGCTCTGGTATGCAGAGTCCGCAACAGCAAATATGTGGGGAGGGTTTGCACTCTTCTTCGACAAGTGGTACTTGAGAGATGTCTGTTTATACAAGCATTTATATTGAAAGTTAATTGTACTGGTATACACAGTTTTTCTACAGTGAACATTCAAATTGATTGAATATTGGTTCAATGATCATATGTAAAACGTGGTAACTAGTCTGATTTGCATTAAACAAAACAAACTGGATTTTAGTTCATCAATATAACATTACAGGCTCATATGTAGCAATATGCACTTGCTTTAACACATCAATGTTATTGCACTGCTAGTATAATGTTCTGAATATTGAATTATATATCTGCTTAGTTACCTGAATAATACCACAAATAGGCTATCTGTTTGAAAATGTGAATACCAGTGCATACATCCACACATGGCTGAGTATATATCCACACATGGGTGAGTATATTGAAGGGGAACACTATCCACTATCCATGCTTCAATATAGTCAATTTGAACACTACCCCTTTAAATTCTTGGGTATTGATTTACAGTCCCATCAAAGCAATTAAATATGAAGAATCCCACTAACCATAAAGTGGTACAGAGTGCCATTGAAGGATAGTTCACAATCTCTTTAAAGGGACAGTTATTCACAGATTGGCAAATTGACAATGATTAAATTCTGCCACAGATTATTTTAATAAACTCAACTAAGTACAATATAATGTGAGTGCATACTTCTCACCAGAACTAATGTGACATTTATTATTATTATAAGTAAAGTAAAGTGTTTGTTTATTATAGTGTCACCCCTCGCGTTATATTAAGGGCCACCCAGTTTTGACTTATGAGACACCTTTACTGATGAACACCTTTACTCCCGATTCCTATCCTATATGCCGGGCGCTTGGCAAGAAGGCAATCGGTACCCCTTGATTTAACTAGCTGCTGGGTAGGCAACCGGTCATATCAGACCTCGCCCTGTGTAGGACTCGAACCTTCAACCTCCCGCTCCGTAGGCGAACAGCCTAACCACTAGGCCACGGATTATACCTCACTTGATTATTTCTCTATATAATGCATATAAACTGCAGCGGGCAACAATTTGATATGTAGCCCGGCAATGTCGCCCGCTACCGCTATGTCGCCCGGTACGCAAATGATACGGGATTGTTCGGTATAATAAAATAAATATTGACTTCCTTGAGGGTGACAGTGCATCTCGTCAACCCTCGACAAACACTGTCGACCTCGGTTTAAGCCTCGGTCGACAGTGTTGCCTCGGGTTGACAATATATAAATAACACAATAAATAATATCAACCCGAGAAATGTTATATCAATCGAGGCGGTAGCCAAGGTTGATATGACTTTTCAAGGGTTGATATTATTATATCTCAGCCATGTGTTATTTACTTTATTACACCGAGCAATCCGTATAACACCTTGAAATGATAAGCTTCGTGATTTTGTTTCACCATTACTTTACTGTAATGTAGACACTACTGTAGTAATAAAAGCTACGTAAGCCGAGGCTTGACATTACCATTTCACAATACAATAGTTATCTAGTTTAAACATTGCAAAATCAGCATTCCGTACTTTCCAATACTTCGCAGACATGACCTTAACCTTTTACCGGCATGACCATTGAGTGTGTACGCAGTACTGCTGTATTTAGACGTGTCAATTTTAAAGATGGCGGATCGATACGAAGTTTCTCCAGCGCGTTAGATTAAATCGGTTATAAACAAGGAGAAATACGGGCGAAAGTTATGGTGTGATTCAAAAGGAATAATATACAGTTGATTGAAATATTTAAATGGATATTCAGATCACATAACGGATAAATGTGTGACACATTCTGTAAGCAAATTGTGCAGTGACGACACAACCAGTTTTCAATGGACTGATGTTATTACATACTGGTGAGCGAGTATTTGTCAGACGAAAAATGCATTTATTTTGGGACAGTTTTAATTCATGAACAAACTCAACGATGAAAATACGCGTGTGACATCCTGGGTTGATCACCCGTTTGCGAATGTAAACAAAATAAGTTTCACTTGTGAAAATATGCAACAATAGAGGCCCTGAAAGGTGTACATAAAACACGGTCTTTTTCACGTTGACAGTAGTATTTTCCAGACGTTTTTTTCACCAGTGAAATATACGGTGAAATGCTTTATAACTTTATTTAATCTATATTAGACAACAAATAAATAATCAGATGCGTAATTTATATAAAAATAATACAACTTTATCAAATGATTTAATAATTACTAGAGAATATAAGTAAGGCGTTGAAAAAAATACGCAAGCATGACGTTTTAAAGAGTTTACTAGACGTTACGTATCTATGTAGCTACTACGCACGTCCTTAATGTCGTAGCGGATTAAATAATGTTCTGCCAGAGTTCGTCTGCTATAATAAGCAGACAGCCAAAACTATCACAAACCCTGTCTGGGCCCCAAATTGGGATTTTATCGCGCATGTCATTTGACTTCCCGAAACGACAGTTGCATGCGTTTCAGACTATCAACGTAAACATTTGGGGTTTTACGAAAAAAAATTAACTTACTGTTTTCGAAGAAAAACGAAACGTACTTGAAAATATAAGCGTTTATTTGTATTATGATGTTAAAATACAAAAAGCGTTTACGAAACGCGAATATTTAAAATATTTAAAAACGTCCGGATAATACTACTGTCCGACGAATACTCGCTAACTAAAGAAACCATGCATCGGTGATGTATAAAATTATTTTGGACGCCAATATTGAACATTGAAAATCGGATACAGGTTTGGAAACAAAATACGAATTTAAAGGTACGTTCTGACCAGGCATGGCGATTTCGAAAACACATCGCGTTCTGGTTAACACGGTTCACATGAAACATTGTAATAAAAAATGTTATTAAAAAAGCTTTGTGGATACAAAAAGGAATTGCAAATGCTTGTAGCTGGATATTAATTGTAAAATGCCGTGGAACGACGTCAGCACTTTGAAGGTAATACATGTTGTTGCATAGTCGTTCAATTTTGTTTTGAAAAAAAAATCTCTGTTCTATTTTTAGCTCCGCGCGAGGGTGATATGACTAAATATTACCCTGGGATATAACTTTTTGTCTATGGACAAAATACACAGAGTGGTCACGTGAGGTGTAAAAATACGCACAGTCACCCTCAAGGAAGTAAGTATTTATATAATATTCTTTGTGTGTGCCTTTTTGCTATTACTGGTAATTCAATTGTAATTGTATAGTCCAGATGCATCAGTTTTTATGTTTTTAGACATTAAAAAAGAAGAAAATATGTGAATAAATTATTGTTTTATGTGACAATCCCTGTTAACCTTGAATATTTGTACAATATTTCTTACTATATACTAGAACACAATCCCTTTCAAGTAATCAATATAAACATATTCAAGACATATGAGTGCAATTAATATGATAAAGGGCATATTGGTAATGGTTGATAATGATTATTTAAGTTGCAGAGTATTTACCAAGATGATATGAATTATTGTGATAAAGATTACAAGTTATGATAACAAGAGCTGTCAGAGGACAGCGCGCTCGACTATTTGAAGTATTTCAGTTGGTACATATTTTGGATAGTGAAAGGGGCATAAATTTGTTAAAATACAATATTTTTAAGTGAAGCCTTGTATAGTTTATAAATTTTTGGAACAAAAACTTTCACCACAAAGTCTATGTAAAAAGTGGGCTAACTCTGTCAATATACAAAACAGAGTTATGGGTATGTTGCCCCTGATACTAGAATTGATGACAAAGGTTAGTTCCAGGTTTCAAGTGAATAACTTACGTAGTTTTGAAGTTACAAAACTTTTGAATATAAACTTTAACCAGAAAATCTAAGTGAAAAAGGGGCATAAATCTGTCAAAATACAAAACATAGTTATGGGGAATTTTGCCCCTGACACCGGAGTTGATGACAAAGGTTAGTTCCAAGTTTCAAGTGAATAACTTATGTAGTTTTGAAGTTACAAACCTTTTGAATATAAACTTTAACCAGAAAATCTATGTGAAAAAGGGGCATAACTCTGTCAAAATACAAAACAGAGTTATGGGGAATGTTGCCCCTGACACGGGAGTTGATGACAAAGGTATATTCCAAGTTTCAAGTGAATAACTTATGTAGTTTTGAAGTTGCAAGACTTTTGAATAAACACTTTAACCAAATTCAGACGCTGACGCCGGGGGTAGTAGGAAAGCTCAACATTTCTTCGAATAGTCGAGCTAAAAAGCATGTCAATAGTGTATTTAAATGTCCACATGGTTTACCACTACTATACAAGTGTAGAGGTCTGGACTAAGATGGTGTATAATTGGTTGTGACAGTAATTATAGCTGCAGTTGCAACAGCAGTAGTAGTAGTTGTAGTGGTGGTGGTAGCAGCAGCACCAGTGGTAGCAATAACATTAGCAGCAGTAGCATTTTACAACTTGTGTAAGATCAAAGCCCAGCTCAAAAATGATATCGCCGGGCTCAGCTAGGGCGCTGGAGCCCAAAAGCCAGGGCCTGAATCCGTGCCTGTGATTCCTATACTTTTTGCTACATTTATGCAGGCCTACCAGCTCACATATGATCTCAATGGATCATGCATTTTTATTGATAAGAGAGATTACCTCGTCATCGTATATCCCAACATCCCTGAATGGGTTGACAGCAATCAGAATGTCTCCAACATAGGTCTGCAAACAGAAGATATTTAATTTGAAGTTTATTTCTTACGGATGTATAAATAATAAAATAAAATAAAATACAAAATAAAATTGAAAATGAATTTGATGTACATAAATGTACATAATAGATTGCGATTTCAGACAACGCCGGGCTGGTCGATAAATCAACAGTACTCGACCAGGAAGTTACTGTACAGTACACACGAACTGCTGTGATATATAATGCAACTTACATATATATCATTGTTTTGGTAGCGCGTCCTCAGCTCCGTCAGAAGAACGTTCTCATCCAGGTTGGACAGGGTCGCCAAATCCTCCACTTTCCCAACAGGTGGACGATCCATTTTTACAACAATATCTATTTTCTAAAAACGAAACTTATGTTCAATCTCTAACCACTGCTCTCGTTTACATTCGCTATCGATCTGTCAGTCTATGTAAAAATAGCCGACAATACACCGGTTTATAGTCACGAGTGACTGATCACACCGAATCAACGTATAAAAATAGCTCGACAGGTAAAGAAATTGTTTGCAGTCGTGACTGTGGGTTTTGTCACCCGCTTATTCTTGTATTTATATTTGATGATCATGACGCTCTCGCCTCCTCCCTGATCGCACGTCATAATGTCGTACGACAGCTCTTAAGATTCGCTTCATGCTTGGCGAAATGCACGATAAAGTTTAAAAGTTTGTTTAAACCGGGCGTGTCACGAGTGGGTTCTCACTCACACACATATTCTCTACTATCGAATACGGACGGTGCAGATTTTAATATAGTTGTTAAACTATACAACAGAACGTGACAATTTACCCCCAAGTATTTATTGGTCGCTTTTTGGAAGAATGTGAATATTCACCACTATGTACAATATCAGTCTTTAAACAACCAAACGAGAATATCTTAGAAGCGAACATGCGTGGCAAGCTCAACTTCGCCATAATAATTTCATACAAGTCCGTTTCTATAGTAGATCCAACTCTTTGTTTAGACAGTTCATATTGCAGATGCATTCAAAGTAAACAACTATTATTGTTTATGTATTTTGCTTACATCACTACGTTTTTAACGATAATTATTGAGTTTTATTCATTTTACTCTTGCAATGAATTGGTGATGAGTGTGTCAACTGACACATTTTCGGATTTTTAGTTTAGAACAAAAATACATTCTTGTTTCAATGACTGCGGGTGTACCAACGCGAAATTCACAGTGAACTTGAATGAAGGTTGTGACACTGTAGGAATCGTTCGTTAAGAAAGAGTTATAGATATCATACACATTTATATAAATAAGCTAACCCCAAAGCATTTTCAATTCCAATAACACAAAAGTCATTTAAATCAACGGGGACAACGTTGTGCTTAAGCTCATTTGAACTCGTTTTTTTAAAAATGTTAGCCCCATTGCCACATGTACGCACGTGCCATCGCGACTCTTCCTCGTGCCTGGTGATGAAGTCGTTCTATGTGAAAAATTTTAACAGTTGTCTGATATGTATTTAGTGAAAAGAATTTTATGTTCATTCAGTGATTTTCATTTAACAACTATTTATTTGACCGAAGACAATTTCATTTATTTGCCGCTAAACTTATTTATACACTATAAGCACTGGTCATGATTTGTTTTCACAAATGTTGTCTATTGAGCTATTGACAAAGTACTTGACTACCATTTTAAACACCTATCGCCATCCGAGTATGCACATTCAATCATTGGACGAACTTCGCTTGACACGTTTGTGCTCAGTCCTGTCCTTGGTATTTTCAACAATTGTTTTATTATTGATTGCTAATTTATTCATCTTTGAGCGTCCAATACATACGGCAATTTGTCATGTGATATAATGTACGTAGTGGTACAGAGAATTCTCCATCTCAAACGCTTGACATCACTGAGCCTGTCATGTGATATAATGTACGTAGTGGTACAGAGAATTATCCAGCTCAAACACTTGACATCACTGAGCCTGTGTCATGTTATATAATGTACGTAGTGGTACAGAGAATTCACCAGCTCAAACACTTGACATCACTGAGCCAACAGGACGTGACATGACCTCATTATATCGGATGCATTTTTGGGACATTGTTTTGTAGTCATTTCTTCTGAAAGGCAGTGTGAGAGACTAAGATTGGCAGTAACCACATGCCATGTGAGGAGATATGAGTGGGCTTCTTGTGTTGGTTTTCTTTGTCTGCTAAGACAATAATTTATAATTAAAATGATTAAAATGACAGTTCGACCGAGCTATACCCTCTGCTAGTGTCTCTGTTGTTGTTAAAATAAACAACAGACAGGCCATTCCAAGGTGAGCATGGATGCTCCAAATATGGCAACAGTTATAATTAGATCAGATGTTTAGGGGCCATTCTTGAAATTCGATTGGTCAGGCCTAATAATTATGCATATTAATTATTTGAATTTTCTCTTGTAAGTCGCCCAACTCTTCAGTGTACCCGAAACCTTGAAATCAGTAGGTTGGTCACTCATGTGCTAGTTTAGACTCTGAAACTAGTGGGTCTGGCACAACTGTTTGTCATTCGTTTGGGGACTACAGATAGGAATATGCAGTAAGTAATATATTTTCTTTGGTATCTCATAATTGTCAGTTTTTTATGAGAGAAATAATTGTTCTTTATTGATAGTATTTCCTAATATTTTCTTAGTACATTTTTTGATACTCAGTTAAGTTTACATTTTTTGGTAAAGGGCAGCAAAACCACACATAATTTTATATGTAACTTGATTGCTTTGATATATGTGATCGGTATGAATGTATATGTATTCATAAGATATTGTTTGTATATTGACATTTATGACCTTTGTTAAATCATGTATTTTTTAATATAATGCACGCGTTTGATTGAATGATATGCTATGTTTAGGTAACATTGTTACTTTCAGATAACCGTCTTTATAGTCGTCTAATGAC
The DNA here is from genome assembly GCA_027627225.1 of Congeria kusceri. Classification (NCBI taxonomy): domain Eukaryota; kingdom Metazoa; phylum Mollusca; class Bivalvia; order Myida; family Dreissenidae; genus Congeria; species Congeria kusceri. The sequence continues at coordinate 40,563,739 of CM051025.1, forward strand.
AACGTCTTGATAATCGTCTTGAATTCAACATCATTTAACAACCAATAACTTCGTCTTTAACACCTGTTGACGACATTCCATTAATGAAGCGAAGAATACTATTAAGATGCGTGTGTTGCCTTGTGTCTTAACCCCCCAAAGATGACCGTGACACTGAAAGCCAAGTAAAAAGGGCATAGTTAGCTGCCAAGTGCGGCACAGTTATTGCATAATCTGTGAAAAGACATATTGCAAACATGGATATAAGTGCAGACGGGGAGGTGGAGTTTGCCGGCAACCGCCAAGAAGCAAGTGCAGAGGGAGCCACCTCAGACAAGGGGTCGTTACGCAGCAAGACGAGTAGCTGCAGGAGACGCCGTGCCGAGCTAAAGCTCGAACAAGCCAGAAGGCGCCAAGAGCTCGAACGCCGGCGCCTAGAGCTCGAACGCCAAGAAGTCGAGCTACGACAACAGATCGAGATCCAGGACCTGGAAGAAGCCATGGCCAACGCAGAGGTCGATGCGCGGTCTTCAGCCTCATCCGGATCCGGACCATCAACATCCGACGAAGTCGGTGCCACAGGGACGACGTTGCCACATACAGCTATGAACAGTGACATTAAAGTGGAGGAATACTTGTCAGGACTTCAAAAATTCACTAACAACTTACAGGACAACATGAACCTTCCAAAACCGGAATTATTAACATTCTCAGGAAACCCATTGGATTATTGCAAATTTCTTTGTAATTTTGAAACAAACATTGAATGCAGAATAACAGACGATCGACTTAAGTTAGGTTATTTAATTCAATTTTGTAAGGGTGAAGCAAAACGTGCAATTGAGGATTGTGTGGTTCTTCCTCCCTTAGATGGATATTTAAGGGCTAAGGAAATTCTTCTCAACAGGTATGGTAAGCCCCACTTAGTTGCTAGGTCACATGTTGAACGTTTAATTAATGGCCCTAACATCCGATCTAATGATGTCCAAAGCTTAATGGATCTGTCACTTGACATGGAAAAATGCGAAATAACACTGTCGACGTTGGGTTATTCATCTGATATTAATAACACGGAAAACTTGCTTAAGATTGTAAGGAGACTCCCCACACATATCAAGTCAAAATGGGTTGAGCGGGCAAGTAATTCGATAGAACAGGGAACTGAGCCGGCATTTAAAGACTTGCTCAGCTTCATTCAACAGAGGGCTCTGGTAGCTAACACAATGTATGGCAGAGATCTTGCATGTGAGTCTAAGCAGCCGATTTCTCGATCAGTGGTCAGTTCTAGGTCACATCAGGTCAATTCTAGGGACCGTGGGAAAGCTGTTACGTTATCTACAACAGGTAGAGAGAGCCAGGCACGAGCAAGTAATGGGTTTAAACCAATGCATGCTAGGCGTTTATCATGTGTGTATTGTCAAGGGGGCCATAAATTGATCGACTGTGAGAGGTTCAAAACAATCAATGTTGATGGTAGATTAGCTGTTGTGAGAGAGAAGAGAATGTGTGAAAATTGTTTGAATTTTAAACGCAATAGTAGTTTGTGTAGTAAGGGTAGTCAGTGTGAAGTAAGTAATTGTGGAGAAAAGCACCACACATTATTACACAGACCCTTGACTGTAGAAAACCAGAACCTGGTAGGCCACAGTAATTGCTGCACTGAGATTGATGTCTCCATACTTAGTAAGGTAAGCCTACGCATTGTACCTGTCATTGTGCAATACGGCTTAAGGAAAGCTGAGACATATGCCTTACTAGATGAGGGTAGCGATGTAACATTGTGCAGCGATAGTCTGGTTAAAAAATTAGAGGCGAAAGGCGTTTCTCGCCAATTCACCATTACCACGGTGAACCAGTCTGCAGAGCAGCGAACTGGTGTAGAAGTGCAGCTTAAGGTAAGTTCTTTAGATGACAGGGAATGCCTTAACATTAGGAGAGCCTGGTCAGTACCAGAGCTACCTATATCGGTGGAGTCTCTCCCCAAAGAAAATGATAGGTAGGTGGAAACACCTTGCAGGTATCAAATTACCTCAGGTAAGTTCTTTTAAGGTGGAGTTACTTATTGGAAGTGACTGCCCAGAAGCTTTCTGGGTTGAAGAAGAGCGACGGGGAAAGAGGGGCGATCCTTATGCGATACGGTCTCCCCTTGGCTGGACAATATTAGGTCCAACAGGTAAGGGCACGTCCTCCAATGGAAATGTAAATTTTCAGCGCAGTGCAAACACGCAGGAACAGATTGACAAGTTGTGGACAACTGATTTTCCTGACTGTGGCTTGGACAATAAGGTTGGAATGTCCAGAGAAGACCACCGAGCTCTATCGTCCATGGTAAGTTCCGTGGAGAAGGAAGGTAAGCACCACAAAATTGGTCTACCGTGGCGCCAAGAACAAGTAAGTTTGCCAAACAACAAGGCTTTAGCTGTTACACGTCTTGGGCAGTTAAGCCGAAAGCTATCAAGAGACCCGAACTTACATACTCTGTATACTGAAACGATGAATTTCTATATTGAGAAGGGCTATGCGAAACCTGTGAAAAGCACTGGTGAGATGAAACCAACAAGAGTATGGTACCTCCCACATCACCCAGTGTGCAACCCAAACAAACCAGGTAAGGTGAGAATAGTCTTTGACTGTGCGGCAAAGTACAGAGGTTCATCTTTAAATGACAACCTCTTGCAAGGACCAGATCTAGTTAACAGCTTAGTAGGCGTGTTGATAAGATTTCGAGAGCAACCAGTAGCTTTGGTTGCCGACATTGAAGCCATATTCCACCAGGTCAAGGTCAGTGACAAAGATAGAGATGCACTAAGATTTCTTTGGTGGCCTGGTGGAGATATGAAACAGCCACCTGGTGAGTACTGTATGACTGTCCACCTGTTTGGTGCGACATCATCGCCTAGCTGTGCAGCGTACAGCTTGAGGTGCACAGCAAGAGAGAATGCTGACAGCTTCAGTCCAGCAGCCGTAGAGACGGTAGAAAGAAACTTCTATGTTGATGACCTGTTGAAGTCTGTACCAGATGTTCAGGTAGGTATAGATTTGTCTTCTGAACTGAGAGAACTATTGTCAAACGGGGGATTCAAGTTGACAAAGTGGATTTCGAACAGTAATAGGGTTCTCGACACGATCCCCGAATCTGACAGGGCAGTTAAGTGCACAAAAGTTGACCTTGATAGCGACAAACAGTTTGAACGTGCTCTTGGTTTGCACTGGTATGTAGAGAAGGACACCTTTGTATTTGATGTAGACCTGCCAGATAAATGCCACACGCGACGTGGTATATTGTCAGTAGCAAGCTCACTATACGACCCACTTGGATTGGTGGCACCCATCACTCTCATCCCAAAACTTATCCTACAGAATGCATGCCGCAAAAAGCTGCAGTGGGATGACAAAATTTGTGACAAGGACGTCGAAAAGTGGTCACAGTGGTTGGAGAAACTACCTGCATTATCACATGTAAGTATTGATAGATGTTTCAAGCCGGTCGCTGTGGATGGCCCATCGAAAGTTGAACTGCACATGTGGGGCTGCGGTGTACATCAAGATATACGATGCCAACCGCAACTGCAAAATCAGCCTTGTTATGGGTAAGTCAAGATTGGCGCCAATCAAGGCGATGTCTATACCACGCCTAGAGTTGGCCGCAGCAGTTGTAGCTGTAAAGCTGTACCAGCTAGTATCACAGGAGCTGGACTTCAACATTGATGAAAGGTATTTTTGGACCGATTCGATGATGGTTTTAGGCTACATCAAAAATGAAACTCGACGCTTCAAGACATTTGTAGCAAATAGGCTTGCAGCAATACATGACGTCACATCGCCTGCAGAGTGGAGATATGTTCCTTCACAAATAAACCCGGCTGATATAGCATCAAGGGGACTGTTTCCAAATGAAACAGATAAACTGGGAAGCTGGCTAAGGGGCCCAGACTTTCTACAGACAGGTAAGGTGGACTGGTCACAGAATCCACAGTATGTAGCCATTTTAGATGAAGATGCTGAAACCAAGCAGGTATGTAATACACATGCCACTCAAATGAAACCTGATACCGTACTTGATAGCCTGATGACTAGGTACTCTAACTGGCATCAACTGCAGAGGTCAGTGGCATGGTTACTCAGGTTTAAATCATACCTGATGCAGAGACATTTAAGAAGAAAGCTAGCACACTGTAAAAATGGCACATTGACAGTAGGTGATCTACGGAAAGCCACACAAGCCATTATATCGTTTGTGCAAAAGTGTGAGTATAGCAATGAAATCTGTAGTGTTCTGAATTCACGACATGTTTCAGGGAAAAGTGCTCTGGCTAAACTTAGCCCAGTTTTCACGGATGGTCTACTCAAGGTAGGTGGTCGCCTCGAAAATGCCCACTTGAGTAACGACGCCAAACATCAGGTCATTCTACCAGGTAATCACCATGTGACAAGAATTCTTATCAGGTCATACCATGAAACGAATGCTCACATGGGACCACATCACATATTGTCCTTGCTGAGACAACGGTATTGGATTACACCGGGTCTCAAATCAGTTAAGTCTGTGGTCAGCAAATGTATTGATTGTAAGAGACGACAGCAGCAGCCAGAAACTCAACAGATGGGTCCACTTCCTGTTGAGCGGCTTGAGCCAGATAAGCCGCCATTTACCTACGTTGGAGTTGATTTCTTTGGTCCAATGTTCGTGAAATCTGGCAGGAGGCAGCTGAAAAGGTATGGCTGTCTGTTTACTTGTTTGTGTACCAGAGCGGTACACGTTGAGATTACGCACAGTCTGAATACCGACTCTTTCATTGGTGCATTACAGCGTTTTGAGAGTCGAAGAGGCAGAGCGGAAAAGATTTTTAGTGACAATGGCACACATCTGACAGCAGGTGAAAGGGAACTGCGTGAGTCGATACAGCAGTGGAATCATAGCCACATCTCTAAGCATCTGAACCAGAAAGGTATTGCATGGCATTTCAACCCTCCATATGCAAGTCATATGGGAGGAGTTTGGGAGAGGTTGGTTCGATCCTTCAAAAATTCATTGAAGTCAGTTGTGCGTGAACAGCTTCTTTGCGACGAAGCCCTGGCAACTTTGGCCACCGAGGTCGAGAAAGTCTTGAATGACCGACCAATTACACAGGTAAGCGATGATCACCGTGACCCACAAGCACTTTCTCCGAACACACTGTTGTTGTTACGCCCCAATAGGTGTTTCCCTCCAGGTGTGTTTGATAAGACCGACAATTACTGCCGACGGTGGTGGAGGCAAGTCCAGTACTTGGCCAATATCTTCTGGAGGCGTTGGCAAAAAGAATACCTCCCAGCATTGCAGGTAAGATCGAAGTGGCAACACAGCAGACGAAATTTAGCTGTGAATGACCTTGTACTCGTGTGCAACGAGACTTCTTCACGCGGACATTGGCCTTTGGGACTTGTGCAGGAGGTAAGCAAAGGTAGAGATGGTCTTGTGCGGACATGCGAGGTTAGAGTGAACGGAACTACAAAGGTAAGGCCAGTGACACAGTTGTGCTTGTTAGAGCAAGCTGCCTAGTATTTGTCACACTAGTTATTTAGACTATGACGTCTTCTTGTAGTGTTAATGGATAGTAGAAACTTAGTTCATTTGCATCTCTTAGAGTATTTAGTTATGTATTCATTTCGTTGTGTATCTGTATGAAAGTTGTTTATGGACATATTTGGTCATAGCTTAGTCTCTAAATTATTAAAGTAAAATGAACTTATATGGTAAGTTCATTGGGTGGCGGTGTGAGAGACTAAGATTGGCAGTAACCACATGCCATGTGAGGAGATATGAGTGGGCTTCTTGTGTTGGTTTTCTTTGTCTGCTAAGACAATAATTTATAATTAAAATGATTAAAATGACAGTTCGACCGAGCTATACCCTCTGCTAGTGTCTCTGTTGTTGTTAAAATAAACAACAGACAGGCCATTCCAAGGTGAGCATGGATGCTCCAAATATGGCAACAGTTATAATTAGATCAGATGTTTAGGGGCCATTCTTGAAATTCGATTGGTCAGGCCTAATAATTATGCATATTAATTATTTGAATTTTCTCTTGTAAGTCGCCCAACTCTTCAGTGTACCCGAAACCTTGAAATCAGTAGGTTGGTCACTCATGTGCTAGTTTAGACTCTGAAACTAGTGGGTCTGGCACAACTGTTTGTCATTCGTTTGGGGACTACAGATAGGAATACGCAGTAAGTAATATATTTTCTTTGGTATCTCATAATTGTCAGTTTTTTATGAGAGAAATAATTGTTCTTTATTGATAGTATTTCCTAATATTTTCTTAGTACATTTTTTGATACTCAGTTAAGTTTACATTTTTTGGTAAAGGGCAGGAAAACCACACATAATTTTATATGTAACTTGATTGCTTTGATATATGTGATCGGTATGAATGTATATGTATTCATAAGATATTGTTTGTATATTGACATTTATGACCTTTGTTAAATCATGTATTTTTTAATATAATGCACGCGTTTGATTGAATGATATGCTATGTTTAGGTAACATTGTTACTTTCAGATAACCGTCTTTATAGTCGTCTAATGACAACGTCTTGATAATCGTCTTGAATTCAACATCATTTAACAACCAATAACTTCGTCTTTAACACCTGTTGACGACATTCCATTAATGAAGCGAAGAATACTATTAAGACGCGTGTGTTGCCTTGTGTCTTAACCCCCCAAAGATGACCGTGACACTGAAAGCCAAGTAAAAAGGGCATAGTTAGCTGCCAAGTGCGGCACAGTTATTGCATAATCTGTGAAAAGACATATTGCAAACATGGATATAAGTGCAGACGGGGAGGTGGAGTTTGCCGGCAACCGCCAAGAAGCAAGTGCAGAGGGAGCCACCTCAGACAAGGGGTCGTTACGCAGCAAGACGAGTAGCTGCAGGAGACGCCGTGCCGAGCTAAAGCTCGAACAAGCCAGAAGGCGCCAAGAGCTCGAACGCCGGCGCCTAGAGCTCGAACGCCAAGAAGTCGAGCTACGACAACAGATCGAGATCCAGGACCTGGAAGAAGCCATGGCCAACGCAGAGGTCGATGCGCGGTCTTCAGCCTCATCCGGATCCGGACCATCAACATCCAACGAAGTCGGTGCCACAGGGACGACGTTGCCACATACAGCTATGAACAGTGACATTAAAGTGGAGGAATACTTGTCAGGACTTCAAAAATTCACTAACAACTTACAGGACAACATGAACCTTCCAAAACCGGAATTATTAACATTCTCAGGAAACCCATTGGATTATTGCAAATTTCTTTGTAATTTTGAAACAAACATTGAATGCAGAATAACAGACGATCGACTTAAGTTAGGTTATTTAATTCAATTTTGTAAGGGTGAAGCAAAACGTGCAATTGAGGATTGTGTGGTTCTTCCTCCCTTAGATGGATATTTAAGGGCTAAGGAAATTCTTCTCAACAGGTATGGTAAGCCCCACTTAGTTGCTAGGTCACATGTTGAACGTTTAATTAATGGCCCTAACATCCGATCTAATGATGTCCAAAGCTTAATGGATCTGTCACTTGACATGGAAAAATGCGAAATAACACTGTCGACGTTGGGTTATTCATCTGATATTAATAACACGGAAAACTTGCTTAAGATTGTAAGGAGACTCCCCACACATATCAAGACAAAATGGGTTGAGCGGGCAAGTAATTCGATAGAACAGGGAACTGAGCCGGCATTTAAAGACTTGCTCAGCTTCATTCAACAGAGGGCTCTGGTAGCTAACACAATGTATGGCAGAGATCTTGCATGTGAGTCTAAGCAGCCGATTTCTCGATCAGTGGTCAGTTCTAGGTCACATCAGGTCAATTCTAGGGACCGTGGGAAAGCTGTTACGTTATCTACAACAGGTAGAGAGAGCCAGGCACGAGCAAGTAATGGGTTTAAACCAATGCATGCTAGGCGTTTATCATGTGTGTATTGTCAAGGGGGCCATAAATTGATCGACTGTGAGAGGTTCAAAACAATCAATGTTGATGGTAGATTAGCTGTTGTGAGAGAGAAGAGAATGTGTGAAAATTGTTTGAATTTTAAACGCAATAGTAGTTTGTGTAGTAAGGGTAGTCAGTGTGAAGTAAGTAATTGTGGAGAAAAGCACCACACATTATTACACAGACCCTTGACTGTAGAAAACCAGAACCTGGTAGGCCACAGTAATTGCTGCACTGAGATTGATGTCTCCATACTTAGTAAGGTAAGCCTACGCATTGTACCTGTCATTGTGCAATACGGCTTAAGGAAAGCTGAGACATATGCCTTACTAGATGAGGGTAGCGATGTAACATTGTGCAGCGATAGTCTGGTTAAAAAATTAGAGGCGAAAGGCGTTTCTCGCCAATTCACCATTACCACGGTGAACCAGTCTGCAGAGCAGCGAACTGGTGTAGAAGTGCAGCTTAAGGTAAGTTCTTTAGATGACAGGGAATGCCTTAACATTAGGAGAGCCTGGTCAGTACCAGAGCTACCTATATCGGTGGAGTCTCTCCCCAAAGAAAATGATAGGTAAGTGGAAACACCTTGCAGGTATCAAATTACCTCAGGTAAGTTCTTTTAAGGTGGAGTTACTTATTGGAAGTGACTGCCCAGAAGCTTTCTGGGTTGAAGAAGAGCGACGGGGAAAGAGGGGCGATCCTTATGCGATACGGTCTCCCCTTGGCTGGACAATATTAGGTCCAACAGGTAAGGGCACGTCCTCCAATGGAAATGTAAATTTTCAGCGCAGTGCAAACACGCAGGAACAGATTGACAAGTTGTGGACAACTGATTTTCCTGACTGTGGCTTGGACAATAAGGTTGGAATGTCCAGAGAAGACCACCGAGCTCTATCGTCCATGGTAAGTTCCGTGGAGAAGGAAGGTAAGCACCACAAAATTGGTCTACCGTGGCGCCAAGAACAAGTAAGTTTGCCAAACAACAAGGCTTTAGCTGTTACACGTCTTGGGCAGTTAAGCCGAAAGCTATCAAGAGACCCGAACTTACATACTCTGTATACTGAAACGATGAATTTCTATATTGAGAAGGGCTATGCGAAACCTGTGAAAAGCACTGGTGAGATGAAACCAACAAGAGTATGGTACCTCCCACATCTCCCAGTGTGCAACCCAAACAAACCAGGTAAGGTGAGAATAGTCTTTGACTGTGCGGCAAAGTACAGAGGTTCATCTTTAAATGACAACCTCTTGCAAGGACCAGATCTAGTTAACAGCTTAGTAGGCGTGTTGATAAGATTTCGAGAGCAACCAGTAGCTTTGGTTGCCGACATTGAAGCCATGTTCCACCAGGTCAAGGTCAGTGACAAAGATAGAGATGCACTAAGATTTCTTTGGTGGCCTGGTGGAGATATGAAACAGCCACCTGGTGAGTACTGTATGACTGTCCACCTGTTTGGTGCGACATCATCGCCTAGCTGTGCAGCGTACAGCTTGAGGTGCACAGCAAGAGAGAATGCTGACAGCTTCAGTCCAGCAGCCGTAGAGACGGTAGAAAGAAACTTCTATGTTGATGACCTGTTGAAGTCTGTACCAGATGTTCAGGTAGGTATAGATTTGTCTGCTGAACTGAGAGAACTATTGTCAAACGGGGGATTCAAGTTGACAAAGTGGATTTCGAACAGTAATAGGGTTCTCGACACGATCCCCGAATCTGACAGGGCAGTTAAGTGCACAAAAGTTGACCTTGATAGCGACAAACAGTTTGAACGTGCTCTTGGTTTGCACTGGTATGTAGAGAAGGACACCTTTGTATTTGATGTAGACCTGCCAGATAAATGCCACACGCGACGTGGTATATTGTCAGTAGCAAGCTCACTATACGACCCACTTGGATTGGTGGCACCCATCACTCTCATCCCAAAACTTATCCTACAGAATGCATGCCGCAAAAAGCTGCAGTGGGATGACAAAATTTGTGACAAGGACGTCGAAAAGTGGTCACAGTGGTTGGAGAAACTACCTGCATTATCACATGTAAGTATTGATAGATGTTTCAAGCCGGTCGCTGTGGATGGCCCATCGAAAGTTGAACTGCACATGTGGGGCTGCGGTGTACATCAAGATATACGATGCCAACCGCAACTGCAAAATCAGCCTTGTTATGGGTAAGTCAAGATTGGCGCCAATCAAGGCGATGTCTATACCACGCCTAGAGTTGGCCGCAGCAGTTGTAGCTGTAAAGCTGTACCAGCTAGTATCACAGGAGCTGGACTTCAACATTGATGAAAGGTATTTTTGGACCGATTCGATGATGGTTTTAGGCTACATCAAAAATGAAACTCGACGCTTCAAGACATTTGTAGCAAATAGGCTTGCAGCAATACATGACGTCACATCGCCTGCAGAGTGGAGATATGTTCCTTCACAAATAAACCCGGCTGATATAGCATCAAGGGGACTGTTTCCAAATGAAACAGATAAACTGGGAAGCTGGCTAAGGGGCCCAGACTTTCTACAGACAGGTAAGGTGGACTGGTCACAGAATCCACAGTATGTAGCCATTTTAGATGAAGATGCTGAAACCAAGCAGGTATGTAATACACATGCCACTCAAATGAAACCTGATACCGTACTTGATAGCCTGATGACTAGGTACTCTAACTGGCATCAACTGCAGAGGTCAGTGGCATGGTTACTCAGGTTTAAATCATACCTGATGCAGAGACATTTAAGAAGAAAGCTAGCACACTGTAAAAATGGCACATTGACAGTAGGTGATCTACGGAAAGCCACACAAGCCATTATATCGTTTGTGCAAAAGTGTGAGTATAGCAATGAAATCTGTAGTGTTCTGAATTCACGACATGTTTCAGGGAAAAGTGCTCTGGCTAAACTTAGCCCAGTTTCACGGATGGTCTACTCAAGGTAGGTGGTCGCCTCGAAAATGCCCACTTGAGTAACGACGCCAAACATCAGGTCATTCTACCAGGTAATCACCATGTGACAAGAATTCTTATCAGGTCATACCATGAAACGAATGCTCACATGGGACCACATCACATATTGTCCTTGCTGAGACAACGGTATTGGATTACACCGGGTCTCAAATCAGTTAAGTCTGTGGTCAGCAAATGTATTGATTGTAAGAGACGACAGCAGCAGCCAGAAACTCAACAGATGGGTCCACTTCCTGTTGAGCGGCTTGAGCCAGATAAGCCGCCATTTACCTACGTTGGAGTTGATTTCTTTGGTCCAATGTTCGTGAAATCTGGCAGGAGGCAGCTGAAAAGGTATGGCTGTCTGTTTACTTGTTTGTGTACCAGAGCGGTACACGTTGAGATTACGCACAGTCTGAATACCGACTCTTTCATTGGTGCATTACAGCGTTTTGAGAGTCGAAGAGGCAGACCGGAAAAGATTTTTAGTGACAATGGCACAAATCTGACAGCAGGTGAAAGGGAACTGCGTGAGTCGATACAGCAGTGGAATCATAGCCACATCTCTAAGCATCTGAACCAGAAAGGTATTGCATGGCATTTCAACCCTCCATATGCAAGTCATATGGGAGGAGTTTGGGAGAGGTTGGTTCGATCCTTCAAAAATTCATTGAAGTCAGTTGTGCGTGAACAGCTTCTTTGCGACGAAGCCCTGGCAACTTTGGCCACCGAGGTCGAGAAAGTCTTGAATGACCGACCAATTACACAGGTAAGCGATGATCACCGTGACCCACAAGCACTTTCTCCGAACACACTGTTGTTGTTACGCCCCAATAGGTGTTTCCCTCCAGGTGTGTTTGATAAGACCGACAATTACTGCCGACGGTGGTGGAGGCAAGTCCAGTACTTGGCCAATATCTTCTGGAGGCGTTGGCAAAAAGAATACCTCCCAGCATTGCAGGTAAGATCGAAGTGGCAACACAGCAGACGAAATTTAGCTGTGAATGACCTTGTACTCGTGTGCAACGAGACTTCTTCACGCGGACATTGGCCTTTGGGACTTGTGCAGGAGGTAAGCAAAGGTAGAGATGGTCTTGTGTGGACATGCGAGGTTAGAGTGAACGGAACTACAAAGGTAAGGCCAGTGACACAGTTGTGCTTGTTAGAGCAAGCTGCCTAGTATTTGTCACACTAGTTATTTAGACTATGACGTCTTCTTGTAGTGTTAATGGATAGTAGAAACTTAGTTCATTTGCATCTCTTAGAGTATTTAGTTATGTATTCATTTCGTTGTGTATCTGTATGAAAGTTGTTTATGGACATATTTGGTCATAGCTTAGTCTCTAAATTATTAAAGTAAAATGAACTTATATGGTAAGTTCATTGGGTGGCGGTGTGAGAGACTAAGATTGGCAGTAACCACATGCCATGTGAGGAGATATGAGTGGGCTTCTTGTGTTGGTTTTCTTTGTCTGCTAAGACAATAATTTATAATTAAAATGATTAAAATGACAGTTCGACCGAGCTATACCCTCTGCTAGTGTCTCTGTTGTTGTTAAAATAAACAACAGACAGGCCATTCCAAGGTGAGCATGGATGCTCCAAATATGGCAACAGTTATAATTAGATCAGATGTTTAGGGGCCATTCTTGAAATTCGATTGGTCAGGCCTAATAATTATGCATATTAATTATTTGAATTTTCTCTTGTAAGTCGCCCAACTCTTCAGTGTACCCGAAACCTTGAAATCAGTAGGTTGGTCACTCATGTGCTAGTTTAGACTCTGAAACTAGTGGGTCTGGCACAACTGTTTGTCATTCGTTTGGGGACTACAGATAGGAATACGCAGTAAGTAATATATTTTCTTTGGTATCTCATAATTGTCAGTTTTTTATGAGAGAAATAATTGTTCTTTATTGATAGTATTTCCTAATATTTTCTTAGTACATTTTTTGATACTCAGTTAAGTTTACATTTTTTGGTAAAGGGCAGCAAAACCACACATAATTTTATATGTAACTTGATTGCTTTGATATATGTGATCGGTATGAATGTATATGTATTCATAAGATATTGTTTGTATATTGACATTTATGACCTTTGTTAAATCATGTATTTTTTAATATAATGCACGCGTTTGATTGAATGATATGCTATGTTTAGGTAACATTGTTACCTTCAGATAACCGTCTTTATAGTCGTCTAATGACAACGTCTTGATAATCGTCTTGAATTCAACATCATTTAACAACCAATAACTTCGTCTTTAACACCTGTTGACGACATTCCATTAATGAAGCGAAGAATACTATTAAGACGCGTGTGTTGCCTTGTGTCTTAACCCCCCAAAGATGACCGTGACACTGAAAGCCAAGTAAAAAGGGCATAGTTAGCTGCCAAGTGCGGCACAGTTATTGCATAATCTGTGAAAAGACATATTGCAAACATGGATATAAGTGCAGACGGGGAGGTGGAGTTTGCCGGCAACCGCCAAGAAGCAAGTGCAGAGGGAGCCACCTCAGACAAGGGGTCGTTACGCAGCAAGACGAGTAGCTGCAGGAGACGCCGTGCCGAGCTAAAGCTCGAACAAGCCAGAAGGCGCCAAGAGCTCGAACGCCGGCGCCTAGAGCTCGAACGCCAAGAAGTCGAGCTACGACAACAGATCGAGATCCAGGACCTGGAAGAAGCCATGGCCAACGCAGAGGTCGATGCGCGGTCTTCAGCCTCATCCGGATCCGGACCATCAACATCCAACGAAGTCGGTGCCACAGGGACGACGTTGCCACATACAGCTATGAACAGTGACATTAAAGTGGAGGAATACTTGTCAGGACTTCAAAAATTCACTAACAACTTACAGGACAACATGAACCTTCCAAAACCGGAATTATTAACATTCTCAGGAAACCCATTGGATTATTGCAAATTTCTTTGTAATTTTGAAACAAACATTGAATGCAGAATAACAGACGATCGACTTAAGTTAGGTTATTTAATTCAATTTTGTAAGGGTGAAGCAAAACGTGCAATTGAGGATTGTGTGGTTCTTCCTCCCTTAGATGGATATTTAAGGGCTAAGGAAATTCTTCTCAACAGGTATGGTAAGCCCCACTTAGTTGCTAGGTCACATGTTGAACGTTTAATTAATGGCCCTAACATCCGATCTAATGATGTCCAAAGCTTAATGGATCTGTCACTTGACATGGAAAAATGCGAAATAACACTGTCGACGTTGGGTTATTCATCTGATATTAATAACGCGGAAAACTTGCTTAAGATTGTAAGGAGACTCCCCACACATATCAAGTCAAAATGGGTTGAGCGGGCAAGTAATTCGATAGAACAGGGAACTGAGCCGGCATTTAAAGACTTGCTCAGCTTCATTCAACAGAGGGCTCTGGTAGCTAACACAATGTATGGCAGAGATCTTGCATGTGAGTCTAAGCAGCCGATTTCTCGATCAGTGGTCAGTTCTAGGTCACATCAGGTCAATTCTAGGGACCGTGGGAAAGCTGTTACGTTATCTACAACAGGTAGAGAGAGCCAGGCACGAGCAAGTAATGGGTTTAAACCAATGCATGCTAGGCGTTTATCATGTGTGTATTGTCAAGGGGGCCATAAATTGATCGACTGTGAGAGGTTCAAAACAATCAATGTTGATGGTAGATTAGCTGTTGTGAGAGAGAAGAGAATGTGTGAAAATTGTTTGAATTTTAAACACAATAGTAGTTTGTGTAGTAAGGGTAGTCAGTGTGAAGTAAGTAATTGTGGAGAAAAGCACCACACATTATTACACAGACCCTTGACTGTAGAAAACCAGAACCTGGTAGGCCACAGTAATTGCTGCACTGAGATTGATGTCTCCATACCTAGTAAGGTAAGCCTACGCATTGTACCTGTCATTGTGCAATACGGCTTAAGGAAAGCTGAGACATATGCCTTACTAGATGAGGGTAGCGATGTAACATTGTGCAGCGATAGTCTGGTTAAAAAATTAGAGGCGAAAGGCGTTTCTCGCCAATTCACCATTACCACGGTGAACCAGTCTGCAGAGCAGCGAACTGGTGTAGAAGTGCAGCTTAAGGTAAGTTCTTTAGATGACAGGGAATGCCTTAACATTAGGAGAGCCTGGTCAGTACCAGAGCTACCTATATCGGTGGAGTCTCTCCCCAAAGAAAATGATATAGGTAAGTGGAAACACCTTGCAGGTATCAAATTACCTCAGGTAAGTTCTTTTAAGGTGGAGTTACTTATTGGAAGTGACTGCCCAGAAGCTTTCTGGGTTGAAGAAGAGCGACGAGGAAAGAGGGGCGATCCTTATGCGATACGGTCTCCCCTTGGCTGGACAATATTAGGTCCAACAGGTAAGGGCACGTCCTCCAATGGAAATGTAAATTTTCAGCGCAGTGCAAACACGCAGGAACAGATTGACAAGTTGTGGACAACTGATTTTCCTGACTGTGGCTTGGACAATAAGGTTGGAATGTCCAGAGAAGACCACCGAGCTCTATCGTCCATGGTAAGTTCCGTGGAGAAGGAAGGTAAGCACCACAAAATTGGTCTACCGTGGCGCCAAGAACAAGTAAGTTTGCCAAACAACAAGGCTTTAGCTGTTACACGTCTTGGGCAGTTAAGCCGAAAGCTATCAAGAGACCCGAACTTACATACTCTGTATACTGAAACGATGAATTGCTATATTGAGAAGGGTTATGCGAAACCTGTGAAAAGCACTGGTGAGATGAAACCAACAAGAGTATGGTACCTCCCACATCACCCAGTGTGCAACCCAAACAAACCAGGTAAGGTGAGGATAGTCTTTGACTGTGCGGCAAAGTACAGAGGTACATCTTTAAATGACAACCTCTTGCAAGGACCAGATCTAGTTAACAGCTTAGTAGGCGTGTTGATAAGATTTCGAGAGCAACCAGTAGCTTTGGTTGCCGACATTGAAGCCATGTTCCACCAGGTCAAGGTCAGTGACAAAGATAGAGATGCACTAAGATTTCTTTGGTGGCCTGGTGGAGATATGAAACAGCCACCTGGTGAGTACTGTATGACTGTCCACCTGTTTGGTGCGACATCATCGCCTAGCTGTGCAGCGTACAGCTTGAGGTGCACAGCAAGAGAGAATGCTGACAGCTTCAGTCCAGCAGCCGTAGAGACGGTAGAAAGAAACTTCTATGTTGATGACCTGTTGAAGTCTGTACCAGATGTTCAGGTAGGTATAGATTTGTCTGCTGAACTGAGAGAACTATTGTCAAACGGGGGATTCAAGTTGACAAAGTGGATTTCGAACAGTAATAGGGTTCTCGACACGATCCCCGAATCTGACAGGGCAGTTAAGTGCACAAAAGTTGACCTTGATAGCGACAAACAGTTTGAACGTGCTCTTGGTTTGCACTGGTATGTAGAGAAGGACACCTTTGTATTTGATGTAGACCTGCCAGATAAATGCCACACGCGACGTGGTATATTGTCAGTAGCAAGCTCACTATACGACCCACTTGGATTGGTGGCACCCATCACTCTCATCCCAAAACTTATCCTACAGAATGCATGCCGCAAAAAGCTGCAGTGGGATGACAAAATTTGTGACAAGGACGTCGAAAAGTGGTCACAGTGGTTGGAGAAACTACCTGCATTATCACATGTAAGTATTGATAGATGTTTCAAGCCGGTCGCTGTGGATGGCCCATCGAAAGTTGAACTGCACATGTTCAGCGATGCATCAGAATATGCATATGGGGCTGCGGTGTACATCAAGATATGCGATGCCAACCGCAACTGCAAAATCAGCCTTGTTATGGGTAAGTCAAGATTGGCGCCAATCAAGGCGATGTCTATACCACGCCTAGAGTTGGCCGCAGCAGTTGTAGCTGTAAAGCTGTACCAGCTAGTATCACAGGAGCTGGACTTCAACATTGATGAAAGGTATTTTTGGACCGATTCGATGATAGTTTTAGGCTACATCAAAAATGAAACTCGACGCTTGAAGACATTTGTAGCAAATAGGCTTGCAGCAATACATGACGTCACATCGCCTGCAGAGTGGAGATATGTTCCTTCACAAATAAACCCGGCTGATATAGCATCAAGGGGACTGTTTCCAAATGAAACAGATAAACTGGGAAGCTGGCTAAGGGGCCCAGACTTTCTACAGACAGGTAAGGTGGACTGGTCACAGAATCCACAGTATGTAGCCATTTTAGATGACGATGCTGAAACCAAGCAGGTATGTAATACACATGCCACTCAAATGAAACCTGATACCGTACTTGATAGCCTAATGACTAGGTACTCTAACTGGCATCAACTGCAGAGGTCAGTGGCATGGTTACTCAGGTTTAAATCATACCTGATGCAGAGACATTTAAGAAGAAAGCTAGCACACTGTAAAAATGGCACATTGACAGTATGTGATCTACGGAAAGCCACACATGCCATTATATCGTTTGTGCAAAAGTGTGAGTATAGCAATGAAATCTGTAGTGTTCTGAATTCACGACATGTTTCAGGGAAAAGTGCTCTGGCTAAACTTAGCCCAGTTTTCACGGATGGTCTACTCAAGGTAGGTGGTCGCCTCGAAAATGCCCACTTGAGTAACGACGCCAAACATCAGGTCATTCTACCAGGTAATCACCATGTGACAAGAATTCTTATCAGGTCATACCATGAAACGAATGCTCACATGGGACCACATCACATATTGTCCTTGCTGAGACAACGGTATTGGATTACACCGGGTCTCAAATCAGTTAAGTCTGTGGTCAGCAAATGTATTGATTGTAAGAGACGACAGCAGCAGCCAGAAACTCAACAGATGGGTCCACTTCCTGTTGAGCGGCTTGAGCCAGATAAGCCGCCATTTACCTACGTTGGAGTTGATTTCTTTGGTCCAATGTTCGTGAAATCTGGCAGGAGGCAGCTGAAAAGGTATGGCTGTCTGTTTACTTGTTTGTGTACCAGAGCGGTACACGTTGAGATTACGCACAGTCTGAATACCGACTCTTTCATTGGTGCATTACAGCGTTTTGAGAGTCGAAGAGGCAGACCGGAAAAGATTTTTAGTGACAATGGCACAAATCTGACAGCAGGTGAAAGGGAACTGCGTGAGTCGATACAGCAGTGGAATCATAGCCACATCTCTAAGCATCTGAACCAGAAAGGTATTGCATGGCATTTCAACCCTCCATATGCAAGTCATATGGGAGGAGTTTGGGAGAGGTTGGTTCGATCCTTCAAAAATTCATTGAAGTCAGTTGTGCGTGAACAGCTTCTTTGCGACGAAGCCCTGGTAACTTTGGCCACCGAGGTCGAGAAAGTCTTGAATGACCGACCAATTACACAGGTAAGCGATGATCACCGTGACCCACAAGCACTTTCTCCGAACACACTGTTGTTGTTACGCCCCAATAGGTGTTTCCCTCCAGGTGTGTTTGATAAGACCGACAATTACTGCCGACGGTGGTGGAGGCAAGTCCAGTACTTGGCCAATATCTTCTGGAGGCGTTGGCAAAAAGAATACCTCCCAGCATTGCAGGTAAGATCGAAGTGGCAACACAGCAGACGAAATTTAGCTGTGAATGACCTTGTACTCGTGTGCAACGAGACTTCTTCACGCGGACATTGGCCTTTGGGACTTGTGCAGGAGGTAAGCAAAGGTAGAGATGGTCTTGTGCGGACATGCGAGGTTAGAGTGAACGGAACTACAAAGGTAAGGCCAGTGACACAGTTGTGCTTGTTAGAGCAAGCTGCCTAGTATTTGTCACACTAGTTATTTAGACTATGACGTCTTCTTGTAGTGTTAATGGATAGTAGAAACTTAGTTCATTTGCATCTCTTAGAGTATTTAGTTATGTATTCATTTCGTTGTGTATCTGTATGAAAGTTGTTTATGGACATATTTGGTCATAGCTTAGTCTCTAAATTATTAAAGTAAAATGAACTTATATGGTAAGTTCATTGGGTGGCGGTGTGAGAGACTAAGATTGGCAGTAACCACATGCCATGTGAGGAGATATGAGTGGGCTTCTTGTGTTGGTTTTCTTTGTCTGCTAAGACAATAATTTATAATTAAAATGATTAAAATGACAGTTCGACCGAGCTATACCCTCTGCTAGTGTCTCTGTTGTTGTTAAAATAAACAACAGACAGGCCATTCCAAGGTGAGCATGGATGCTCCAAATATGGCAACAGTTATAATTAGATCAGATGTTTAGGGGCCATTCTTGAAATTCGATTGGTCAGGCCTAATAATTATGCATATTAATTATTTGAATTTTCTCTTGTAAGTCGCCCAACTCTTCAGTGTACCCGAAACCTTGAAATCAGTAGGTTGGTCACTCATGTGCTAGTTTAGACTCTGAAACTAGTGGGTCTGGCACAACTGTTTGTCATTCGTTTGGGGACTACAGATAGGAATACGCAGTAAGTAATATATTTTCTTTGGTATCTCATAATTGTCAGTTTTTTATGAGAGAAATAATTGTTCTTTATTGATAGTATTTCCTAATATTTTCTTAGTACATTTTTTGATACTCAGTTAAGTTTACATTTTTTGGTAAAGGGCAGGAAAACCACACATAATTTTATATGTAACTTGATTGCTTTGATATATGTGATCGGTATGAATGTATATGTATTCATAAGATATTGTTTGTATATTGACATTTATGACCTTTGTTAAATCATGTATTTTTTAATATAATGCACGCGTTTGATTGAATGATATGCTATGTTTAGGTAACATTGTTACTTTCAGATAACCGTCTTTATAGTCGTCTAATGACAACGTCTTGATAATCGTCTTGAATTCAACATCATTTAACAACCAATAACTTCGTCTTTAACACCTGTTGACGACATTCCATTAATGAAGCGAAGAATACTATTAAGACGCGTGTGTTGCCTTGTGTCTTAACCCCCCAAAGATGACCGTGACACTGAAAGCCAAGTAAAAAGGGCATAGTTAGCTGCCAAGTGCGGCACAGTTATTGCATAATCTGTGAAAAGACATATTGCAAACATGGATATAAGTGCAGACGGGGAGGTGGAGTTTGCCGGCAACCGCCAAGAAGCAAGTGCAGAGGGAGCCACCTCAGACAAGGGGTCGTTACGCAGCAAGACGAGTAGCTGCAGGAGACGCCGTGCCGAGCTAAAGCTCGAACAAGCCAGAAGGCGCCAAGAGCTCGAACGCCGGCGCCTAGAGCTCGAACGCCAAGAAGTCGAGCTACGACAACAGATCGAGATCCAGGACCTGGAAGAAGCCATGGCCAACGCAGAGGTCGATGCGCGGTCTTCAGCCTCATCCGGATCCGGACCATCAACATCCAACGAAGTCGGTGCCACAGGGACGACGTTGCCACATACAGCTATGAACAGTGACATTAAAGTGGAGGAATACTTGTCAGGACTTCAAAAATTCACTAACAACTTACAGGACAACATGAACCTTCCAAAACCGGAATTATTAACATTCTCAGGAAACCCATTGGATTATTGCAAATTTCTTTGTAATTTTGAAACAAACATTGAATGCAGAATAACAGACGATCGACTTAAGTTAGGTTATTTAATTCAATTTTGTAAGGGTGAAGCAAAACGTGCAATTGAGGATTGTGTGGTTCTTCCTCCCTTAGATGGATATTTAAGGGCTAAGGAAATTCTTCTCAACAGGTATGGTAAGCCCCACTTAGTTGCTAGGTCACATGTTGAACGTTTAATTAATGGCCCTAACATCCGATCTAATGATGTCCAAAGCTTAATGGATCTGTCACTTGACATGGAAAAATGCGAAATAACACTGTCGACGTTGGGTTATTCATCTGATATTAATAACACGGAAAACTTGCTTAAGATTGTAAGGAGACTCCCCACACATATCAAGTCAAAATGGGTTGAGTGGGCAAGTAATTCGATAGAACAGGGAACTGAGCCGGCATTTAAAGACTTGCTCAGCTTCATTCAACAGAGGGCTCTGGTAGCTAACACAATGTATGGCAGAGATCTTGCATGTGAGTCTAAGCAGCCGATTTCTCGATCAGTGGTCAGTTCTAGGTCACATCAGGTCAATTCTAGGGACCGTGGGAAAGCTGTTACGTTATCTACAACAGGTAGAGAGAGCCAGGCACGAGCAAGTAATGGGTTTAAACCAATGCATGCTAGGCGTTTATCATGTGTGTATTGTCAAGGGGGCCATAAATTGATCGACTGTGAGAGGTTCAAAACAATCAATGTTGATGGTAGATTAGCTGTTGTGAGAGAGAAGAGAATGTGTGAAAATTGTTTGAATTTTAAACGCAATAGTAGTTTGTGTAGTAAGGGTAGTCAGTGTGAAGTAAGTAATTGTGGAGAAAAGCACCACACATTATTACACAGACCCTTGACTGTAGAAAACCAGAACCTGGTAGGCCACAGTAATTGCTGCACTGAGATTGATGTCTCCATACTTAGTAAGGTAAGCCTACGCATTGTACCTGTCATTGTGCAATACGGCTTAAGGAAAGCTGAGACATATGCCTTACTAGATGAGGGTAGCGATGTAACATTGTGCAGCGATAGTCTGGTTAAAAAATTAGAGGCGAAAGGCGTTTCTCGCCAATTCACCATTACCACGGTGAACCAGTCTGCAGAGCAGCGAACTGGTGTAGAAGTGCAGCTTAAGGTAAGTTCTTTAGATGACAGGGAATGCCTTAACATTAGGAGAGCCTGGTCAGTACCAGAGCTACCTATATCGGTGGAGTCTCTCCCCAAAGAAAATGATATAGGTAAGTGGAAACACCTTGCAGGTATCAAATTACCTCAGGTAAGTTCTTTTAAGGTGGAGTTACTTATTGGAAGTGACTGCCCAGAAGCTTTCTGGGTTGAAGAAGAGCGACGGGGAAAGAGGGGCGATCCTTATGCGATACGGTCTCCCCTTGGCTGGACAATATTAGGTCCAACAGGTAAGGGCACGTCCTCCAATGGAAATGTAAATTTTCAGCGCAGTACAAACACGCAGGAACAGATTGACAAGTTGTGGACAACTGATTTTCCTGACTGTGGCTTGGACAATAAGGTTGGAATGTCCAGAGAAGACCACCGAGCTCTATCGTCCATGGTAAGTTCCGTGGAGAAGGAAGGTAAGCACCACAAAATTGGTCTACCGTGGCGCCAAGAACAAGTAAGTTTGCCAAACAACAAGGCTTTAGCTGTTACACGTCTTGGGCAGTTAAGCCGAAAGCTATCAAGAGACCCGAACTTACATACTCTGTATACTGAAACGATGAATTGCTATATTGAGAAGGGTTATGCGAAACCTGTGAAAAGCACTGGTGAGATGAAACCAACAAGAGTATGGTACCTCCCACATCACCCAGTGTGCAACCCAAACAAACCAGGTAAGGTGAGGATAGTCTTTGACTGTGCGGCAAAGTACAGAGGTACATCTTTAAATGACAACCTCTTGCAAGGACCAGATCTAGTTAACAGCTTAGTAGGCGTGTTGATAAGATTTCGAGAGCAACCAGTAGCTTTGGTTGCCGACATTGAAGCCATGTTCCACCAGGTCAAGGTCAGTGACAAAGATAGAGATGCACTAAGATTTCTTTGGTGGCCTGGTGGAGATATGAAACAGCCACCTGGTGAGTACTGTATGACTGTCCACCTGTTTGGTGCGACATCATCGCCTAGCTGTGCAGCGTACAGCTTGAGGTGCACAGCAAGAGAGAATGCTGACAGCTTCAGTCCAGCAGCCGTAGAGACGGTAGAAAGAAACTTCTATGTTGATGACCTGT
Source organism: Congeria kusceri (assembly GCA_027627225.1). NCBI lineage: Eukaryota > Metazoa > Mollusca > Bivalvia > Myida > Dreissenidae > Congeria > Congeria kusceri. The sequence goes on from CM051025.1 coordinate 40,586,404, forward strand.
TGAAGTCTGTACCAGATGTTCAGGAAGGTATAGATTTGTCTGCTGAACTGAGAGAACTATTGTCAAACGGGGGATTCAAGTTGACAAAGTGGATTTCGAACAGTAATAGGGTTCTCGACACGATCCCCGAATCTGACAGGGCAGTTAAGTGCACAAAAGTTGACCTTGATAGCGACAAACCCATCACTCTCATCCCAAAACTTATCCTACAGAATGCATGCCGCAAAAAGCTGCAGTGGGATGACAAAATTTGTGACAAGGACGTCGAAAAGTGGTCACAGTGGTTGGAGAAACTACCTGCATTATCACATGTAAGTATTGATAGATGTTTCAAGCCGGTCGCTGTGGATGGCCCATCGAAAGTTGAACTGCACATGTTCAGCGATGCATCAGAATATGCATATGGGGCTGCGGTGTACATCAAGATATACGATGCCAACCGCAACTGCAAAATCAGCCTTGTTATGGGTAAGTCAAGATTGGCGCCAATCAAGGCGATGTCTATACCACGCCTAGAGTTGGCCGCAGCAGTTGTAGCTGTAAAGCTGTACCAGCTAGTATCACAGGAGCTGGACTTCAACATTGATGAAAGGTATTTTTGGACCGATTCGATGATAGTTTTAGGCTACATCAAAAATGAAACTCGACGCTTCAAGACATTTGTAGCAAATAGGCTTGCAGCAATACATGACGTCACATCGCCTGCAGAGTGGAGATATGTTCCTTCACAAATAAACCCGGCTGATATAGCATCAAGGGGACTGTTTCCAAATGAAACAGATAAACTGGGAAGCTGGCTAAGGGGCCCAGACTTTCTACAGACAGGTAAGGTGGACTGGTCACAGAATCCACAGTATGTAGCCATTTTAGATGACGATGCTGAAACCAAGCAGGTATGTAATACACATGCCACTCAAATGAAACCTGATACCGTACTTGATAGCCTGATGACTAGGTACTCTAACTGGCATCAACTGCAGAGGTCAGTGGCATGGTTACTCAGGTTTAAATCATACCTGATGCAGAGACATTTAAGAAGAAAGCTAGCACACTGTAAAAATGGCACATTGACAGTATGTGATCTACGGAAAGCCACACATGCCATTATATCGTTTGTGCAAAAGTGTGAGTATAGCAATGAAATCTGTAGTGTTCTGAATTCACGACATGTTTCAGGGAAAAGTGCTCTGGCTAAACTTAGCCCAGTTTTCACGGATGGTCTACTCAAGGTAGGTGGTCGCCTCGAAAATGCCCACTTGAGTAACGACGCCAAACATCAGGTCATTCTACCAGGTAATCACCATGTGACAAGAATTCTTATCAGGTCATACCATGAAACGAATGCTCACATGGGACCACATCACATATTGTCCTTGCTGAGACAACGGTATTGGATTACACCGGGTCTCAAATCAGTTAAGTCTGTGGTCAGCAAATGTATTGATTGTAAGAGACGACAGCAGCAGCCAGAAACTCAACAGATGGGTCCACTTCCTGTTGAGCGGCTTGAGCCAGATAAGCCGCCATTTACCTACGTTGGAGTTGATTTCTTTGGTCCAATGTTCGTGAAATCTGGCAGGAGGCAGCTGAAAAGGTATGGCTGTCTGTTTACTTGTTTGTGTACCAGAGCGGTACACGTTGAGATTACGCACAGTCTGAATACCGACTCTTTCATTGGTGCATTACAGCGTTTTGAGAGTCGAAGAGGCAGACCGGAAAAGATTTTTAGTGACAATGGCACAAATCTGACAGCAGGTGAAAGGGAACTGCGTGAGTCGATACAGCAGTGGAATCATAGCCACATCTCTAAGCATCTGAACCAGAAAGGTATTGCATGGCATTTCAACCCTCCATATGCAAGTCATATGGGAGGAGTTTGGGAGAGGTTGGTTCGATCCTTCAAAAATTCATTGAAGTCAGTTGTGCGTGAACAGCTTCTTTGCGACGAAGCCCTGGCAACTTTGGCCACCGAGGTCGAGAAAGTCTTGAATGACCGACCAATTACACAGGTAAGCGATGATCACCGTGACCCACAAGCACTTTCTCCGAACACACTGTTGTTGTTACGCCCCAATAGGTGTTTCCCTCCAGGGTGTGTTTGATAAGACCGACAATTACTGCCGACGGTGGTGGAGGCAAGTCCAGTACTTGGCCAATATCTTCTGGAGGCGTTGGCAAAAAGAATACCTCCCAGCATTGCAGGTAAGATCGAAGTGGCAACACAGCAGACGAAATTTAGCTGTGAATGACCTTGTACTCGTGTGCAACGAGACTTCTTCACGCGGACATTGGCCTTTGGGACTTGTGCAGGAGGTAAGCAAAGGTAGAGATGGTCTTGTGCGGACATGCGAGGTTAGAGTGAACGGAACTACAAAGGTAAGGCCAGTGACACAGTTGTGCTTGTTAGAGCAACCTCCCATTATTTGTCACACTAGTTATTTAGACTATGACGTCTTCTTGTAGTGTTAATGGATAGTAGAAACTTAGTTCATTTGCATCTCTTAGAGTATTTAGTTATGTATTCATTTCGTTGTGTATCTGTATGAAAGTTGTTTATGGACATATTTGGTCATAGCTTAGTCTCTAAATTATTAAAGTAAAATGAACTTATATGGTAAGTTCATTGGGTGGCGGTGTGAGAGACTAAGATTGGCAGTAACCACATGCCATGTGAGGAGATATGAGTGGGCTTCTTGTGTTGGTTTTCTTTGTCTGCTAAGACAATAATTTATAATTAAAATGATTAAAATGACAGTTCGACCGAGCTATACCCTCTGCTAGTGTCTCTGTTGTTGTTAAAATAAACAACAGACAGGCCATTCCAAGGTGAGCATGGATGCTCCAAATATGGCAACAGTTATAATTAGATCAGATGTTTAGGGGCCATATTCTTGAAATTCGATTGGTCAGGCCTAATAATTATGCATATTAATTATTTGAATTTTCTCTTGTAAGTCGCCCAACTCTTCAGTGTACCCGAAACCTTGAAATCAGTAGGTTGGTCACTCATGTGCTAGTTTAGACTCTGAGACTAGTGGGTCTGGCACAACTGTTTGTCATTCGTTTGGGGACTACAGATAGGAATATGCAGTAAGTAATATATTTTCTTTGGTATCTCATAATTGTCAGTTTTTTATGAGAGAAATAATTGTTCTTTATTGATAGTATTTCCTAATATTTTCTTAGTACATTTTTTGATACTCAGTTAAGTTTACATTTTTTGGTAAAGGGCAGGAAAACCACACATAATTTTATATGTAACTTGATTGCTTTGATATATGTGATCGGTATGAATGTATATGTATTCATAAGATATTGTTTGTATATTGACATTTATGACCTTTGTTAAATCATGTATTTTTTAATATAATGCACGCGTTTGATTGAATGATATGCTATGTTTAGGTAACATTGTTACTTTCAGATAACCGTCTTTATAGTCGTCTAATGACAACGTCTTGATAATCGTCTTGAATTCAACATCATTTAACAACCAATAACTTCGTCTTTAACACCTGTTGACGACATTCCATTAATGAAGCGAAGAATACTATTAAGACGCGTGTGTTGCCTTGTGTCTTAACCCCCCAAAGATGACCGTGACACTAGAAGCCAAGTAAAAAGGGCATAGTTAATTGCCGAGTGCGGCACAGGCAGTGCTGTGTAAATATGTACTTATAAACTACAGTTTTTTTTTATAAACTGTATAGTTGTCGAGTTCAATATAATCAATTATAATTTTCACATACGGTCGATCCTCGTTCGCGTATACACACAGTACTGGATTCGAATCACACAAACGTATAATTCTGAGACTTTTGTATTTTAGACAATATTGAAAGTAAAATAGTGGGGCGTACATGTAGGCCTATATCCATTCATTTGAAATATGATATCGTATGATTTATTCATAAATCTATATTTTAAATGAAGTAAACAGCTGATCTACTCAAGCATATTTATTTGATGTGTATAATGGTACAAAGTTGAAACTGAATGTTTGCAACACGGCATTGTCCAGAGACAATAAATCGTGAACAGGTCCACATATATTTATTATATTAAGAAGTTGTATTTATATATGGTGGTTTGCTAGTCCGTAGAATGTATTCATAGTGTACATATTAATATCCCCCCGGGGGGGGGGGGGGGGGGGAGCGGCCCAGGGGAATTTGACTAAATTTATTTTGTTGGGTCTAATTCCCCACCCTAGAGCCCTGCGTGTCTAAATGCATACAGTGGGAGATGCTTGTGGATTAAACGGACCAGTGGACGACCAATAGTGGTAATCTTTGTTTATTTTGTTTATCTAGAAAGTCAGTGTTAAAAGCTCTCTAGAGCTTATGTTATCTGTTGTTAATCCGACTCTATTTAAATAAAATTTACTTGACTTGATTACCGGGATCTAAATTCGGCGTGTCGGGCTCCCGCCTGTCGGGAATCGCTTTCAGATAATGTCCAGTGAATTCCCCCCCCCTGGGGGGAAATATTGATAGTTGCATAGCTTTTACAGCTAATTGGCAAGTGATGACGATCTGTGGTTGCTACCTAAATTAGTTATTGCATGTCCTTTCCTCTTCAACATTATGGTTAGTGAATCGCTAGGAAAATATTTGTCTTGCTGTAAAAATTTCCGAATTAATGTGCTTTTTTTCCACGGACAAGTTATAAAAACGCTCCGATTTGTTTTCACACACCCCGAATAAAGTAGTCCCCGTAATGCCCTAACCATGTGAGATGTCAACAGGTGGGGCGGATTCGCTCAGTTGAATATGGCCGTCTTGAATTGAGACCGTATAGACCACATTTCTCTGAAAGCGTTTGCTAACACAGATAAGTCAAAATGGCGACGTACATGCGAGCATGTCATTTGTGCAAGCAAATGCTCAGTTTTAAGTGTTTTCAGAATTTCAGTACACGGTCGGTGGTTTTGTCAAGTACTTTGAGAGAACCAAACTATATATGTCACTCATGTGCACCAATTTCAAAGAGAACAGATTTGTTACAGTTAAGAAATGCTGAAACTGAAAGGTCGTTGCGTCAGTTACATAACCGACCAAGAATGTTAACTTCGGCTTATTCGGGAAAGGAATTCAAAACACATATTGACCAAAAGAACTTATCAATAAGATTTAACCATGGAAGGAAACCATTCAACGAGATACGAGTGTTTTATAGTTCAAGTGCATCATCTGGTGAGTGTGTAGTGGAGTGACTCAGTGAGAATCATTTGCATGTTCACGATGTTGATTATCCAAAGTCATGATAATTGTATTAACATGAATTTAGGTACTGCCTAAGTTGGGAAAACCAAACAGAAACAGACTATATACAGGGTTTTCCCTGACGCACAAATCCTGTGTCATTGTCACATTTTTTCATCAATGAAGAAATGCATCGATTTCCAAGGCATTGAATCGACCAATATATATGGGTTTTGATGCTCAGAAATTTGGTTTGATATGATTTAAACTCCTGAAAATCCACATGCAAATGTCATGTTGACTAACGTAAATAGCACATAGCGTCAGTTCATGACCTATTAATATTTACATGATGTAAATCTAGCATAACAAGTTAGGCCCTGTGCCAATATTGAGCTACTTTTCATATGGGCAATATTGGTCGGAGGGCCTAACTGGGGAAAGATCAATTCTGTGGTGGAAATTTCTCCCTATATGTCTATAGAGTAGCGACAGGATTTTCGTCGCTACTTTCATGTGCTGAAATGGCATGGTTAGAATTAATATTTCTTAATAAAATTTACATACCTGCCTAAAAAATTTATTCCTCAATAATGTTTCATAAATATTTGTACGATAAAACACTTCCATTTTGGATGCAACACCAATTTAAACCTACACACTATTGCATTTTCAACACATCTCGCTGTCCTCCACTGTGTAAACTTTAATCGATATTCTGCTACGCTGAAACGATTGCGTCATTTCGATTGGTCATTCAATTCTATCATTCATCATCCGATTGGTTGAAGCGTATTTGAAAGGTTAAACAAGGCAAGGTAAACATGGTGGACTGTACATGAATGTAGATTTAGACGAAAGTTTAAATCGGAACTTAACGCATTTCCTAGGTAAATTTCGGCACATGTTAAGCAGTTGAGGTGTTGTTTAAGGCCAGAGTTTTTATATTTTTCGATTTAAGGGAGCGCCGGTCCTAATTATTGCAAAACCCAAATAAAAATAAAATTCAAAATCGTATAATTTTTTAATATTTTCCGCCGGTCGCCTCTGCTTCCCAAATTATAAAATAAATTGGTCTTGTGTAACCTATTTACGACAACGTCATTTTGCGGTAATTTTCGCGCGCCAATTGACTGCTTTACTGATTGATGATATTTTCTGGCGTTCTGCGCATATATTTTAATATAAAAACGTGAATACCAGTCTAGCTAGCGACAACAACAACAGCAATGGCCGCAGTAGCGGCAGTGTACTTTAATGTTGCCGTCAGAAGCATCAATAAAAAAAATGAAATAAATTAAATAACTCAATTTCACTCGTCTAAAACCGTTGGTGAATGCATTCACCAACTCACTGAAGGTATTGACGATGAAGTCATCAAGTATGTCGAGGCAAGGCAGCAGGACCAGTACCGTTGTGAGCTGGACACACCGGTGCATGAGTTGTCCAGTCTTGGGTAATTGTCTTAAAATTACTGTATATTCAGCATCTGAACTTAATAGATGTGATTTATTTTCTAAACTAATATATTGCAAGATAATGTAGTTTTTTTTCCAGGTTAATTGTATCAGTATATGCAATATTCATTGGAATTTGGTGGCCTGCACAGTACAGGGTCAAAACAACACATCCTTAAAAACAGCCCAGACAAGACAGCCCTGATTTGGCTATGAAATGGCCTATCCAAAAGACGGTCCAGATCTAAAGATTTTTAACATAGCATCTCCATCCCCTCCCTATAGCGATACACGCTTATCAGATAAATATCAATAACATGGTATAGGCCAGATACCGTAGTACCGGATATATTTTTTTATTGTCACTCCATTCTGGATGCAAATCTTCGGTGTTTTCATCCATAAATCTGGGTCATTTGGTTATGAAACCATTTTCACCTTTCATATGGGGTCTTTCTTCTGTAAATTGTGATGGTTTCATTATACAATGCTCATTGACAATTACTTTTTATATCTGTCTTTAACAATTTTAATGGAACCGAGCCCCATTTTTTTTGCAAATTACCCCACCCACAAAAACAAATGAAAAACATTCTCATCAGTTTTAATAAGCACTGCCGGTCTGCCACATAGTTGTGAAAGGTTTCACATTGGATTGTTTTGCATATTATAGGACCTAAAAGAAATGCATATTAGAATAATTTTTGAGAGAATACTAATAATTAATTCTGTTTAGATATTAGAATAAGATATAACGGTTGCCTTTAATATATTTTCACAGATACAACAACTTGACTGTATGGTTGGCTGGCAGGAAGACTGAAACAGACAGTAACAACAACCCATCATCACTAGATGCCTTTACAGTCCTAAAAACTGCTGCTCGTCAATATTCTGTCTATCCTCATTCACGGTGAGACCAGGGTGTCAAATATACTTTCAGCTTTAATATCCATTTACATTCACCAGTCCCCAATATCTTTAATATTTAATTATTTAATTTACCTTTTAAAATTGCATGATTCAAGATATTCAAATGAAACTTGTTATACATATTGCCAGAGACGCCTGTATAGTAAAGGGCGTAACCGCTGGCTTAAATAATATATTAGTTATGCCCCTTTTTCAACTTATGCCCCTCCTCGGCGACCTCATTGTTGCAAGTCAAGTAATTTAGTTTTTGTTTCTTATGTCACAGAGAAGAAAAGACAGAAGGATGTTCTGTTCAACAGGGTGGTTTCTACGCTGAAGGGAAATGGTGTTGGATTCACTCCCATACTGGTTGAAAGTACTGGGAAAACAGTTGCCGCAGCCTTAACCTCTGTTTTATGGTTCATGGACGGACGACATAGCGATTTGAAGGGAGAGGAGTTACTTTGCCAGACATGTTCCAGAGCCTGAAGGGTTACAGGAGTTATAAAGAACAGCATCAAAAAGTCCCAGAGGTATTTGAAATGAAAATGTTCTTTTAAACAATATTAAAATGCCAATTTTATAATATGGCATGTTGGCCTGTTTGTTGGTCTGTTGGAAGTACTTTTTAAAGCGTGGTTTTCATGCCTCCGCTTTAGGGCACTTAAATTTGATTTTAGTTACCACTTTTATACACATTTTTTGTTCACATTTTCATAAAGATGCATGTTGTATGAACATGTAATGATGTGTATGATTTTTTTCTTTAATATATTTATATTGATGGAAAAACTATTAGAATATTGGTGTGTTTTTTGTTGCTCTTTTTTACACATCAAATTGCAAAGAAACTATTTTTTTTTCAAGGGGCATCCGTGTCCTATGGACACGTCTAGTTTCAAACTGTTGCAATGTTTTAAATATAGTGTACACTACTAAGTCGAAAGATAATGAAACTCGAAACAAAGGATCATCGTAGCATGCCGTAACATTAAAATGGGAGCCAACCTTGACCTCATAAGGGTCTAGGTCACCAATGCAATATGTTCAAACTGTTGTAACTTGAATGCGTCGTCATAATCTGAATGTAGAGAAACTTCAAAAAAAAAGATAATCATAGCCTGCCTTTTGCATTCATTGTCAAGGGTGGTGACCTTGACATTAACCTCATTGAGGGTCAAGGTCACCATTACATAAACCAGCATTTTACCTAATCTGATGCTATTTGTTTATGATTCAGAACTCACTTCAAAGTATGAAAGAACATGTTGACAAGCTTCTGAATCCAAAATTCGCCAAGTTTAAGGCAGCAGTTGATGACTTGTTACGTGGGCTTCAGAAGTACTTGAACTTCCTACAGTCTGTGTCGAAAAGAACCAAGAATAATCAAGACAGTATTACCCCAGTGAAGAATTTATATGAAAGTTGGGTACTGAAAGTAAATGAGGGTACTAAAGACGAAGTCAGTAAGATATATGAACCCCTTTTGCAGAAACTAAATTGCGTAGGCTTGTCTGAACCCATAGACTTGTGTGACCTTGAGTCACTGGACAAAGAAGAGCATAGGAAATGGTTAACTGGGATGGCCTTACCCTTTCCAGTCACACAGTTTACCTACAAACATGGCAATTATCTTGGTAATTTGAATATGATTTGGAAAATACCGATGGATATCAGAGAGAAAGTCATCTGTCGAGTGTAAATTTGTTCAAGATATACTTAGTCAGGTTTCTGTATACAAAACTAGAAGAATGCACAAAGACTTTATTGCAAAGTACCGTATGTTTGCTAACCCTGTGGTATTGAGAAATATTTTTGAGTTTTTGACAGACTTCGAATACACCTCTGAAAATGCTGCTGTGAATGAAGTTGATAAAAGGCTCTGTGAGTCTTTGCTTCAGAACGAGGATACAGAGTTGATCTTTGATCTCAGAAAGAACAATGGAAGGCCACCAACAAAAGAGTTTGATTTATTTTGAAGTATTTAAAAGAAAAAACTGTTGTTCATGAGAGAAGACAGACAGATGTAAATTACATGCCATTTGCCGTGTCTGTAGAAGATCTTCGCAACGAAATAAAAAACAGGCTCCCTCAGGATTCCAAAATCCCTTCAGTATCCTGGTTGAAACTGAATCTCTTTCCAAGCAACCCATACAAAAACTCATCAGTCAATTACACCGGACGGTTTAAAGTGAAATTCAAGGTACAACCAAGACTTCTTAGGGCACAACATGAGGATAGCGAGTTTGGAAGAAACCAATTCAGTTTTCTCAAAGCATTTGCCTGCAAATTCGGAGACTTCTTAGTATTTCAGAGCTTAGACGACGAGGCTATAATTCCTATTGGAGAACCGGGTCATGCTGTTTCCACTGGTGTTCGAATACATCATGGTGGCCTGGTAACAGGCTCAGGTCAAAACATTGCAATGGATCACGACTTCCACATTGCAGGAATCATTCCATCAGTTTGTCATCAAGTAGTCCATTAAGACATTCAACAGAAACTGTGTCCTTGGTAAGGAAACAAATGTCTATGGATGGGGTGAACATGGATAAACCAATACTAATCCGATACAGTGATGGCGGTCCAGACCATCGTGTCACCTACAGATCAGTACAGCTATGCAGCCTGGTTGAATTCATAGCTCTAGACCTCGATATGATTGTATGTGCGAGAACCGCGCCATCAATGTCTTACCTGAACCCAGCAGAAAGAACAATGAGTGTTCTTAATCTGGCTCTCCAAAATGTTGCACTGAGAAGGGAAAAAATGCCACCAGAGTTTGAAATAATGGCCAAAGGGAAGACCTTAAAGGGCTTAAGAAATGTAGGACAAAAAAACATTAAGTTCAATGAAAATTACACCAAATCTACAAAGGTACCCATTGAAATTGTGCAAACAAGATTCAGTAAACTGAAATGGAAAGGAGAGAGTATTGCTGTCCATGATGCGGCATCCGAGGAAGACATGGAGGCACTGGTCACAACCATGCTCAGGATTATAGATCCAGATGTTGAAATAGACTTAAACCACCTGACGCAGCTTAAGAGACTAGATACCGTCACTAAATTTTTCAGTAGATATATTAATTTAAAACAGCAAAAAGTGATATATGTACAATTTAGATTTTTAAAGAATATTAGGTGTATAAGAAGCACTAAAATCTCATTGGTAAGATCATGAGCAAAATTTCATGGCATACATTTTGTGTCAACTTTATTCTAAATGAATATATTCAGAGCATGCAATTTAACTATTTTGAGATTCGAATCTGCTATATGTGTTTAGCCATAATACACCACTTATTTTCTGCATCAGATCTTTGTTTTTTTCCCCTTTTCTTTTAATAGATAAAGAAATGTGGCCTAGCAGACTGCGGATACTGTGTATTCAACCAACCAAGGCTACCACCAAATGTTTTCGAGGAAGCATGCTTTGTGCCAGACCCTACACGCGATGAAAATGGTTACAAACCATTTGAAGATCTATATGGAACTGACACTAATGATGCTGGGAGACCTAGTTTGTCGTACAAACCACAGTCGACAGATAGGGACAAACAATTCAAAAAGCTTCTTGTAGGAAGTACGTTCAGTATATATAGTTTGTTTTTAGTATATGCTTAAGAGGAACTTCCTTAAATGTACAATTGTTTTAGTTAGTGGCTCATATAACTTTGGGCTTGTTTTGTAGTTAAATTCATTATTTCATTTTAAGACACAGTTTAACAAGAATATACAATTTCGTTTCATCCAATAAATTATTAATTAACATGGGACAACACCTGGCTTTCATATTTGGCAGCAATTAGTTTCATGAAAGTCATTTTATTTGTTAATCTTTTGCAGCGAAAGTTCGTGGCTTTGTGGAATGCAGTGAGTGTGGAAAACGACGGGTGGTCTACTCAGACAAGCGGCATAGTGTTGCAGAAGAAACCGCTTTAAAACGAGTACAAGAGGTTTTGCTGTTCGCCTGTGGCAGTCTGCTTTTCCCAGGGGGCCAGTACCAGGATACTATGGTTGTGAAAGAGGGTCAGTGTTGCAGCTCGCCAATAGAGGTCACATATTATGCAGGTATAATATATACACATTATAATTTTCATATATTACAAGTACTTTACTCAGACATCTGGTTATATTGGGATTCGAACTAGAACTACAAAAGCAACAAAAGTTACTTTTTTAGATACCATAACCATTACACTACGCGAATTTCATACCTCACGTAGTCAGTCAGATAGATCAGAACCATAACCATTACACTACGCGAATTTCATACCTCACGTAGTCAGATAGATCAGAACAATTTAGTTCGGGAGTAAAGCATGTTTAATCTGCTTAACCCATTGGACACTGCTTTATAACTGTTCTCATGTTACTTTCAAAGCATAGTACAAATAAATTGCAGAGGAAGCACAAATAATCACAGGTTTTAATGTTTAGTATTTGTATGTTTATAAGAACATGAAAACCTATTGCAGGGAAGACCTTGGTGTTCGATCCTATCTGTTTCCATTGTGGCGACACTGAGGTTGCAGATACAGATGCAGTAAGGCGCTTAAAGGAACAGGATGGAATTGTTTGACAAATATGCAACACTTGTCTGGAAGCAGGAAAGGAAATTGCAACCAGAAATGCCCTCAAAGTTAAAAAAACAAAGTAAACAAATACAGAAAAGTTTGTGTCAATTAGTTTAAAAAATGAACAGTTAATTGTTTTAGGAAATAGGAAAATGAAAGGCCATGTTGAAATGTCACTTTCTGTCTCTATTAAAATGTGTGCTAGGACTTGAGATTTATAGTTTGTAAATGTTGCCACAGATGTGTTCTAAGAAAAAATGACTTTTTTGTGGCAAAACTGTGTTCTTAAACGACCATGTTCGGGATAAACAATGTATCAGTTTCAGTGTATTGTAGGATCTATATTCAAATTGTACTATTTTGCTATGAATAAACAGTGTTTCAATCAAGAGTCCAGTAGAATCTAGTCATATATGTTTGTCAATCTAGTCATTCCATGTTTGTTGTTTATAGTTAATTTGTAAGCCATTTTTAATTGTGGTTTAAAATTATCATACATGTTTCTATTAAGTCATTTCATTGGTTGTGTATGTGGTTTAAAATTATCATACATGTGTTTCTATTAAGTCATTTCATTGGCTGCGTATGTGGATTAAAATTTATGCCATACATATGTTATTTCATTGTGTTACTGTATGATGTAGTCTATTGACTAAATTAAAGTTCTGTTTTTAGCTCATCTGAGCACGAAGTGCTCATGGTGAGCTTTTGTGATCACCATTTGTCCGTCGTCCATTGTCCGTCATGCATCATTCGTCGCGTGGCCCTATTGTTAATGATAGACAATAAGACATATGAAAAGTTAAGTATTTTATTTGTAATTAAATCTACACAATGATAAGAGACCCCTCACACTTCAACAGGCTTGGGAATGTCTGGCATGTAATGTATAAACGATTTTTTTAACATGGAAAACAATAATTATGTAATCACACCAACACCTTTGGATATAAATTTACAATACCAGGCGTGTTTAGTCTCTACATAACAAGCAAAAGAAGCAAACAAAATGACAACAAACAACAAGATGTTAGTTGCTATAGCTTGCCAACATTAACCTGATACTCGTGAACTCGAGTAGCATAAATTACGTACTTGAATTGTTTCCTGTATGCATACTCGGTTTTGTTCGTGCACATGTTTCACGAGTTTAATGATACCATAACAGAATTTTAGTGGGAAATCATTTTATCTATTTAACTTGATTTCAGTATTGAAACTAATATTCATCGTAACAGTATTGTAATATATTCATGCATAAAGGTTAGTGTCCAGTTAATGTTGGCGAGCTATACATGTACATTATGTAAAGAAATGTTCTAGAATACAATACAGAGTAGGCAAGATTTCTTTTAATTTAAGATTGATGGGATTTTTGTTTGAAAACAGATATCACATGAAAATCCAAATTTTAGTTATAAAACCCTGTAATAATATGGAACAATGTCTATACTCCTTATTCAAGATCCAGCTTTCTCAAAATAATATATTTTTCAATTTAGGTGCAGTTTTAATAAAATAATTTTTTTTTTAACTTTTATTTTTATTTCCGATACTCAATTTTTTCCATTTTATTTTTATTTTGATTCCCTCCTCCTGGTGCCCAGTTTTGAAAAAAAATCCTGTAAATCTAAAAATTAAAAAACTCTGGCCTAAGTAAAGTACGTTGATATATAACTTTATTGTCGCAAATAATGGAAATTTATGAAAATTTATACTTTCAGGTTTCCACCACATAAATGGTATTTCCAGCGAATTTAGCCCTGTATAAAAAGTAACACTAAATTCGCTGCACGTCTCATGAATTTGACTAGATGTAAATCAACCAATCGTAATGCAGTAAATAACTCCAGTCAGATTGTTTCTTGCTTTATCCAATAAACAAGGTGGAGCTATAGTTCTATTTACATCTGCATTATTCAAACAATTATTTTTACTGACTAATTATGTAATAATGCTCATTAAACTGACAGATTAATTGCACATTATATAAGAGTGGTTGAGGCGGCACATGAAAGTTTTTCATACCTGCTCACGAATTACACAAGTGATACAGGTGCAAAACTGAAAACAAAATGGCGGACATCGTGATCGTCTGTGAATTTTGGGTTCATTGTTACCTATTTACTTATTGTTAAACTGAAATTAAAACAATGTTTTTATTCTTTAAACAATGTTAAACATGATAGTTATTACTGAAAGTTTTTTAAACTTAATTATATATGTCATTTCCGTCAGCAAATGCATGTAGTGAAACTGAAAGTGAAAGTAGAAAATCAGTGACTTGCATGTAAGAGAAATGTCCTGAGTAAATGTGAGTGGATTTAAATGTATTATTAAAACAGTTAACTGATTCAGATAACTCAGGGTTTTTCAAAACTGGCAGGAAAATTTCCTCGTGCTCGTCGTGCCTACGCGCGTCAAATGTTAGTAAAGCACATGGTCCATACACGCACGCTTTCCATGCGTGGAATGTGATGTCGTTGTTTTATGATCCTAGAAATCATTTTATTTTGTTTAAGCTGAAAGTTACAAATCTGAAAGAACTGTAATGTATCAAATACATTCATCACTATATAATATTTGGCTGTGTGTATTTAGTAGTGTTTGATGAATGACCCCCACAATTTTAAAATGTCCCTCAAAATCCCAAACATAAAAAAATAAAAATAAACTGCAAAAATCAGTCTAAAATACGCTAATATGAAATCGTAATCGGAAAAGCCTATCCAGTGTAATTGTTGTAGTTTCGTAAAATAAGTTGTCTTGTTTTACATGCATGCCATGTAAAACCCGTGTTTTCTACAAAACAGCGCAAAATGTCTGCTGACAACAACGACATCACATTCCACGCATGGAAAGCGTGCGTGTATGGACCATGTGCTTTACTAACATTTGACGCGCGTAGGCACGACGTGCACGAGGAAATTTTCCTGCCATTTTTGCACGAACAGAGCATGTATTATATAAATGTATAATTTAAATCAAGATCTTTACAATTCACCAATTATCCAATCAGTACTATGTTCAACAGTTGTAACGATTAAAACAGTGTTAAAACACTAAACGCATGCCCATATGAACATAATTAATCGAACAAAAAATGGCTCCGTAAGTAGATCGAGTGTAACCTAAATATTCGAGAACGACGAGAATAGTTGGTTGGAACATGACGTCACTGTGCGAAAGGGATGCGCACTGGACATAAAAATCCGGAAAAAATTATTAGCTACTTTCAGTTTCGCAACAAAATTGACGCCTGATACTTCTAAAAGGCTCGAGGTATACCATTTTAACGGTGATGTTTCGTTTATTTCATTTCGTTTAAACATTTACAAAAAATGAAAAGCTGTTTGCCTAAATTTTAAGAGCTAAAACGCACCAGATAACGTCATTTGACACATGCCGCAAAAAAAATATCTAATTTGGGATTGGACACCCCTTCATAACCCACCCCTCTAGTGCTGGGGGCACCTGAAAAAATCCTGGGGAAGGCCCTGATAATAAAGATGTATCAACATTACAGAATTAAATATTAAATTAAATAACAGAATAAGTAAACGCTGCTCATTATAATTTTTTTTGTATAGATTGTTTTGCTGAAATAAATGCTGCTGTTGTGATTAAAACAAACAAAACATTTTTTCTTGTATTGCTATTATATAATAACTTTTATTTAAAGTAAAATATTTGATACAAATCCTAGTGTTTATATTAAACACTATGTTATGCAACTTCTGTATAATACATGTGCTAGCAAGTGACAAACAATTATAAATGAATAATTAATGGGAAAAATCCATATCTTTATTTCTTCTGGAACATTCTGTAAAGTTTAAATTCACTTACTTTAACTTAACTTTACAAAGCTAACTGATTGGGTCTAGAAGCTTAACTTAACCAAGAGCCTGTATATGTTGAATTACTTATATGACTAACATTCATTTTGTATGTGCTCGGTGAGCTATTGGTATAGGGGACCTCTTCGGCAGCGTCCGTATGCCATCAACAATTTGGCCCATTATCGCGATAAAGACTACATTTTTTATTTTTTTATTCAATCTTGACCAAACTTGCACAGTTTGTGTATAACCATAAAATCTCGGACGGGTTTGATAAGGGGCCCGATCGGACCAGGAACACCAGAGTTATTGTCCCTTTTTTGGTCCCAAATACATCTATTTCCTGATAACTCGCCTGGTAAAAAGGGAGGTAAATGAAGTATCAGGAAGATAATTGCCAGAAATGTATTATTTTCATTTGTAGCTCATTCACAGATATAACCCAGATAGTGGAGTCTGCTTATCAGTAAAATCAATGCATCACTCTGAGTCAACATGATACTTCTATTTGGGATCGGCATCATTACACATAGTGACCATTGATAGCCTGCTTCTGACCTATATTTTGGCTGTGTGTGCAGCAATAAAATTGTCCACTGTCTGTCTTGGCATCTAGTCAGGAAAAGATTTAAACAATAATCAATAGCTAGAATTCATGTTGTAAATAAGCAATCAGAATATAGAATTTAGATAATGTGATATAGTGCCTGAAAGGGTTAATTATTTTCTGTAGTTTTTGGACTGTTTAGTTAGTAATTTATTCAGTATCATTTAATCATGTAACTTTTGGACTGACTTTTACATTTGACTTGGGATTTTGGAAACTCAAGTAATTATCTTACATGATTTTTGAAGCTGATTTATTATTTCTCCTTAATTGAAAAATACTTCTACACTGTTTTGCATTTTCTTAATTGAGAAATATTTTTACACTAATTAGAGCGCACCATGCTACTTGCTGCTTGAATGGTATATTAGTAAGGGCTTGTAGTTAGGGCACTGTTTATAGCTCGTGCTCTATTGTGGTCAGTCTGTGTCCAGCGTCCGTTGTACGTCGTCGACATTTTACTTCAAACAACTTCTTCACTGAAACCACTGGGTGGATTTTAACCTAACTTGGCAGAAGGTTCCTGGGATGGTCCTTTACCAAAGTCCTTCAATGTATTAAAATATATTGAAAACTCTGGTTGACCTGGCAACCAAAAGCTTAAAAACTGGAAAACTTAAAAAAATTTATAGTCTGAAACCACTGGCTTGATTTCAAAATAATTTCACAGAAAAGTTCCTTGGGTGACCCTCTACCAAATTCCTTCAAACATTTTGATTTGTTAAAAAACATTGCTGCCAGGGGGCGGGGCAGTTTTCCTTATATGGTTATATTGTAAACTTTAAAAATCTTCTAGTCTGAAATCACTGGCTGGATTTCAAAATAATGTCACAGAAATGTTCTTTGGTGACCCTCTACCAAATTCCTTGAAATAATTTTGATTCGTTAAAAAACATGGCCGCTAGAGGGGCAGGGCAGTTTTCCTTATATGGTTTTACTGAAAACTTAAAAAAAATGTTCTCGTCTGAGACCACTGGCTGGATTTCAAAATAATTTCACAGAAATGTTCCTTGGGTGAACCTCTACCAAAGTCCTTGAAATCATTTTGATTCGTGAAAAAACATGGTCGCCAGGGGGCGGGGCAGTTTTCTTTATATGATTATATTGAAAACTTTAAAAATCTTCTAGTCTGAAATCACTGACTGGATTTCAAAATAATTTCACAGAAATGTTCCTTGGTGACCTTCTACCAAATTCCTTGAAATAATTTTTATTCGTTAAAAAATATGGCCGCTAGAGGGGCAGGGCAGTTTTCCTTATATGGTTTTACTGAAAACTTAAAAAAAAAAAAGTTCTTATCTGAGACCACTGGCTGGATTTCAAAATAATTTCACAGAAATGTTCCTTGGGTGAACCTCTACCAAAGTCCTTGAAATCATTTTGATTCGTGAAAACAACATGGTTGCCAGGGGGCGGGGCAGTTTTCTTTATATGATTATATTGAAAACTTTAAAAATCTTCTAATCTAAAACCACTGGCTGGATTTCAAACTAATTTCACATAAATGTTCTTTGGTGACCCTCTACCAAGTTCCTTCTAAAGTGGATGCTATCAAAACAAAACAATTAAGCAAAACTATTTAATTATTGAAAAAATAAAACAACAAAATATCTGAGAAACTTAATAAAATTGTTCTATGATCTGGGCATTTTTTAGGGTAGGTCAGGTAAATGTTTTTAAATGTAGCTTGTAAGAACGCATTGAGATATTTTAATGAAACATCATACATAGATACTTTATATTGGGATTGTGTATGGGGTGAGTGAGGTCAACTAAAAATAGAAAAACGGTTTCCCCTTAATAACTTGAGAACAAATGGATACATTTCAGTGAAACTTTATACATGGATACCTTATATCAGACTTCGCTTGGGATTGCGTATGGAGTGAGTGGGGTCAATGTCAAAGTCACCGTTACTAAAAATAGAAAAACGATTTCTGCTCAATAACTTAAGAAAACTTTATACATAGATACCTTATAGCGAGACCTCGCTTGGGATTGCGTATAGGGGTTCAAGTTTGAGGTCACCATTACTAAAAATAAAGAAAACAGGTTTCCCTTCAATAGCTTGAGAACACATTGAGATATTTTAACGAAACTTTATACATAGATATCTTATATCTAGGTTTTGAATGGGATTGCATATGGGGTGGGTGGAGTCAAGGTCACCTTTACTAAAATAGACAAACAGTTTCCACTCGATGACTTGAGAAGACTTTGAGATATTTCAATTAAACTTCATAATTATGTAGATACCTTATATCTAAACCTCACTTGGGATTGCATATAGGGTTGGTGTGGTCAAGGTAACCACTATAAAAAAAAATATTTTTGTGCTGACGTTAATGCATTTCGTTAGAATAAGTTGGTTTTCCTGGAATTTCCACATTTCATGTTGTTGTTGTTATTCTGATTGTTATTACTTTTGTATAAAATAACAGTAATTATAATAAACATGATAATAATAATATTAATAATATTAATAATTGTAATACTAGCTAGAACAAAACAAACATAAAATGTTTCTCTATTGACTCTTGTTGCTAGTCAAAATAGGTGTGTAATATGTATGAAACATTTGCTAACGATTAGTGTTATGTCGAATTTTTTGGTATTGCTTTTTTGTCGTCTGGTAACCAGTTTTAAAGTAGTCTTCAAATCCTTGATAAAAGTTATTTTTTATGCAAATAGATGATTTATATTCTTTTTCTTATTTACCACACACTTAATGTTAGTAACAAACATGATTGTAATAGTCTTGCGCTGAAGGTAAATGTCAACTTTAAATTGAACTTCATCATATATTCTGATAGGTTAATGATGGACAGTGCACGTAGTGTTGATATTTAATGTATAAAAATGTAAAATATTGCCCAGAAAAAAAATTTGACTGGAATTGCGAGCATACAACAGCACTTGGAATTAAAGTATATAACAATAAAAATAAAACAGTTGAATACAATATTTCAAATAAAATACACGAATTTAATAATTGTTTACAGAAATGGAAAAACTGGAACCTTGCGTTAATTGGAAAAATAACTGTTCTTAAAACATTTGCATCACCGAAAATAATATACCCTTTAGGCCACAACAAATTGATCAGTTGTTCTACGGATTTTGTCCAAAAAAAATTGGAGCGAGCAAGCGAAATAAAATTAAAAATATTTCTTTTCCATTTTCGATAATATCGGAGGCGAGCGAAAAGCGCAAAATAAAAAAATCCTATCTTGCCCATAGTGTTTAAAAATTACTCCCAAACGCCATCATAACTTGATATCTTGTCAATAATTTCTTCTTCATCTGCTCTGTTCCATAAATTGTTGTCAAAATCAATATATATGTAATAAACTAAGCAACTAATTTCTCCATTTTTTCTTCGACCATGTCCTGCAAAGGGTTTTGTGCATCAAGTCTTCAATAGTGATTCTGCTATTAAATTAACACACGGCAGTAAATACTAAATAGCCATATCTTAACTAGAAGAAAGTAGACCTTATACAAGGCAATTGTCATTATCAAAATAGATATTTGATTCACCAAGTCATTCACTACCAACAGTTTAATAACATGAATATGAAATGTCATACAATAAACACAAAACAATTTAGGAATCACTAGTAAAGATCTGTATCTTTAAATGATGCGACAAAACAACTGGACGCCACCATTTTTTAAAACCGTAAACCAGGACTCACACAGGCTCTTATTTTTCTTGAGCCAATTTTTTTAATCGACTCGCAACATCGTTGCGTGTTTCCATGTCAGGGAATGGTTATATCTTACTGTTTTAATTGTTATAAAATTATACTTCACTGTGCTGCATATTAATTGCATTATGGCATTAACAAAAGCATTAGTATATTTAGATTTTTATATTAACATATATCTTAATTGTTCATTGCAGTAAACTTTGATAATTATTTTTTATTTAAACATACACTCTTAAACTATCTACAAGATGTTAACAAAATATATCCACAAATAAATTGAAATTAATAACTAACATAATGACTTGGCTTGCCCTGTTAAATGTACCTTAATATATAAAGGCTGAACAAAATGTACACCAAATGGTCAAAACTGTCCAAAATGTAAACATACCCGATTATCAGTCCATTTGACATAATCCAGACATCCAAGCCTGGTATCAATTTAAAGATCAATCTGTCCTCTTCCAAAATTTGCAATAAAAAAAATATGTCATGTTACTTCTAAGAAAATGCATCTCACTTGAATGCAGGCACCGGTAGAAAACAGGGTTTCGGCAGTCATATTTCGACAAAAGCCCCATACCACAGTAAACACACCCCAAAAGTTCACCTTTCAAGTTAGCCTCCAATGAAATGCACCAAAATGTTGCAGACTCGCATAGGATATTAGAAATAACCACAAAAGGCATGTGTGAGATACCTAAATGGCTTTTATGCCAGAAGAAAAGAGGAACTCTTTAGTAATAGGCACTCCTTTTGAATGGACCATGGAGGGATACACAATGATTTACTGGTATCTAACCTGTATCAGTACCAATTGCTTGTTATGATATGGGTACACCACGAAGTCGGCATTTAACGTAAAATGAGACTCATTGATGAAAACTTCATTTAAAAAAATTGATGCGGGGCAAAATTGTAGGTGCGAGCGCAAAATAAAAAGAATTTTTTTTTTTTCGATTTACAATTTTAAGGTGCGGCAAATCCGACGAACATCTGATCAATTTGTTGTGGCCTTAACAGTTTTGGAAGGCCCAAATGAAAGTAAAATCAACGAACTTAAATCAACGATGTTTAAATTTCTTTGGAACGACAAACCAGATAAAATTAAAAGAACTCAAATAATACAAGATTACAAATGGGGTGGGCTCAAAATTATTGACATAGAAAGTTTTATAAATATTCTAAAATCAAGATTTATATATCAACCCGAATCAAAATAACGATTCTCTACAGCCATTTCTTAGAGAAATATGGAAATTTCTTCATTTTGAAAAACTATATAAAGCCAAATGACATTAATTTATTAAACATTAAATCAACGTTTCTTACAGAAATTCTAATTTCTTGGGCTAAGGTGAATACTCAGAGGAACATAGAAATTATAGGAAAAGAGATTATTTGGAATAATTCATACATTAAAAACACATATACTGGCCTATTTTTCTATAAAAAGTGGCACGATAAAGGTATTGACTTTGTAGAACATCTGTATGATTACAGAACTAGAGATTTTTACACATTTGATCAATTTAAACAATTATATGATTTAGAAAATTCTGATTTTCTAAAATATTATACATTAGTTCATAGTATCCCACGAAACTGGAAAGAAAAACTTAAAACCGAAAACGTCAGCTATCAACAGCCAGAATATTTAATTTCACTTATTACAACACAAACCAAAGTTTGCAAATTAATATATTCCAAACTCATTTTGATAAAAAACCCAGATACAGTAAAACCTGTACAGCTAAATGGGAAACACATTTTGCTAAAGAACTTGACTTCAATAAATTGTTTGTTAAACCTCTGTTGCTCACGAATGAAACTAAACTAAGAGAGTTTCAATATAAATATTTGATGAAAATAATTCCAAATAACAACTACTTACTACATTGCGGGCTTAAACACTCGAATTTATGCGACTTTTGTTGCATGACAATTGACTCAAATATCCATATGTTTTGGGAGTGTACTTTTGTGCAAAAATTTTGGAACGATCTAAAAATTTACATTGAAAGAACAAATTAATGTACCTAGAGAAATTGACTTTAGCTATGAAAATATTAGTTTTTGTAATGTATTTGATGTTAATTATCCATCTTCAGTAACTGTAAATTTTTAAGAACAAGAATCAAGCACAGATACCCACAATACAACATTTTAAGACTTACCTTCAGTGTAGACTTAGAATAGAAGAAATTATTGCTATGAGTAAAAAGAAATTAAATATATTTAGCCTAGTGGTTAGCATGTCGGACTCACATACTGAAGGACCCGGGTTCGATTCCCGGCAGAGGTTGAGAATTTTTTCATTGACTTTTTTGACAGTTTTGCTACTCCAGAACTTAATTAATTGAAAGGGAATACATTTTAAGACATTTCCAAAAGAGACCAACAATATTTTGATAGTAACTCCCTTTGAGGAACTTAAAACGCTTGCTAATACGGTTGAAAAGCTTGTAGCACAGTCTTTGCATTCATATACTGTTTAATTATATTTTTAATATTCAGCATTTTGTTTGTTTTAAGGTTAATATTGAGTTTTATTCAACTCCACAGCATTTGATCTTCGACGGCGTAATTATCTGTCTTCCACAGAGAGTGTCCGGTTATTAAACTCATAATTGTCGTTTTTCACTATATACATGTATATCCAGATAATCTGTGTTAGGAATGAAAATTTAATCATGTCGGAATGTCAAGTAGGAATGCCATAAAATTAATGTATGTTTGTAGCTAAAAGAAAGAGCATGAAATTGAAAATTGGACAAAGAATTAGTCTCATTAGGTTTCTTGCCAGACATTTTCTTTCAATTGGACAAAGAATTAGTCTCATTAGGTTTCTTGCCAGACATTTTTTTCATTTTGAATTGATTTTTTTTTTGAGAGGCTTGAAATATATTGTTATCGTACAGAGTTTTAAGCTGCTGAATGGGACTTTATCTAGTTTTTACACCTGATTACGTTTTAATTAGTGGCGTACGATTTACAATGGACCTAAATTCATCAACGACACATTTAACGCAATAAATACATTGAATTTAAACAAATCAAATTGATTGAGAGAAAAAAATGACATAATTACACAACGACGATATATTTATTTCAAAATTTGAGTTACGTGTTTACGAGGCAATATTGTATTTAAACGTACCATTTGAATAATATAAATCGTTCAGCAATGTTTAAGTCATATTTATAATACTAAACAAATGTTATAGTAATTAAGTAAATGAATATGTTCGTTTAAACATTTACAAACTCTGTATTCAAGGTAACGTATATCATCCCTATCCAATTGCACAGACTGTCCATGATGCCCAGTGCCCAGTGTTACGCAATAGCGAACAACTGCAGTGCCTTCAGCGCTTTGATTCACAAGTTAGTCATGTGCCTAGAAATTTAATATTTAAATGTCACATTAATAAAGAGTTTGTTTTGAAAGTTTTTTGTCCACTACTGGTTGCATGATCAGTTGGGATACCCTCCATCTATGTTTCTGTCTGTATGTCTGTCTGTGCAATAAAATTTGGGTCCTGCAATAACTCAGTAAATACAAAAGCTAGGTTCATGAAACTTTGTGTGGTTATAGAGGGCAATGGTAAGATATTGCATTTTAATTAATTGTTGGTGCATCAGGAAAAAGTGTTGAAAATTGCACATTGTCATATTCAGGTGTTATGCTAAAACTTTAATTTGTTGGATTTCAGTGGATTAAAAAAAATCATAGAAAAAAGTCAAATTGCAGTAGTTATGGCATCAAGTATTCCAAATTTTGCATTTTCATTTAAGTACTTTACAGATGAAGTTATAACAAGTATCCAAGATAGCCATTTTTAACCAAATGAAAATTTGTGGTTATTAGATCGGGGTATGTCATTGGGCATGTGGGCTGACAGACTTGACAGCAGCACCAACTTTTGGTTTCTGAACAATAACTTGAGAACAAAAATTGCTATTGTAATAAAACTTCATACATAGATACCTCGCTTGAGGTTGCATCTGGGGTGGTTGTGGTCAAGGACACCGTTACAAAAAATTCAAAAAAAAGCTGTCTGTTTAACAACTTGAGTACAAACTGAGTTATAGTGTATGGGGTGTGACCATATAATCCAGGTCCCGAGGTTATACAACTCTTGAGATCAATCTCCAAGCTCAAATCTCAACTTCTAGCTCATCCTGAGACTGAACTCATGAAATCTGAGATTATAAAAATTTAACTCTGAGCCTAAACTCAGGCTGAGCAAGAAATCCTGAGATTGGTTGCTACCTGTCTCAGAGTCGATCTCAACATGTAAATGTGACAAATAATTATGTAAACAGTCATGATATCAACAGTTTGATGATAAAATCAACATGGAACAAATGATTAACATATATAGTTATATACTTTAAGTATTTTACAACACGGAAATACAATCTAAATTCCAATTCAACAATTAAACAGCACAACATAAAATTGCATGTTTAATGCATTTATGAAAGGTCTTACCTTTATGTCTACATAAACAATCCATTGTTATAATTGTAGTGTCAACCCTAATTTATATTTACATCGTTTTTGCAACAGTGTAATACACATTATTGTAAAAATAATTGTGTTTACCCTGTTGCAGCCATTTTATCTACACATGAAAACGGAAATAATCGCACAAATTACGCAATATAAATATGTCATAACAGCTAATACGTCACACAATTTTCGATTTCAGATTTCATCATGGTTATTGCAATTTTCAAGTGTAAATTAGTTTCTGTGACCATTGCCCTTTTAAAGCAACTTTCTTTATCCAGTGGTTATAAGCACTGTTTTCGTGGTTTGGTAAGTAACTT
This sequence comes from Congeria kusceri, assembly GCA_027627225.1. Taxonomy (NCBI): domain Eukaryota; kingdom Metazoa; phylum Mollusca; class Bivalvia; order Myida; family Dreissenidae; genus Congeria; species Congeria kusceri. The sequence goes on from CM051025.1 coordinate 40,611,557, forward strand.
GGACAGAAAACAGAAACCGCAGTAAAAATATACCACTGTTTACACAAATGGGCTGCTTAGGGCAACACCATGTAAATATGGATGACCAAATAGTCGCTTAAGTATATTAAACTTCATGCTAAAAAAAATCGTCTCCACTGAGTTTGATCTCCAAATGATTAATAACCTCAAACTGAGCAAGAATCTCAGCTGAGCATGGAGATTGAGCTGTGAGTTGAGTTTTGAGCTGAGATTAATGAAAGTTTTATAACCTCGGGCCCAGGTCCAGCTAGCCCATTTCATTGTAAAAATTAATATGGCTGGCTTGTTGACTTGTTTTAGAAGATAGACTTGCATAGCATTGGGCACAAAGACTAGTTTAGCTCACACACATTAACCTAATACTTGTCACCTGTATTAGCACAAATTAGGCACTCAAACTGTATTCTGTGTTTACACTCATTTTAGTCCGTGCATGTTTTTCACAAGTTTAATGATAAACTGTATTTTCTTTGGTACACTGCAAATCATTATATCGCAATTTGCGGGGTCCATGGATCACGATCGCGATATAGCCAGATCGCAATATAACTTTCCAGACCATTCATGTACATACACATTAGCTTCTTTTCGCGATTTGTTAAAAAACATGGCTGCCAGGGGGCAGGACAGTTTTCCTTATATGGCTTTATGTAAATCTCAAACAATCTTCTTAAAAGCCATTATGATGCTTTGCACTCAGGTGAGCAACTTAGGGCTATCATGGCCCTCTTGTTTAGAAGAGTTTTGGTGTTATCTATGGTTTCTTAGCTTGTATTTATAAATCAGCTAAGGGAAGTGGTAAATTTCACATTTAATAGAGAAATTTCAGATAAAACGTTATATGCAAAATAATTTTTTATATCAGTTACTTGTGTTCAAAGTGAAACTAATAAGAATTAACTATTCACTTGTTCACCTAGTTAGAATAAAATATCTTAATGCAAATTGCACTATACATGGTAGAGCCAGAGCCAGGGTTATGGAATTTTGATTATTTTAGGACATTTGACAAGTTTTAACTAAGGAGCTTTGTTGATACTGGGCCAGATGCAGAACACTGTCCCAAGATTATACTAGTTCCCATTTTGGTGAAGGGACATTAAGGTTGGACTTTGTAGATCGTGTGACTAGCTTAGAAGCAACTTCAAACAGTCTCTTTAGCGACATGGGTGAGTGCATCCGCCTCTCATGTCGGAGACCCAGGTTCGATCCCCAACACATGGTGCTCAGTTCTTTTTTTAACTTTGAATTAATCCCTCAGGGCCAATTCCTGACAAATATTTTAATACAGTATGCATTTAAAAAATAGTTAAGAATATATATTAACTTGTCATAGAAAGTTGATTAATTGAACCAATCTTTTTGAAACAAATATTTATGGATAAAAGTAAACCTTTTCCAGAAAATATTTCTTTGTTTGCTTATAAATATAAGTTAATAACATAAATAATTAATATGTACTTTACACACCTGCTTTTAGAAGAAAAAATAATGAATTACATGTATTTACTATTGAACATTGGTGAGATACAAGTTGATCTCTGATACAATTACTGCCACAATAAAATTTTCTAATAAAATTATGTGAGGACTACCTTACCTTGAATTTACTGTACATAATAAACTGCTGTGCTGGTATGTTCCACATTCATAATTCAGTAAATCATTGGACAGAGTCAAAGTCAACCTTTCAGTAAATTTGATTATTGGAAGAAAGACCCTCGTCTCTGTAAGACTCAGTCTTTCAAATCAGAAGTGTCAAGTTCTGTGTTCCAGTAGTGTGTAGCCAACTAAGTAATGTATTCTGCAAAATCGAAATTCCAATCCATTTTGTTCCAAAATGGCAAATTCCAGCTTGACATAACTAACCTTTCATATAAGATTTGATTTAGTAACTATCCATACGCTTCAACATTTCAATACATATCCAAAAACTTGATAAGTCAGTGCTATTTTCAAAAGTAACAACACACGATACTTTGTTTACATTTGACCTTGTTCGTCTGACATCGCAAATTCGTAAACAAGGGAAACAACTATGCTGTATTTATATAAAAGGAGTGCCAAATTAAATATTTAAGAGAAAATGCATAACAGTGCATTTAAATGTAAACACATCCTTATTTGTTAAAATTGGCCAAGTTAAATCGAAGCGGCGGGGTGGTTGCGAATGTAACGACAGCCCTTTACGATTCGTAACTTTTACATTGAAACTTACACTCAGGTGATTGCGAAAGAATAGTTTGATGAAACGCTCGGATTTTCTTGCGAACGTCCTATGAATTCTTATGTAAGAAAAACGTTCGTACGAAGTTTGTGAAACAGGCCCATTATATTGACGAAAATATTATAGACGATGCTTTGTTTCTCGTTGCATTTACACATATTTTCCTTCCGTTATTAAATTTTCTTTAGCTCCAATTTTGGTTCCCTGTAAGCATGTTTGCTGTACGTTATTTATCGTTACAGAAACATGAAACCTATGCATAAAATCCGAAGCGGAAGGTTCCGATTCACGTTTTTCCCGCTCAATTTTTGTAACACAGATTCTGAGTTCATTATTTATTGGAAATAAAACAACAACAACAATAAAAAATAGGTACTTGCGTTATCTATAGGCAGAAAAACCGCTGTCGCGCTTTGCGCGACCTTGGTTTTCCCGCGCGACCTTGGTTTTCCCATATAAAAACTGGTCATATATCACACTTTCGCTGTCACATGAAAATTATTATTATTTGTAGTAAAATCTACATGAATTAATTGAACATTATATACCATTACTCGCATGGGTGCTTTTGATAAATGTTACAAAATCGTGCACTTCAATGAAATCTTCTTTATCATATATTATGTATCTTAATTTTGTAGGCATGAGTTTGAATCCTTTAGGAACCAACCATTTTGCTTGTCTTTGTATATCTATATGAGTCCGCCATGAGAAAACCTGCATTAATGACATTCACGACGTCATCGATGAAACTGCAAAATAATGACGTCATGTATTTTTGTGTAAGTACGCACATGTTTTTCACCCCAAAGTCATTCGTGTTTTATTTGATTTAAGAGTGATTTTCGATGATATGGACCAAGAACTAGATGTAAGTAGAATCTACACAATCTCTTAGTTCATTTTCTTACATTGAAATTAACTTTCTCTTTTTGTCGGGTAAGTAGGTTTCAGATAACTAAGTAATACAGCATAAATTTGTCAAAAAAGTTCCATGCCGTTAGATTGTTAAATTGAACATAATTGATAAACTGTTTTTTAAATTAATTTGATGATTACTCATTAGGTTATCAATACTGATGTTAAGGATGAGAACACAGTTGAAGAAATTCAACTGTTTTTTAAATTAATTTGATGATTACGCATTAGGTAATCAATACTGATGTTAAGGATGAGAACACAGTTGAAGAGATTCAAAATAGGGCCAAATTCTATGTCAAATCGAGCCATTGATAAAAAATATAATTTTGAAAGTTGTTCAGTAACTGTTGCGTATGAATTTATGTATCATTTTATTTTCTAAAATCAGCCGTTGTAGATCTACGTTGTGTTTTCATTTTATTAACGGTTATCTTTCGTCTAATTGTCATTCATCGATGTTTGATAAAAAGTTTGTCATCACTGAACACATGATGATGTGTTTGCCTTGCAAAACACACAAATTGGTGTAGTTCTAGTAAATAAATGCATGCACTCATTTTACAATACAACTACTATTTTAGAATGAAAACATCTGTCACATTGTCAAAATGTTATTTCTTTTAGTTTACAAATAATGTTCACCTGCTCTTATTTTAAAAGAAAACAATAACACCTATTTGTATAGTAAAGATTACCAAGCGGAATCAAACCATGGTCAGCTACGCTACTGCAACCCCTGTTGCGTCATTTTGTGTCACTCCTAAGAATTGTTGACTGACGATCTATTGAAATATTTTACAATGATTATGATTATGATCTATGGCTAAGGTGAGCGTAGATTAATAGATTGACATGTCAAATGTTATTGATGAATCGCAGCAAAGTGACCTTGTATTAAGATTCAAAATAACTATCTAATAATAAATATACAAGTCTATTGGATTGTATTTATAATCAAATGATTTAAATAAATAATCAGTTTAAGATTTCAATATCACATAATCTCTGTAAAAATAAAATAATGATTTGAAGCGACAGAATTTCGGAAAATTTCATTATTTGCAGAATAATGTCTCCTTTTTGTCGCACTAATACCATGGATTGACCTAACGACGAGATTTGATTGACAATGCATGAAGCCATTCAAAAAGCTAGGACTTTATTGTTTGATGGACATGTCTTTTAAAAACATTCCTTTACAGTCAAATGTGTTTTCCGGACTTTATCTGAAGTAGGCGTGGCTATAAATCATATAGCGCATGGTCATCTTAGTTGCGACAGGACACTGACGACAACCTTCATAAAACGGTTGTTCGATGGTCGCAAGTTCGGTCGTAAATCCCGAACTTGCATTCTAACCTACTGCCGTGTTCGAGTGGTTAAAGCTGTGTGCGTGTAATCGGGCAACTCGAGTTAAAACCCAGGCATTGCCATTCAAAACGTTAGCTATTGCAGTACTGATCTAAAGTATTATAATAGTGTCCATAAAAATAGCTTAACATAATGTTGTTACATGTATTTTTATTATACAAATTTGTATTATGAGCAAACTTAAAATATTTCACTAAAACATTTTTTTTCTCACATTACAGATATACCGGTATTCACCTAGAAATTGAATAAAGAAGATTAAAATTAAAACAAACGATATTATTGTTTTATTCAGATCTTGATAGCCTCTACTCAGAGCACTTTGGCAAAATGCCGTTTTCCACCCTGTATGCGTCACGGACCCGACGCGACACGGACCTTAACAGCGATCATGAGCTCGACGATACTGAGTATTATTGCGCGGGCACGATCGGCATTAGCCCAGGTTCATCAGGAACTAGACAGCAGCGACAGTGAGTCAGAACAAGAGGTGAACTGTTCCAACGACACTTCCTTTATACACATATTTCTTCAAGGTTGTGGGTGCACAAAACATTGTGACAAAAACTGTTTGCTAGGATAGTGAAACGGAAATCATATCAACCATTTTACTTATGCTTTAGGAAATACGAGTATTTCCGAATGTCGTCTGGAGTCAAAGGGAGGGAGAGCACCGACAGGGAAGAGACATCTGTCAATCTGCTGAAAGCTCTGGACTGTCGATTTGTAACTGCTGACCGCCCTGTACCGCTGTCTGCTCCTGGATTTTCTGCAGCAACGCGCGGGTACTGATTGCGCGACAACATGTACTTGGTTTTGTCAGTGCGGGATCGTGAAAACGTCGAGTGTTATACACCACGCAACTGTGTTATTATTGTAAAATGAAAACGAATGGTTCATTTTAAACTGAATTGATGAATATAATATTGTTTTGGTACCATGGGTTTGTTTGTATTACATTACGATAATATTTAAGAACTGAAAACAACCATTTCGTGTTATAAAATCTGTTGTTGATAATATATGAGCCGTACAATCTATGCAACTTGTAAAATCACTATTGCTGAGTTTGTATGACGTGGACGTTTTAATAATTAATATTTTTGTTGCATTAAAATTATTGATGAGTAACACTTAAAACCTAAATTTAGATACCAAATTAATCTATATTTAGCAACATACAAAAAATACGAAATGAAAAAAATGTCCAGTTTCTGTTTATTATTAGTACAGTAGTACAAAAAACAGAAGAACCATCACTATTGCATTATAAAAAGCAACAACTTTATATCATCACAACATAGACAGTAATAGTATTATAATTGAAATGATAATGACAACTATAACAATAATATAACACACGCATATCATATTCGAAATTAAATAAAAACATGTATTTCGTACTACGCGACGTCAACATAACGTTGTGTCGGAATGCTTTGTTAACGTTACGTAGGTAGAAGTAATAGCATATTATAAATTGATCCTGTTCGAAAATTGTTACGTTATTTACATATCTTAAAGGGGGAAAGAATGATTGAGTTACCGAAAATGCAAAAAAGTAAAAACCAAAAATTTTGTCATTAATGCAGGTTTTATGTATATATTTTCTAATGAATTCTTCAATATATTGCAATATATATTTAATAAAAATAAGAAATTATAAATTTTTTAATATGTGTATATTTATTAGTTTGGCCAAGCAAGAGCAAGACCAAATTCTTAAATTCTTACTTGGTAGCAAGAAAAATGTTACAGTCCACTGAGAAGAAGGTGAGCCAGACCAGTTCAAAATTTACTGGTGCAAGGCCTTACAGGCTTGTGCTAATTTGACCACTGTATATTAAAACTTACTTACTTTACACCTATTTAGTTTAGCTCGATTGCATGGAAAGCCTTAGGCTTATAGAGACACTCCCGAGTCCGTTTCCTAGGAAGAACCAGTACATAGTGTCTTTGGAAAGATCTTGGGGTTGGCATTATTAACAGATTGCTGATCAAATTCATCGTTTAAAATCGTGAGAAAATCTTCTTTTTTTTCAGGAGCTTTAAAATTGCGATTGGTAATATCACAAGAGGCCCCCTAGACCCCTGGCCAAATCGCTTACACGATATCTAATATACCATTGAGACTGTCCACACCATTGCGGCTGTCTTAAAACTTACTTATGTTTACGCATTTTAATTATTTATTTTTTTGTTAAAATTAGTTATTTTAATAAAAAACATGTAAGAGCATTGTATCAGTGATATTTTATAACATTATTTGTATTTTGATGCATTATTTTTGCAGCAGACAGTCCCTCGTCTGATGGGGATGGAGACGACAAAGGGGAGAACAACCCAGACCAGGATGCACCAGCGGAACAAGAGGAAGTGGAGGAGAAGCAGCCGTCAGTCAACTATCCTATGTCTGCTCTCACAACCACCACAATACCAGACTACTTTCCTAACATCCCTGTCATAGCTATCAATAGGAACCCAGTGTTTCCTAGGTTTATTAAAATGATTGAGGTAAGTGAATGTTTGGAAAATAGGCCAACTGTCAATTTGTAGAATTTTGTATTACAACATTATTCTGGTACTATTTTCCATTTAATTATGAATTTATTTTGTGTGAGTAATAATTTGATCTTAGAATAATTGTATGCAGTAAATGGAATAAGTCAATAAGCTTTACAATGACTATACATTCTTGGACGATTTGGTTTAAATGCAGAAGAATAATGGCCCTTGTATATTGTGTGTTATTTACTTGTACACTTATACTTTGAAATCACTGAATTAATTTCTTTTTTAGGTAAATGACAAAAAGCTTGTTGATCTTATTAAACGCAAAGTAAAGCTCAATTTACCATATGCTGGAATATTCCTGAAGACCAGTGACAGGTAATAATAATGCAATTAAACTGAAATGAGTAACAAAAATGATCTACAGGTCACCAATATTGAGTATGAGCAAATAAAATAAATATAAAATGTCTTAAGTGTGTAATTACATAATCAATAACATTGATTTTATCAAAATTTGTTTTTCAGGTATTTGTTTGTCCTAAATGTGTATTTTACTTGCTTTGCACAAAATACTAAACAATGAATATTGATCAGAATGCATATTGTAATGTGAAGCTGTTTCAGCAATGACAAGGATGTAGTGGAGAAACTGACTGACCTGCACAAGGTGGGCATGTTTGTGCAGATCATAGAGATGCGGGAGCTGGAGAACAGGCTACAGATGATGGTCATGGCCCACAGGAGGTGAGCTGCAGTTGGCTAATTGACACGCACCTCTCAACTCAACCTCTTGGAGAGCCTGTGTACCCCTTGAAACTAACTCATCTGTACATACAGAGTTTATTAACTGAACATGAAGAGGGTAACTTTATATAATTGATGTAAATTTGGTCTTTGGCTGTGAATATTATTGGACATAAGTTTGTTTTGCATACTTATGGATATTGTCAATCAAACGGGACCATTAAATAATAAAAATTGCAGTTTTGTAATTGATTTTTAGCTCGACGTTTGTCTAATAGCTGTGGACAAAACTGGTGTCATTTATGTGACTCTAAATGGATAAAAAGACTGTCTAATAGAGAGTAAAATTTCACACAAGCTCCCCAACAACAGAAAAAAAGATCTTGGGTTATAGTATTATGTTTTAGCATTGAAATGACTGCATAGGTCAGTGTTAAATACTAGAAGGCAATAATACACATATGAAGAAAATATTTGGTGGTTTACATATTTGTTTGATACACATTGACAGAGTACTGTCTGTATTTCAGAATTTCAATAGTTCGCCAACTTCCAGAGGAGGTAGAGCTGCAAAATGACATGGCTGCACTCACTAATCACTTAGGTAGGTCCTCTACCACTCACACTCAGTACTTGTATGTCACTTACTGATCACTTAGGTAGGTCCTCTATCACTCACTGTAAGTACTTGTACACCACTCACTGATCACTTAGGTAGGTCCTCTACCACTCACACTCTGTACTTGTTCATCACTCACTGGTCACTTAGGTAGGTCCTCGATCACCCTCTCTCTGTACTTGTACACAACTCACAGATCACTTACGTAGGTCCTCTATCACTGACACTCAGTACTTGTACACCTTTCACTGATCAATAAGGTAGGTCCTCTATCACCCACAATCTGTACTTGCACACCACTCACTGATCACTTAGGTAGGTCCTCTCTCAAGCACACTCAGTACTTGTACACCACTCACTGATCACTTAGGTAGGTCCTCTACCACTCACACTCTGTACTTGTACACCACTCACTAATCAGTTAGGTAGGTCATCTATCACGCATACTCAGTACTTGTACACCACTCACTGATCAGTTAGGTAGGTCCTCTATCATGCACACTCAGTACTTGTACATCACTCACTGATCACTAAGGTAGGTCCTCTACCACTCACTCTTAGTACTTGTACACCACTCACTGATCTGTTAGGTAGGTCCTCTATCACTCACACTCTGTACTTGTACACAACTCACTGATCAGTTAGGTAGGTCCTCTGTCACGCATACTCAGTACTTGTACACCACTCACTGATCAGTTAGGTAGGTCCTCTATCATGCACACTCAGTACTTGTACATCACTCACTGATCACTACGGTAGGTCCTCTATCACGCATACTCTGTACTTGTACACCACTCACTGATCTGTTAGGTAGGTCCTCTATCACCCACACTCTGTACTTGTACACCACTCACTAATCAGTTAGGTAGGTCCTCTATCACGCATACTCAGTACTTGTACACCACTCACTGATCAGTTAGGTAGGTCCTCTATCATGCACACTTAGTACTTGTACATCACTCACTGATCACTAAGGTAGGTCCTCTACCACTCACTCTTAGTACTTGTACACCACTCACTGATCACTTAGGTAGGTCCTCTATCATGCACACTCAGTACTTGTACATCACTCACTGATCACTAAGGTAGGTCCTCTACCACTCACTCTTAGTACTTTTACACCACTAACTGATCACTTAGGTAGGTCCTCTATCACTCACTCTTAGTACTTGTACACCACTCACTGATCTGTTAGGTAGGTCCTCTATCACCCACACTCTGTAGTTGTACACAACTCTCTGATCACTTAGGTAGGTCCTCTATCACCCACACTCTGTACTTATACAGAACTCTCTGATCACTTAGGTAGGTCCTCTATCACTCACACTCTGTACTTGTATACTACTCACTGATCATTTAGGTAGGTCCTCTATCACTCACTCTCAGTACTTGTATACCACCCACTGATCACTTAGGTATTTCCTCTATCACCCACACTCTGTACTTATACACCACTCACTGATCACTTAGGTAGGTCCTCTATCACTCACACTCTGTACTTGTATACTACTCACTGATCACTTAGGTAGGTCCTCTATCACTCACTCTCAGTACTTGTATACCACCCACTGATCACTTAGGTAGGTCCTCTATCACCCACACTCTGTACTTATACACCACTCACTGATCACTTAGGTAGGTCCTTTATCGCACACACTCCGAACTTGTACACCACTCACTGATCACTTAGGTAGGTCCTCTATCATACACACTCCGTACTTGTACACAACTCACTGATCACTTAGATAGGCCCTCTATCACGCACACTCCGTAATTGTACACCACTCAATGATCACTTAGGTAGGTCCTCTATCATACACACTCAGTACTTTATACACCACTCACTGATTACTTAGGTAGGTCCTCTATCACTCACACTCTGTACTTGTATACTACTCACTGTTCACTTAGGTAGGTCCTCTATCACTCACTCTCAGTACTTGTATACCACCCACTGATCACTTAGGTAGGTCCTCTATCACCCACACTGTACTTATACACCACTCACTGATCACTTAGGTAGGTCCTTTATCGCACACACTCCGAACTTGTACACCACTCACTGATCACTTAGGTACGTCCTCTATCATACACACTCCGTACTTGTACACAACTCACTGATCACTTAGATAGGCCCTCTATCACGCACACTCCGTAATTGTACACCACTCAATGATCACTTAGGTAGGTCCTCTATCATACACACTCAGTACTTTATACACCACTCACTGATTACTTAGGTAGGTCCTCTATCACTCACACTATGTACTTGTATAATACTCACTGATCACTTAGGTAGGTCCTATATCACTCACACTCTGTTCTTGTATACTACTCACTGATCACTTAGGTAGGTCCTCTATCACTCACTCTCAGTACTTGTATACCACACACTGATCACTTAGGTAGGTCCTCTATCATTCACACTCTGTACTTATACACCACTCACTGATCACTTAGGTAGGTCTTCTATCACACACACTCCGAACTTGTACACCACTCACTGATCACTTAGGTAGGTCCTCTATCATGCACACTCCGTACTTGTACACAACTCACTGATCACTTATGTAGGTCCTCTTTCACACACACTCCATAATTGTACACCACTCAATGATCACTTAGGTAGGTCCTCTATCATGCACACTCAGTACTTATACACCACTCACTGATCACTTAGGTAGGTCCTCTATCAGGCACACTCCGAACTTGTACACCACTAACTGATCACTTAGGTAGGTCCTCTATCACTCACACTCTGTACTTGTATACTACTCACTGATCACTTAGGTAGGTCCTATATCACTCACTCTCAGTACTTGTATACCACACACTGATCACTTAGGTAGGTCCTCTACCACCCACTCTCTGTACTTATACACCACTCTCTGATCACTTAGGTAGGTCCTCTATCACTCACTCTCAGTACTAGTACATCACTTACTGATCACTAAGGTACGTCCTCTATCACGCACAATCAGTACTTGTACACCACTTAATGATTACTGATGTATGTTGTTAATCCCTCAATGGATGTTGTATGTTGTACATCACTCACTGATCCTTTATGTAAGATATACACCACTCACTGATCACTTAGGTAGGTCCTCTATCACTCACACTCTGCGTTTTTGTGCACCACTCGCTGACCACTAAGGTAGGTCCTCTATCACTCACTCTTAGTACTTAGTACACCACTCACTGATCTCTTAGGTAGGTCCTCTGTCACTCATATTCAGTACTCATACGCCACTCACTGACCACTTAGGTAGGTCCTCTATCACTCTTTCTTTGTACTTATAAACCACTTACTGATCACCTATGTATGTTGTAAATCCCTGAATGGATGTTGTATGTTATTAATCACTCACTGATCCTTTATGTAAGATATACATGACTTACTGATCACTTAGGTATGTTGACATCACTTAATGTATGTTGTATATCACTCACTGTTCACCAAATGTATGTTGTACATCACTCACTGATCACTAAATGTCTGTTGTACAACACTCACTGACCACTTGATGTATGTTGTACATCACTCACTGATCACTTGATGTATGTTGTACATCATGCACTGACCACTTAATGTATGTTGTACATCACTCACTGATCACTAAATGTATGTTGTACATCACTCACTGATCACTAAATGTATGTTGTATATCAGTTACCAGCGTTTTTCCTCTATATAAAGTTGGTACCGGAAAACGGTACCATTCCCAATCCGATTTTCTGACCATTTTTCCCAATTTGAAGTTAAAAATTCGCAAATGTAAGGAAAAACACCCCAAAAGACCCTGAAAAGATCGACGATGTTCCTGTATTTTACTTTTGTTTTACCCAAGCGTAAACCATAGCTCAAATCAGTTACTGTTAACGGCTAGGGGAAGTAACCGCTGCAAGGTTTGGTGGCGCTGTATCGATTGGTTACTGTTATCAGTTATACATTGCGTGCGAGAATGGGAACCATCTGGACTGTAATGCGTGTTCGCGAGTGTCATTGACGAGACATGGCAATTCATAATACTACAGAAAAAAAACATTCTGGGATGCAATCCTTTATCTAGCAATGGCTTTTATGGCAAAGCAGAAAGTATAGATCCACAACCGTCATTAACGGCGTAAGATACTAGTAATTTTGTTTATGTTCTTTCAACCATTGACACAGAAAGAGAGCAAACTTGTGTCTCTGGGGCAAGTTGTGCAGGTTGATACCCACCAGCACGGCATTTAAAACCATTATCTGACTTGAATGCAAGTTAAATAATAAATATAACAAATTGTTTTAGGGTTTATTTATTGTAACTTACTGTTTTCACATCCTTTTCGACTGTTTTTCATGAAAGTGGTAAAATTCCCAATTTGGCTGAAAACGCCGTCAATTTTCCCAATTTGACCGGTACCGGTACCATTCCCAAAGTGGTGAGAAAAAACGCTGGTTACTGATCACTTAATGTATGCTGTACATCATTCACTGATCACTTAATTATGTTTTGCATCACTAACTGATCACTTAATGTATGTTGTACATCACTCTCTGATCACTAACTGTATGTTGTACATCACTAACTGATCACTTAATGTATGCTGTTCATCACTCACTGATCACTTAATGTATGTTTTGCAGAACTAACTGATCACTTAATGTATGTTGTACATCACTCCGTTATCATTTAATGTATTTTGTACATCACTCACTGATCACTTAATGTATGTTGTAAGTCACTCACTGATCACTAAATGTACTCCCTGATCACTAAATGTATGTTGTACATAACTTACTGATCACTAAATGTATGCTGTACATCCCTCACTGAGCACTAAATGTATGTTGTACATCATTCCCTAATCACTAAATGTATGTTGTACATCACTCCCTGATCACTAAGTGTATGTTGTACATCACTCCCTGATCACTAAATGTATGTTGTACATTACTCCCTGATAACTAAATGTATGTTGTACATCAATCACTAAATGTATGCTTTGCATCACTTACTGATCACTAAATGTATGTTGTACGTCACTCACTGATCACTAAATGTATGTTGTACATCACTCTCTGATCACTTAATATATGTTGTATATAAGTTACTGATCACTAAATGTATGTTGTACATCACTCACTGATAACTAAATGTATGTTGTACATCTCGCACTGATTACTTAAATTAATGTATGTTTTGCATCACTCAGTGATAATTAAATGTATGTTGTACATTACTCCCTGATCACTAAATGTAAGTTGTTCATCACTCACTGATCACTAAATGTATGTTGTACATCACTCACTGATCACTAAATGTATGTTATACATCACTCCCTGATCACTAAATGTATGTTGTACATCACTCCCTGATTACTAATTGTATGTTGTACATCACTCACTGATCACTAAATGTCTGTTTTACATCACTGTCTGATCACTAAATGTATGTTGTACGTCACTCACTGATCACTAAATGTATGTTGTACATCACTCACTGATCACTAAATGTATGTTGTACATCACTCTCTGATCGCTAAATGTATGTTGTATATCAGTTACTGATCACTAAATGTATGTTGTACATCACTCACTGATAAATAAATGTATGTTGTACATCTCTCACTGATTACTTAAATTAATGTATGTTTTGCATCACTCTGTGATAATTAAATGTATGTTGTACATTACTCCCTGATCACTAAATGTATGTTGTTCATCACTCACTGATCACTATATGTATGTTTTACATCACTCACTGATCACTAAATGTATGTTATACATCACTCCTTGATCACTAAATGTATGTTGTACATCACTTACGGATCACTAAATGTATGTTATACATTACTACACAGTCTTGTAAATGTACATTTTGTTATGTTCATCAATGTTCATAAGTTTTTGGAAATAAGTTCTTTACTAGACCTATATTAAAAATTAAAATTTAAGCAGTTCCTGTTTTACAAAAAGGTAATTCAGTCTTATTCAGATGTTTATGCAATTGCTGTGTAGGTGAGCAGATCTCTAAGAAGAAAGGTCAGCGTAAGTCTCGGAGGCAGCGAAGGATAGAGAGGGTGAATGATGTGGATAATGGAGAGGAGCAGTCACCAGCGGGTTGGTATTCGGTAGAGAGGGTCTGTACTCTGTAGATGGGATGGTGGGTACTCTGTAGAGGGGGTGGGTAGTCTGTAGAGGGGGATGGGTACTCTGTACAGGGGATGGATACTCTGTAGAGGGGGTGGGTACTCTGTAGAGGGGATGGTGGGTACTCTGTAGAGGGAATGGTGGGTACTCTGTAGAGGGGATAGTGGGTACTCTGTAGAAGGGGTGGTGGTTACTCTGTAGAGGGGGTGGGGGTGGTGGGAACTTTGTAGAATTGGTGGGTACTATGTAGAGGGGGTGGTGGGTACTCTGTAGAGGGAATGGTGGGTACTCTGTAGAGGAGGGGTGTATACTCTGTAGAGTGGGTGGGTACTGTGTAGAGGGGTGTTGTGAGTACTCTGTAGAGGGGATGGTGCGTACTCTGTAGAGGGGGTGGTTGGTACTCTGTAGAGGGGATGGTGGGTACTCTGTAGAGGGGGGGTACTCTGTAGAGGGGGGAGTGTGGGAACTTTGTAGAATTGGTGGGTACTATGTATAGGGGATGGTGGGTACTATGTACAGGGGGTGGTGAGTACTCTGTAGAGAGGGTGGGTATTCTGTAGAGGGGGTGGTGGGTACTCTGTAGGGGGGATGGTGGGAACTTTGTAGAATTGGTGGGTACTATGTAGAGGGGGTGGTGGGTACTCTGTAGAGGGGGTGGTGGGTACTCTGTAGGGGGGATGGTGGGAACTTTGTAGAATTGGTGGGTACTATGTACAGGGGGTGGTGGGTACTATGTACAGGGGTGGATACTCTGTAGACAGGGTGGGTACTATGTATAGGGGGTGGCGGGTAGTCTTTAGAGAGGGTGGTGGGTACTCTGTAGAGAGGGTGGGTGCCCTGTAAAGGGGATGGTGGGTGCTATGTAGATGAGGTGGGTACTTTGTAGAGGGGGTGGTTGGTACTCTGTAGAGGGGGTGGTGGGTCATGTAGAGGGGATTGTGGGTACTCTATAGAGGGGATGATGGAGAAATCATGATCAGTTTAGAAACCAAAAACTAATAATCTCAACGTTTAATTATTATTGACTGACAATCATTGTTCATTTTAAAATTGGTGTTGTAGCACAAATAGTTTGATTGTTATTAAATGACTTTATGATAAATGTAAAAGCAATGTTACTTGCAAACAAATTTGAATATTATAATCTTTTATTGCGTAAAAATCAATTTCAAACCTCTCTCTTGTACTAGTATATCCTGAAAAACTTTATAATGTTATTATTAGGGAAAATGTCTGTTGCCAGTATATAAAAAGAAGCTGTGTTACCGTGCCAGTTGTTTGCAGACATGGCTGAGGAGTCATCCTCCAGGGAAGGCATGTTAAAAACCAGCATTATGTCTGACGTACTGATGGTGGAATCAGAAAACATCCCAGATGAACCATTTACTTCGGATATGAAACTAAAGGTAGATAATGCAATCAATAAGGGATGTCAACGAATATCCGGATAACCGGTTATCCAGTTACTATGTTAATATCCGGTTACCAGGTTAGTAACCGAATATTCGTATAAAAATAGAAAATCCGATTTTTCTCGTTTTTTTTAAGCATACAAACGCCCTTCTTGCATGTATATTATTAACACAACACAGCTATAGGCCTCTACAGGAGCTCTCCACCTCATACTGCGGACGTGTCATAAACTAGCTACCACAGAGTAAAAATTTTTTTTCCAATATATATGTAGTGTTATACATCATTAGAAAGGTCTAAGTGAGCCTATCAATTATCTGAAAGAATTTTTGAAATTGGTGTACCCGTTGAAAAGTTATGTCCCTTTGAATATTTGGAATTTACGATTCTTTCTGCCGAAAATTAAGTTTTTATGACATATCACTATTTTGTTGTAAAGCATGCAAATATTGTATATGTATTTAACAGTTTTAATCTAAATATGTTTAAAATAAAGAAAATGAAGAAAATAAGTGTCATTTCAATGAGTTACAACCCTTTGAATATTAACATTATCTATATAAAAAAAGGACAGAGTGAATTTTCTGCCAACATCAGCTTTGCAATGCCATGCCGTTTGTACCGACGTGAATGCCAATAAAATTGGTAAACCATACATAAACCATTTAACATGAGAAACAATCCCTTATTTGATCTGCAATAAAATCAAATACAGGTACCTGCAATAGTCTATGTCTTTATAATAACGTCACCAGCTTGGTAGTCCTTGGTGAGTTCCACAGCATACACAGCACAGTCATTTTCGTAGAGCACGTTAAACCAGGCCGGATATCCAGGAACCTGCAAAAGTAAATATACAAAGTTTAGGCATCATGTTTTATGCTATTGTGATATTATATTTCTACTAAAAGTGATTCCATAAGGCCAGTATTTCCAGTATATGATCAATGATTAAAATATGAAAACCATATAAAGGAGCAACAACATTAGCATTTATGTATCTGAAAACTACCGGTAAGTTAGACATCTTTTAGTATGTTTAATGTACTTATCAAGGGGTAAATACACATTAGTTAGTTATTTGTTTTATACAATTGGTGATGTTGATGTACATAAGGCCAACCTTTAAAAATAATTAGTTTGCAATTGCCTGCCCAAAGTTGATACTAATGGGTTGGTTAGTAATCTATGTACAGTTTAAAGATAGTGGACATAAATAATAGCTTCTTATTAATCTTAACCCAAATTAAAAATTACATTAAATCTTAAAAATAAACCATGTAACAACTTATGACTATGAGATATGATGTTTCGGTTCTATCGGTAGGTAATGATAAACAAATATATTTTTCATGTTGGCCTTACTATCCCTGTAATGCTAATTAATACCTGAGATATTACAGTGCCTTTATACCAGGAAACTTTGCCATCATCTAACCATTTATGATCTATATTTTTCCCTACTAACAAATGAATGTCACTTTCTGGTGTGGGAATTTCATATGCACCCTTAACTAATTTTATAAGATTTTCTTTAAGTTCATCAACTGTTAATTGTAATCGTTGACCATTCACGGTCTTGGAGAAAGCATATACATTTTGATTTTCACTTTTTTGTTTAAATACATTTTTTCTGAACCGCAATTGTGCTTTCAATGCTTCATCTTTTTGTTTTGTTGAATTTAATTCAGCTACTTCTTTGTTGACCTGATCTTCAGTCTGCCACAAACCATAATACATAATGTCGTTTGTCTCCTTTTCCAGTTTTTCTACTCTTTTCTTCTCCAATAATTCTTTTCTTTTAAATTCCTCGTGTTGTTTTTCCAGCCTCTGTTGCCATATTTCTTCTTCCCTTTGTTTGAATTTTTCTCTTTCTTTTCCTACTGCCTTATTACATTCAATAATAAGCTGTGATGCATCTTGTCTGTGTGAAAGCCACTCTGCTGTTTTATTTAAAGAAAAAGTGATGTGTGATTCTAATGCAAGTGTTGAAATGTTGGGTTTGACGGACATTATATGATCAGCATATGAAAATATTCTTTCAGGATATTTGTTGTGTTTGTCGACACTTGATGTTTCTTGCAGGTCAAGATTTTCATGGATTCCTCCGGGCAGATGATCAACATACTGTTTTTCAATTAGCGTTACCATTGCTGGTAAAGTCACAGACAAGATAGTAAAGACATGATTGTCAATGCAGGATGGTTTCAGTAACTCTACAAGAATCTTGTCATTTTTAGTTGGAACATCTTCATAAAGTTTTAAATTTCCTGATACAAAACTTTCTATTTTTTGAACTGATTCATGTAAAAATTCTATCAGTCGCGCATACCTTTTATTCATATCACTTATAGAAATGTCTCTGTCTTCTATCACATTCCACAATGGAGTTGTAATGACTTTTGAAATGAGGCCTAAACTTTTACACCCGGCAATAAAAAACGGTTGTTTCAAATCAAACAGTACAGATTTCAACAGCTCATTTAATGTTGGAGATTTTTCAAGGTATGAAATCATATGTTCATGCAAATAAAACACATGTCCAGCATTAGTGAAGAGTATGTTAAACCTGTTTCCTTTTAATGGTTGTAGGGGCAATCCATGCATACCATTTGATTTCAAAAACCCAGAAATAAAAGTTACAAAATTAGAATGGCAGCCGTTCTTCTGATCACCTCGTTTTGCGAAAGCCTTACATGCTGTGAAAATACTTCTTAATGTTCCAGACTGTCCGCTTTTATTAAATGTAACATTATGTATTGGCACATGATCGTCAAAATGACTTTTTTCTACTTGGAACAAACATTTACCTGATACTTTAGCCATGTGGACAAGAGTGTGCAAACCACAGAAAAAATTATTCATTTTTGCCACTGCTGCTTTTTCTTCTTCTTCCATCTTATTGTAATTGTCATAGATTTTTGGTAAAATTTCATTTCTATATTCGGCCAATATTTCATTAAATTTAGTTTCCGTTGCAGCACGGTCGCTCATTGTATTTTTTATATTTGTAAGAATTTTTTGTCCTGGAGAATTGTCGGAAGAACATGCACTGTCAAAATCAGAAAGAATGTTTTTAAATGTTTGCAATGTATCATGGCTAGATTTTGTTGCCATATCTCTGAGGCCAAGAAGTGTGTACTGCCCTTCACTGTCTCTAGTTGCAAAGGCACCCCACTTTGACCCATATTTACTGGTCTCATCTGTGTGTAGTGTAGTGTCTAATTTATCCGGACAAGTATCAATAATTTGCTTTCGAGCCAACAGTCCTCGTTCGATAGACCAATTTTGAATAGTACTGGCTGCTGGAAGTTTATTTGGTTTTTTCTCGACTAATTTCAAAACACTTTCAATGACAGAATTCACGTTTTGATATGACACATGATTGTCTAAAAGAGAATGCACACACATATGCAGTTTTGTATTATATGTCTTTGTTTTTTCGTCATACAGTTCAACATTTTCAATTTGTGAATCATTTTGTACAATACTTCTAAGATATTCGTTTTCTTCAAAAATTGAATCAAAATTTTCTTGTAATTTACTATATTCATTTTCAAGGTGCTTTCGTTCGTCGATAATTTGCTTGATATCATCTTCAGTATAAATTTTTTCGTTTTTTTCATGGTCAATTTTTCTAAATTTTGCGCGCCAATAGGATTCCCTATTGGCTGTTCGTTTCAGTTCTTTTTGCTTTATTTCATTTTTTTTTTCACTTTTTTTGAAACTTTCATTTAATAAATCTCTGTCTTCAATTGTACTTAATAAGTTGCTTTCAATTATATCTTTTTCAGACTTCAAGTGATTTATTTCAGTGGCCAATTCATTCGAAACCTTTTCATAAGCATAAGCCTTTAGTTCGACGTTGTCATATGCGGTGAAAACTTTTTCATGGGATGTGGACACTTCAGTTTGCTTACTTGATGGAAATTCATATTGTTTTTGTAAAAATCTTTCCAAATTATCTTTTCCCTTAACACGAGACTTACTTTTATTTAAATGTTGGAATTTCTTTAAAATTCGTTCCAGCTGAACTATAATTGTTGTCAGACAACAGTTATTGTTTGTCATTGGATGTAGAAACTTGGCAGTTTCAAGTAAGCCATTATTCTTTATTTTACAAACTATTTGGTCATTTGTCAAATCCATGGCTCTGAAAATGAAGAACATAAAACTGATACTTACATTACAAGTGTGACGACAATATTTAGCACGGTCTTCCAGTCTGGTGGGGAAACTAAATATAATAGAACTGAAAAAAACAAAAGAAAAATGTAAACAAATGAAACAAATGTAGGAAATAATATTTCTACTAAACAAAAATAACTAAAGCGAAACAAAATTTACATATGTATTAAAATAATGCCAACCGGTTATCTCAGTTGGTAAAGCACTGGACTTAAAATCAGAGGATAAGGGTGTAATTTCAAGCATGACTTGTGTTGGGACCGGTCAAATAAATATTTCTATGGCAATTCTACCCAAACCTCTGATTCATGCAGGGCAGTTGTTAGTTACTGGCATTAGTATGTGCACTTAGTAGTTGTAAAGCAGTTTGCCCAGGAAGGGTGTGATTAGGTTAACTGACCGCTGTTATATAATTGAAATACTTATCAACAATTTGAAACTTCATCTGCACCAGCAGGAAAGAACTATAAATATAATATAGGTCCAATCTGTTGCATGTAGCGAACAATCTAAACAAATGAAAACAATTTTATACTAAGGGAGTTACATAGAAAAAATGTCAATTTCGTCGGAACTAGAATCTTGCACATTAATTTCAATTTTTGATTTCTTAAAACAAATCTCTGTGCTACATGAACCTAATGAAAAGGTGGATGGGCTAGTTGCCTTGGTGCATTTGGAAATGATTGATGGTGGTTTTGACTGGAGTTCAGTTGGGGGGACACACCACGTTGAACTTTGAGACGATATAGGTTCTATCCAACAAGGATCTTGTGCCTGTTGGAAAGAAGGTTGCTCTGTTGCATTTCCATTTTCATCAAAAGACACAACATTTTTACTTTGTGTTTCCAGAAGGCTTTTCTCAAGATTATAATCAACTGAAATTTCTGCTGGTAAACTGGTCAAAAAACGAATAATAAACCCAAGCTTGCTGAATGAAAAACCAATCGATTTGAATTTGAAAAGAAGTCAAACTCAGGCTTGTTGAAATAACTAAAATCAGTGTAACTAAGCAAATCAGAAGCCCCAATGCAGTGCATGTAATTTATTAAACCATCTGGTGTAAATATTGACCGTGCCATTATGGATGTATCTAAAATACAATAAAAAATCATACTTTTCATTTCAAACATTCATTTCTCCGTGCCATTTCGATCAGATTTTAATGTTAAGTCACGAAATTTGCTAGTGTTTCGTTTGATTTGTTTACTTCCGGTTAATATATTTCGGACACAATACATTCAGACAGAAATCATCAAGGTCGAAAATGAGGTTGCGCATTTTTATGCGCAGCAGACGACAATTTTACAACGTGTTATAATGTGAAGTAAAATGATCATATTCCATGATTAAAAAATAAAATCGTTGCAACCACTTAACATACGGGATATATGCATGTTTTTTCCCTCACCAGATAGCTTAAAACTCGCTTTAAAAAAGCAGTTAACTATGTTTTCCAGAAAAAACACTCCGAACAGGTGCGCAAGGCTGTTTTAAGTTTCGTACTTTCCGCCCAAATCCCGGGATTCCGCAGAATACGTCATCAGCGAGATTTTAAACATGTGACCCTGTTGGCCAAAATGGCATCCGACAATGCGGAAGTAAAAAAAAATCGGTTAAAGTCAAGTCCGATTAAAAAAAAATTACGCGCTTAAATGCAATAATTTCAACAATTCGTCGCTGAATAATAATTTTTTTCACATAAAATGCGTTATATATTAACTTATTCATGTTTGTAGTGTTAAAATTGTAACTTAAACAAACCATGGTTTATAACGGAAGTAGAAGGGGAGGTAACAAATCGAGTACTACTCTGTGGTAGCTACATAAACACACCCTTCGGTCGGAATACGATTATCATCAAACAACAGGAGGTGCTTTCACACCACGCTAACTTTGACAGGCCTATTAAACAAACAAGATGTCACAATCGATTATGCCAATTAGGTGCGTCCCTCTTGATAAAAGATAGTTCTCTACCAGTTAACAATGCCAATTAAAATAAATATATAGTAACAACGATCCATCCTTGTTTTTGTGTTTATGTGCATTTGATTAGCACATTGCGTGTTTTACTAAAACATAGCAATTCGGGGTTTACCATACACCAGTCAGCCTTAACACCTACTTACCTTTACGCAAATCAAATGTTTAATTGGGGTACTTTAATTGAAGGGCATAACAACACTGCACGCTACACAAAACAAACAAAACGAACCATTTCGAACAGAAATCGACGTAGTTTGTTACATGTACTTTTTTCAATAATGAAATAGTATTGTGTTTTCAAAATAGAAGTATCGTCTAGATGTGAACTTAATTTTGCAACTTTAACATGTGCCAGAATCCGGCCGCCAATGCCGATCTATACGGTTATCCAGATAGTATCCGGATATTACATGCGAATAACCGGATACCAATTTTGGTAGCCGTTGACATCCCTACAATCAATACATTCATCCAATATATTCCTGTGCCCCTCATTTCATATGTAGTTTGAGCTCCGATATGTTAAGGTGAACTCATTCAAATGCAGAGGCATAAAGTGCGTATATTGGTGGCTTCTGTGCTTTGTCTTTGAAGCTGAAGCATAATTCGACCCGAAATGTTTACATGTGTATCTACTAATATCACTGAGCAGCTTTTTTGCTGATGTCTGGGTGTAACTCCAACAATCCAAGAAAGTATGTACTTAAATATTGTTATCCTAAATCTGATCTTATTGTCATCTTATTATGCATTTTAAATGTACGACATATTGTTTGTAACTATTTGCTATTGTGTACAGAAGGTATATCAAACCTGGCAATATTTAAACAATAAATTAACAGCTGAGTATTTGCCAACATACATGTAGTGTAGCATTTTAAGTTCATTATTCTTTATGAATGATTGAAAAATGCAGTTTACCACATACTTTGTATATTTGAGGCGTGTCCTGGGGAAACCAGGCTTAATGTAGGTGCGTAAAGTGTCATCCCGGATTAGCCTGTGCGGACTGTAGGACGGCACTTTTCTCCTACAATGGATTAAAGTTTAGAAAAGACTTCATTGAAACAGAAAATACCATAAAAGCGGCAAGTGCCGTCCTGGATTAGCCTGTGTGGACTGCTAAGGCTAATCCGGGACGATACTTTACGCACATGTATTAAGCCCGGGTTTCCCTTGACACGCCTCATTTATATCAAGAATTATGTCCTCCACAGTTGAGTCTGCCTTGTTTAAATGTGCCTATACATGCCTTGCAGGCTCTGACAGCGGAGGTGGTGAAGACAATTCGTGACATCATGGCCCTCAATCCTCTATACAGGTACACTGGCACCCTGAATGGTGAATGTGGCGTTATCTGTATATCAAAAGAGTTTTACTGTATTGTTTTTAGCTCACCTGAGCACAAAGTGCTCATGGTGAGCTTTTGTGATCGCCCGTTGTCTGTCGTGCGAGCGTGAGTGCATGCGTGTGTGCGTGCGTCGTAAACTTTTCATTAAACAACATCTCCTCCTAAATCGCTTGGCAGATTTTCGCCAAACTTCACTGGAATGATCCTTGGATGGACCTCTTTCAAAGTTGTTCAAATCTTTCCGGTCCGTTGCATATGTAGGTCACCAGAGCTTAAAATAGATTTAAAAAGTGAAAACTTTAAAAATCTTCTCCAATGAAAAATGCTCAGAGCTTTCATATTTGATATGTGACATCCTCTAGTGGTCCACTACAAAGATTGTTCAAATAATGCCCCTGGGGTCAAAACTGGCCATGCCCTGGGGGTCACATGGTTTATATAGACTTGTATAGCAAAATGCCTTAAAAAATCTCCTCTGAAACTGCAAGGCCTAGAGGTTTCATATTTGGTATGTAACATTGTATAGTGGTCCTCTACAGAGATTGTTCAAATGATGCCCCTGGGATAAAAACTGGCCACACCCTGGGGGTCACATGGTTTATATAGACTTAAATAGCAAAATGACTTTAAAAATCTTCTTCTCTGAAACCGCAAGGCCCAGAGGTTTCATATTTGGTATGTAACATTGTATAGTGGTCCTCTAAAAAGAATGTTCAAATGATGCCTCTGGGGTCAAAATTGGCCACACCCTGGGATCACATGGTTTATATAGACTTAAATAGCAAAATGACTTTTAAAATCTTCTCTCTGAAACTTCAAGGCCTAGAGGTTTCATATTTGGTTGGTAACATTGTATAGTGGTCCTCTACAAAGATTGTTCAAATGATACCCCTGGATTAAAAACTGGCCAAACCCCGGAAGTCACATATTTTATATAGACTTAAATAGTAAAATGACTTTAAAAATCTTCTCCTCTGAAACTGCAAGGCCTAGAGGTTTCATATTTGGTTGATAATATTGTATAGTGGTCCTTTACAAAGATTGTTAAAATGATGCCTCTGGGTTCAAAATTGGCCACGCCCCCGGGGGTCACATGGTTTATATTGACTTTAAAAGCAAAATGACTTTAAAAATCTTCACCTCTGAAACCGCAAGGCCCAGAATTTTTATATTTGGTATGTAACATTGTATAGTGGTTCCCTACACAGATTTTTCAAATAATGCCCCTGGGGTAAAAACTGGCCATACCCTGAAGGTCACATGGTTTATATTGACTTAAATACCAAAATGACTTTAAAAATCTCCTCTGAAATCTCAAGGCCTAGAGGTTTCATATTTGGTATGTAACATTGTATACCGTTAATACGCAGTCATAAGTCTAGACGTCTCATACGTCAAGAAGTTAAAATTCATTCCAGAAACGTATTTCTAATAATAACCATTCCATAAATCGAGTTAGAATGATCATAACACACAATCTGAAAATTGGCCAGAGTATGCCCTAATAAGTAGGTATATATGGTACAGTCTGCAGTAAATGCTTTGAAGGTGAAGAAATCGCTGCATAATCCTCTTTGACAGGTCTTGATGTAGACAAAAACCGGTTCCAGCTAGCTTAATTAGCAATATGCTGTACACGAAAATCATGGGTTTCGTCTGC
This sequence comes from Congeria kusceri, assembly GCA_027627225.1. Taxonomy (NCBI): domain Eukaryota; kingdom Metazoa; phylum Mollusca; class Bivalvia; order Myida; family Dreissenidae; genus Congeria; species Congeria kusceri. Next base: position 40,636,714 of record CM051025.1, read on the forward strand.
AAGTTTATTGATTTTTAGCTCACCTGAGCACAAAGTGCTCATGGTGAGCTTTTGTGATCGCCTGTTGTCCGTTGTGCGTGTGTGTGTGCGTGCGCCGTCACCTTTTCATTCAGACAACATCTCCTCCTAAACCGCTTGGCAGATTTTCATTTAACTTCACAGGAATGATCCTTGGGTGGACCTCTTTCAAAGTTTTTCAAATCTTTACAGTCCGCTGAATATGTAGGTCACCAGAGCTAAAAATAGATTTAAAAAGTGAACACTTAAAAAATCTTCTTCTATGAAACCGCAAGGCTCAGAGCTGTGACATCCTCTAGAGGTTCTCTACAAAGATTGTTCAAATTATGCCCCTGGGGTCAAAATGGGCCACGCCCTGGGGGTCACATGGTCGATATAGAATATATAGCAAAATGACTTTAAAAATCTCCTCTGAAACCACAAGGCCCAGAGGTTTCATATTTGGTATGTTACATCCTATAGTGGTCCTCTACAAAGATTGTTCAAATTATGCCACTGGGGTCAAAACTGGCCACGCCCCGGGGGTCTCATGGTTTATATAGACTTAAATAGCAAAATGACTTTTAAAATCTCCTCCTCTGAAACCGCAAGGCCCAGAGGTTTCATATTTAATATGTAACATCCTTTAGTGGTCCTTTACAAAGTTTGTTCAAATTATGCCCTTGGGGTCAAAACGGGCCACGCCCCGGGGCTCACATGGTTTATATAGAATATATTGCAAAATGACTTTAAAAATCTTCTGGTCTGAAACCACAAGGCCCAGAGGTTTCATATTTGGTATGTATCATCCTCAAGTGGTCCTCTACAAAGATTGTTCAAATTATGCCCCTGGGGTCAAAACTAGCCACGCCCAGGGGTCACATGGTTTATATGAACTCATATAGCAAAATGTCTTTTAAAATCTTCTTCTCTGAAACCGTAAGGCCCAGAGGTTTCTTATTTGGTATGTAGCATCATATACTGTAAACATATATAAATTTGTTGGTATTAAATTTTGTGGTTTCTTTAAAAATGACAATTTTGTGGATTTCAAATTTTGAAGAAAAAAAACAACATCCACCAGGGCTTGCATTAAGGGAAGTTTAGGTGTAATTTACTCTCAGTTTTTGTCACAGGACTTTAAAAATTGCAACCATGGAAGTTTCAGGACTTCCAAAATTGCAGCCATGGAGGTTTCATCATGTAATGATGAACAAGCTAGAAAAAAATTAAAGTGGTTCATCTTAATGTTTACCTCTTTAACTGAATAAATTGGCATATTATAAACATCTGATGAACAATAAATGACCTTGAACAAACCTTGAATTTTATACTTTATTACATTTCTGAAATGCTCAGGACTTATGTCATGCAATACTGTCAAAACTTCCAAATATTATGAGCAAATCTTTCAAAATCAGAGGCTAGGAAGTTCAAACTTCCAGATTTCAAAAGTTAATGAAAGCCCTGCATCCACAGTTTGACATCACTACTCTGTAAACTTGCAAGTCCGTCATTCAGTCTGGATTACATAATCATGGTCACCAAAAGATGTAATTAGAGATGTAATGGCAGATTTTGATCATGTACCAATTAAAATCATTTGTTTGGCCCCAGCTAGACCGTCAGCCAGCAATAAAATCAATACACATGCAGACAAATCCCATGATTTTCGTGTCAAGAATATTGCTAATTAAACTGGCTGAAACCAGTTATTGTCTACATCAAGACCTGTCAAAGTGGATTAGGCAGTCCCCAGTGATTTCACACTTCAACCATTTACTCAGACACTACCGTATATACCCACTTAAAAGAGTATATAATTGGCATTGTTAACATTGTGTTATGAACTTATTCTAACTGGACTGAAGAACTGCTTTTTATTGAAACACATATTTCTGCAGACGACTGTTTACATGTATATCGCTCACCAAATTGTGATTGATGAACTTTAGGTTAAAAATATGCTTATGGTTTGATGCATTATGTGTTATGTTAAAATACTTTAGATTTCCTTAACAATGGATTAAGTTGGTATAGATATTCTTATATGGTAAATATTAAATTTATGATTCATTATTGCACAAGCGATATGCTCTTTACATAGATGTCTTAATTGCTCATATTCAGCTTAAGAAGTGGATTTGCTGGTTGGTATCAGATGCGTAATTTATTCGTCGGCACTTGAATTTGTGGTTTTGTCTATCCACGAAATCCAGGAAAATTAGTGTCCCACAAATAATAATGATTTTACAGTAGTAGTCCTCTACAAAGATTGTTCAAATTATGCCCCTGGGGTCAAATCTGGTGGCACCCTGAGGGGTCACATGCTTTATATAGACTTAAATAGCAAAGTTACTTTAAAACTGGTAATGCCCCGGGGGGGTCACATGGTTTATATCAACTTTATTTGCAAAATGTCGTGAAAAATCTCCTCTGAAACCGCAAGGCCCAGAAGTTTTGTATTTGGTATGAAATACCTGAAGTGTTCCTCTACTAAAGATTGTTAAAATTATGCCCATGGGTCAAAACTGACCACACCTTAGGGTTCACATGCTTTATATAGACTTAAATAGCAAATTGACTTAAAAATTCTTCTCTGAAACCGCAAGGCCTAGAGGTTTCATATTTGGTATGTAACATCCTTATAGTGGTCCTCTTCAAATGTTGTTTAAATTATGCCCCTGGGGTCAAATCTGGTCACGCCCCGGGGGTCACATGGCTTAAATAGCAAAATGACTTTTAAAATCTTCTCCTCTGAAATGGCAAAGCCCACAGCTTTCCTATATTTGGTACGTAACATTGCATAGTGGTCCTCTCCAAAGATTGTTCAAAGTATGCCCCTGGGGTCAAATCTGGTGGCACCCCGAGGGGTCACATGCTTTATATAGACTTAAATAGCAAAGTTACTCTAAAAATCTTTACCTGAAACCGCAAGGCCCAGAAGTTGTTCAAGATTGTTCATATCATGCCCCTGGGATAAAAATAAGCCACGCTTCGGGGATGCAAATTCCAATTGGGTTACAAGGTCTCATGTGAGCGTCCTAGGGCCCTCAGGGCCCTCTTGTTGTGTAACTTGCAAACAGTTTGTTTGTTTTGAAAATCATAAACATATCACTGACTCGACCTTTTTTCAAAGTGAATAGTGCTCTTATACTGATAGATGGCTACCGTAATTACTCTGAGTTTTTGGACACTTAAAAAATAAACATAATTTGGGGTGTACAAATATTTAGTGACAGTAAAATATTTATTGCAATTTTGTCCATATATGTGTAGTTTATAAAAGACAAGGCGTTAATAATGAGACCTAGAACTACTGAGTGACCAGTGTGTCATCACCAATTAGCCCGGCAATGCAAGCTGTTAGTAACACCCATAGCAACAGTGTCGGTTTGACTTCCAATTTCTGTGATAAGACGCCGAACTGTGGCTATCGTCTACCAGGTTGTAACAGTAAGCATGTGACATGATTAGCACGTGGTCCGTGTCAAAAAGCATCGATCAGTACTACTGTACATGAACAATGCAAGCACTATCGATAGAGCATTAATTAATTAGTGTTCTAGGATACATTTCAAAGGTGTAAAAAATTTGGGAGATTTTTTTTTCATAAAAAATGTGTTCATTTGTGACAGTGCGCTTTTTAAGGTCAACAAGGTTTAAATTGGAATAATAAATGTTTCACACAGAAATTTATCATGTGTGCATATTTTCAAACTTTAAATTATTTACGTTTTTATGAAAGAATGTTGAATGTAATATTACAAGACAACAATAACACAAACAACTACAACATTAACAAGTTTTGATAAATAAATACCATTTAAAACCAGTGCCTGAAAATATACAGTCAACAACAATGGGTCACAAGATAGCTGTCCCAAAAAAAAGAGTTTAAAAAAATAAATTATTTTTGCTAAAAAAAAAGGGTGTCCGAAAATGTCGAGTGTCCAAAAATGTAGAGTATTTACGGTAATCAGAGAACTTGTGTGTGAATGTATTGGTGTTGCATTTCAGGGAGAATCTACACCAGATCATGCAGACTGGCCAGAGAGTGCTTGACAACCCTGTGTACATATGTGACCTCGGTAAGTAACTCTGCCATGTAGCTATGGATCCTGGCCCAACATGGTCCCTTTGCACTATGTATTACCATGTCTGTAAGTGAATCGCTTGAAAAGTTATGTTGGCTATTAAGTGTTGACAAAATGAAGGAATTGTATGGTACTTCACGTGAAATTACCTTAATCTTACTTTCTTTGTACACAGAATCACTTGCATGCCACGATAAAGTGATCCAGATCTGGGGCCGTATTCCAGAAACATCTTAAGTTATATCTTATTCTTAACCTTAAAATCAACATTTTGTGTAACTCATTACTTCTTTTGTACAGTGCATTGTGCTTACAGTTTATTAATTATAACTTACAGCATAAATATTTGTTCATAAAAACATTAAAAGAATCGCAAATATCTACTCAGTTTTTAAAATATAACAGTTTGACATTTTCAACTTAAGGGAAAATATTTTAAGATGCAATTAAGATGCTTTTGGAATACGAGCCCAGTTACTTAAATTCATTGCTTGATCCATATTATGTCCTGATAAGTTTTAACTAAAGTGTCAAGAGAAATTAAAGTCAGAGACTTAGTCATTCGCAATTGCAGTTACTTATTGAGTATCCTGATCAATACTAGTCCAGCGTTTTTCCTCATCACTTTGGGAATGGAACCGGTACCGGTCAAATTGGGCTAATTCGGGTCGTTTTCAGCCAAATTAGGAATTTTATCACTTTCATTAAAAAATGTCATAAAAGATATAAAAACAGTAAGTTACTTCCCTAGCTGTTAACAGTAACCATGGATTTTTCTCCGGCGCCCCGGTCCCTACGTCAATTTTTTTTTGGCGATGTGTCATATGACGTTATCTGGTGCGTTTTAGCTCTTAAAATTAAGGCTTACACGTTTTCAATTTTTTGTAAATGTTTAAACGAAATGAAATAAACGAAACATCACTGTTTAAACGGTATACCGTTGTAAGAATCATGATTAAAATACATGTATATTATACATGCATTGTTCTTGCAAAAACGGCAGGAGGATTTCCCCGTGCACGTTGTGCCTACGCGCGTCAAATGTTAAAGACCTGTATTTAGAAAGCACATGGTCGGTACACGGACGCTTTCCATGCGTGGAACGTGACGTCGTGGTTGTCAGCAGACATTTCGCGCTCTTTTGCAGAAAACACGGGTTGTACATAAACAAGACCGCTTGTGTTTACGAACCTACAACACTGAGCAGTAACAGTGGATAGGCTTTTCCGTTTACGAATCATATTAGCACATTTGAGACTGATTTTTCACAGTTTATTTATGAAATTTATTAAATAAGTGTGCATATAATAAAATACGAAAGCTCATTTACTATTTAGATCGATAATACGCTTGACGCATGTATAAGGTTACTTGTGTGTGGATACATGCTAACTGCGCCGATTGGTCAGTCATATTGTCATTCCAAAGCAATGATAAACTGAGCGTTTCTATTGGCTCATATCGATTTTAGTGCATGTTGAAACTCCGCCTACAGGGCGGTGCTTCCTAGTGATTGATTGCGGCTTAGGAATCACTGTAAATTCACTGACTTTGTAGAGTGGGTGTACATGTTTCTCGAGTGAAAAACGGCCATTGTGACGTAAAAGATCGTCGGTCTGCTGCAGTCAACAGCCAATTAATTGATCAAATACACGTGCCCCGATCGATGTTTATAAGCGAAACACTAATTTTAGGCGCCCCGGATATATTCAAGTTAAAATTTCAGCACCCGGGAACCAGGGCGCTAAAATGGCCTGGGGAACTTCCTGCAGCCTTGCGTGGAGGTTTACGCTTGGGTAAAACAAAAGTAAAATACTTTTCAGGGTCTTTTTGGATTTTTTTTTTTACATTTGGGAATTTTTTTAATTCAATTGTGGAAAAATGGTCAGAAAATCGGATTGGGAATGGTACCGTTTTTCAGTACCGACTTAATATAGAGGAAAAACGCTGTAGTCCCTTGACTGGTCTGAGCAATTGATGTCAGAGACAGAAACGTCTTTGTCAGTAGCACTTTTTGAGTATCCTACTACATAGCAGTCAAATAATTTGTGTCCTAATACATGTGTTTAGTAATGACTGACTTAATGTCCTGAGTATCAGTAATTGATTACAGTGTTTTGAATAGTTCCATTGATTTCTCAGGTGCGGCACTTACATCAGCTGATCCTGAACAGTTGCAGCAGGTCATTGAAGAGACAAATGTAAGTTAACACAGTTAACTCTAGTTGCTCTAGTCGAGCTGTGTATTAAGTGTGTGAGAGAACATAAAAAGTTTCATTAACATGAATCACTAATCTGAAATACAGTTAACCTTCTATGTGTTTATGAACACAGTCATTATATCCCCACAAACGAAGTTTAGGGGGGTGTATAAAAGTGGGCTTGTGGGTCTGTCTGTCGGTCTGCCGGTCTGTTGGTTTTTGGTTTCCGGATGATACCTCAAGAAAAGCTTGACATATTCAAAAAAAATTTTGGTACACATTTGTAACATCATAAAATACAGGTCAAGTTTGATGTTAGTAACAAATCACTAAATTTTGACAGAGTTATGGCCCCTTTTCGACTTAAAATTCCCTAAAAACATGGTTTCTGGATGATCACTCAAGAAAGGCTTGACATATTCAAATAATTTTTGGTACATATGTGTAACATCATAGAATACAGGTCAAGTTCAATGTTGGTCACAAACCACCAAATTTTGACAGAGTTATGGCCCCTTTTTGACTTAAAATTCCCTAAAAACATGATTTCTGGACGATAACTTAAGAATGGTTTGACATGTTCAAATAATTCTTGGTATACATGTGTAGCATCATACAATACGGGTCAAGGGGGACTTTGGTTACAAACCACTCAATTTTGACATAGTTAAGGCCCTTTATTTGACTTAAATTCCCTAAAAACATGGTTTCCTGAGGATAACTCATCAATGGCTTGACATATTTAAATAATTATTGGTACACATGTGTAGCATCATAAAATACAGGGCAAGTTGAACTTTGGTTACAAACCACTAAATTTTGACACAGTTATGGCCCCTTTTTAGCTTGACTCTTCGAAGAAAAAGCAAGCTATTCTACTCGCCCATGCGTCGGCGTCCGAGCTCGGTTAAAGTTTTTAGGTAAGCTAGTTCCTCAGGAACGGCTTGAGGGATTTCATTCAAACTTAAAACATTTATGCCCCACATTAAAATGAACCTATAGGCCAAGTGTGGTGACTCTAGATTGAAATTTTTCAAAATTATGGGCCTTTTTATACCTTAAATTTTTACATATAAGCATATGGACAGGTTAAAGTTTTTCGGTAAGCTGGTTTCTCAGGAATGGCTTAATGGATTTCATTCAAACTTAGAACACTTATTCCCTATATTAAAATGAACTTATAGGCCAATTTTTATAACTCTAGTGTGAAATTTGTCAAATTTATGGGCCTTTTACACTTAAAAATTTTACATATAAGCTATATGGAAAGGTTCTTTTCGGTAAGCTAGTTTCTCAACTTTTTGTTTCCGCTCTCTAAACTCGAGAACGGATTAAGCGATTGTAATGAAACTTCAAACATAGAGACCTTATAGCGAGACCTCGCTTAGGATTGCATATGGGATGGATGGGGTCAAGGTCATTGGTACTAAACATATAAAAACAGTTTCCGCTCATAAACTTTAGAACGTATTGAGATATTTTAATAAAACTTAATACATAGATACCTTATATCAAGACCTCACTTGCGATTGCATGTGGGGTGGGCGGGGTCAAGGTCAAGGTCGATGTTAGTAAAATAGAAAAACGGTTTCCGCTCAATAACTTAAGAAGGCGTTGTGATATTTTAATGAAACTTAATACATAGATACCTTATATCGAGACCTCGCTTGGAACTGCATATGAGTTAGGTGGGGTCAAGGTCACTGTTACTAAAAATAGAAAAAATGTTTCCGCTCAATTACTTAAGAACGCATTGAGATATTTTAATGAAACTTTATACATACATACCTTATATAGAGACCTTGCGTGGGATTGCATTTAGGGTGGGTGGGGTCAAGGTCAATGTTACTAAAAGTAGAAAAACGGTTTCCGCTCAACAACTTGAGAACGCATTGAGATATTTTAATGAAACTTAAAACATGCATACTATATATCGATACCTCTCTTGGAATTGCGTATAGGGTCATGGTCAAGGTCACTGTTACTAAAATTAAAAAACAGTTTCTGCTCAATAACTTGAGAACGCATTAAGATACTTTAATGAAACTTTATACATAGACACCTTATATAAAGGCTTGGGATTGCATATGGGATGGGTGGGATCAAGGTCAGGGTCACTGTTACTGAAAATAGAAAAACGGTTTCCGCTCAATAACTTGAGAATGCATTGAGATATTTTAATGAAACTTAATACATTGATACCGTATATCGAGACCTCGATTGGGATTGCATATGGGGTTGGTTGGGTCAAGGTCACTTTTACTTAAATAGAAAAACGGGTTCCGTTCAAAAACTTGATAATACATTGAGATATTTTAATTAACTTAATAGATAACTTATATTGAGACCTTGCTTGGGATTATATATAGGGTGGGTGGGGTCAAGGTCAAGGTCTCCATTACTTAAAATAAAAAATGGTTTTCGCTCAATAGCTTGAGAACACATTGAGACATTTTTATGAAACTAGACCTCCCTTGGTATTGCATATGGGGTGGGTGGGGTCAAGGTAACAGTTACTAAAAACAGACAAACAGTTAACGCTCAAAAGCTTGAGAACACATTGAGATTTTTAATGAAACTTAATAAATAGATACCTTATATCGAGACCTCGCTTGGGATTGCATATGGGGTTGGTAGGGTCAAGGTCAAGTTCACTATTACTAAAAATTTTATTGATGTGCTGACTTCAATGCATTTCGTTCAAAAAATTTAGTTTTTGTGGAATTTCCATATTATTTTAGAAAAAAAATGCCAGTAACTCTGACAAGCACAAGAAAAGTCAAGCGCGCTGTCCTCCGACAGCTCTTGTTGACTTAAATTCCTGAAAAACATGGACAATAACTCATGAAAGGCTTCACATATTTAAATTATTTTTGGTACATAGGCGTAACATCATAAAATACAGATAAAGTTCAACTTTGGTCACAAACCACTAAATGTTGACAGAGTTATGGCTCCTATTGAAATTAAATTATTCCAAATACACTGCTCACCATTCACAAATTAAAGCATTCTTTCCCTGTCCATTTCTTTCGAATGGATGTCATAGTTTTGTGACAAGGTCATATTGTGGGGGTATATCCGTCACTCATGTAACAATTCTAGAGTTAGTAGTAGATCATCTGAAAAGATGATATTGCGATCCTTTCCTAAACATGTATGCAGTAGTTCATACAATAAAACTCATTTGTGTGTACATTAAAGCAATGAGCAGTGCACAGACCTATAAACAATGTGCTCAGTTACGTTAGTAAAGGAACATACAATACAACTATACCATTTGTGTGTACATTAAAGCAATGGGTAGTGCACTGACAACCAAACAATGTGCTCAGTTACGTTAGTAAAGGAACATACAATACAACTATGCCATTTGTGTGTACATTAAAGCAATGAGCAGTGCACTGACAACCAAACAATGTGCTCAGTTACGTTAGTAAAGGAACATACAATACAACTATGCCATTTGTGTGTACATTAAAGCAATGGGTAGTGCACTGACCACCAAACAATGTGCTCAGTTACGTTAGTAAAGGAACATACAATACAACTATGCCATTTGTGTGTACATTAAAGCAATGGGTAGTGCACTGACAACCAAACAATGTACTCAGTTACGTTAGTAAAGGAACATACAATACAACTATGCCATTTGTGTGTACATTAAAGCAATGGGTAGTGCACTGACAACCAAACAATGTGCTCAGTTACGTTAGTAAAGGAACATACAATACAACTATGCCATTTGTGTGTACATTAAAGCAATGAGCAGTGCACAGACCTATAAACAATGTGCTCAGTTACGTTAGTAAAGGAACATACAATACAACTATGCCATTTGTGTGTACATTAAAGCAATGGGTAGTGCACTGACCACCAAACAATGTGCTGAGTTACGTTAGAATTGGTAGCACTTTTTTTTGTTTAATCATAATTTTACTCAGTATCAATGCGCATCTTATGAACAATGTGCATCTAAAATCGCAGACGTTATAGCTGTGTTGACCCACACCAGTAGCTGGAATGATTGTATTGCTAACTTTGTGCCCTGTGTTGCAGATTCCTGCACGCCTGGAGCTGGTTCTGTCACTGTTGAAGAAGGAGTTTGAGCTCAGTAAGCTGCAGAAGAAGATAGGCAAGGAGGTAACTATCACTGTGTTCTTCTGTGGTGTAAGGCAAGAAGGTAACTGCCACTGTGTACTTCTGTGTTGTAAGGCAAGGAGGTAACTATCACTGTGTACTTCTGTGTTGTAAGGCAAGAAGGTAACTGTCACTGTGTACTTCTGTGTTGTAAGGCAAGGAGGTAACTATCACTGTGTACTTCTGTGTTGTAAGGCAAGTAGGTAACTGTCACTGTGTCCTTCTGTGTTGTAAGGCAAGGAGGCAACTGTCACTGTGTCCTTCTGTGTTGTAAGGCAAGGAAGTAACTGTCACTGTGTCCTTCTGTGTTGTAAGGCAAGGAGGTAACTGTCACTGTGTCCTTCTGTGTTGTAAGGCAAGGAGGTAACTATTACTGTGTCCTGTGTTGTAAGGCAAGGAGGTAACTATTACTGTGTCCTTCTGTGTTGTAAGGCAAGGAGGTAACTATCACTGTGTCCTTCTGTGTTGTAAGGCAAGGAGGTAAGTGTCACTGTGTCCTTCTGTGTTGTAAGGCAAGGAGGTAAGTGTCACTGTGTCCTTCTGTGTTGTAAGGCAAGGAGGAAAGTGTCACTGTAGTGTTTTATCCAGGAAGGCAGAGGGGCGTGGCACAATAGATTCAAAAAGGGCATTTTAGAGCGCTGTGTTCTTTTAAAAGGGAACATGTGTTCAGTGTGTTGGCTATAGGTATCATATTTATAAGTACAAATTTTATATTAAAAAACAACATATAAAGGCATGTTAGCACACTCTTGTACCAAATACAAGTTTTGGCACACGCAATATTCAATATTCACACGGATTAAATTAACGACAAAAACATATTGTATGTTGTATATCTGATGAACGTGTTTATTTTATGTAATTCTCTTTATATAACGTAAGTAGTACGCTGCGTGTTTTACTATAAACTTGATTGTGATTGTCCGTAACGTACGGAGAAATGTGGGAAGCAAATTCTGTGGATCACATAATTATATTCTTAGTAATTATTAGGGATGCGACCGAATATTCGAATATCGGACAATATTCGAATGTAAAAACACGAATCCGAATATTCGATTTTCAAATTTATTTAAAGAACAAAACTTCTTTTAAAAAATCGTGTTTTTTTCCAGTTTTATTGCAAAGTTAACATGAATTCCAGTCGTATTTCCTGCCGAGCAGGTGGGCGGGGACAGTGTAACGTTTTTACAACACATGCCAAACATGTCCAATTAACGACAATTGATAATTGGCAGGGGGGCCATGTCTTTACAAGGGCCGCGAATTAACAGTTTTGTAGGAGGCGCGAATATGACGCATTGTATCAACAAATAACAAAACTGGGCCATGTTGTGATAACCGTTCCACAGTTTGCACAAGGTGTACATTGTTGTTTATTATCCTTAAGTGACATCTATACGGTTAACTTGTTTATGGTAAATTACAATTAATCTCTAAGTAAACCAATCAAAATGAATCCATTATTAGCCAATCAATTTCTTTAACAAAATTAGCATGATCTGGTCAATCTTTATATAAGTCACTTGTAAATTATTCCACATTATATCAACACCGTATATATCACAAGAGTCTTTATTAATAAATAATGCCACCATCACGTTTTTGGAAGTATTTTACGCTGTCATTAGACAAAACCCAGGCAACGTGTAATCTGCACAGCAGATACAAGCTTCATGGTTCTGAAAAAAGAACGGAACGATTTGCAAATTAATTAACAATATCTTACATTTCTTTATATTTGCCTAACACTCGCTAAATTATATCGCTCATTTACTACTGAAACCAGGTAAAACAACAACGTGCACGTAGTATGCATATTTCGGATGGATAAATATTCGGACTAAGTGCGGTATATTGTAGTATATAATAGTATTTACTAAACGAATATTCAAATATATTCGAATACCTAAAACGAATATTCAAATATTGATTTCCGTATTCGGTCCCATCCCTAGTAATTATATATCGATACTTTATATTTACAAACCTAAAGATTCGTAGCAAATAATTACCTTTCAGTTCCGTCTGTCCTCTGCACACATTTTAATAAACTAATGGTATTTTTTGCCACTTGTACACTCTTCTTTCGAATTTGTGCCAACGTCCGTTTGCACGACGTCATTTTCCGTCTTCACAAATATAAGCAACAAGTTAATGAAAAAAACTTTTTCACAAATTATTGTCCGACGATTTAACACGCAAGTACAAAAACAATATACAATAAGATAATTTACTGCATGTCCAATGCACTGATCAAAACTGCTTTACGTATGTAAGGTTTTAATTGGGAACGTTTGAAAATAAAATAGAATCTGTAATGAAAACTTCTGTGTAAGGCCATCTTAAAGGACACGTCCGGGAATATTTTGTAGGAGCTTGTTGTTGTTTTTTTTACATTTGGGGCCCAAAAGGTGTTGACAGGTAATTCATATTTGACATGCATACCAGTATATAACTTGGTTCCCTTTCACATCTCAAGTTTCTAGACAGAGAAACCGACTACCCGGTGACCGGTATTTGACCCGAAGTTAAGCTACTAAAGGTAATTATTTGTAATTTTACATTTTCGCAGTGCTGAAAGTATCAAGCTTACGATCATTAGTACAGTAATCGCTTAAATCAAATCGCTTAGAAACGTGTGTCGGCAATAATTCGAGCACAGTAGTCGATTCAGTCAAATCGATTAGTAATGCATGTGTGCAATAAATCAAGCACTGTCAGAGCGATAATAATATAAAACAGTGTGTGCCCTTTTCGCAGACATAGGGCCGATAAAAGTGTTGAAGATGCAATTAAGATCGTTATCGATTAGGTCGAGTGGCGGCTTTTGCCTTTGAAAAGGGCCAAGTGGCGCTTGAAAAAGGGCATGGCGCCGCGCCGCGCAGAAAGGGCCTGGATAAAACACTACACTGTGTCCTTCTGTATTATAAGGCAAGGAGCTAACTGTCACTGTGTCCTTCTGTGTTGTAAGGCAAGGAGGAAACTGTCACTGTGTCCTTCTGTGTTGTAAGGCAAGAAGGAAACTGTCACTGTGTCCTTATGTGTTTTACGGCAAGGAGGAAACTGTCACTGTGTCTTTCTGTGTTGTAAGGCAAGGAGGTAACTATTACTGTGTCCTTCTGTATTGTAAGGCAAGGAGGTAACTGTCACTGTGTCCTTCTGTGCTGTAAGGCTAGGAGTTAAGTGTCACTGTGTCCTTCTGTATTGTAAGGCAAGGAGGTAACTGTCACAGTGTCCTTCTGTGCTGTAAGGCAAGGAGGTTACTGTCACTGTGTCCTTCTGTGTTGTAAGGCAAGGAGGTAACTATCACTGTGTCCTTCTGTGTTGTAAGGCAAGGCAGTAACTGTCACTGTGTCCTTCTGTGTTGTAAGGCAAGGAGGTAACTATCACTGTGTCCTTCTGTGTTGTAAGGCAAGGAGGTAACTATCACTGTGTCCTTCTGTGTTGTAAGGCAAGGAGGTAACTGTCACTGTGTCCTTCTGTGTTGTGAGGCAAGGAGGTAACTATCACCGTGTCCTTCTGTGTTCTTAGGCAAGGAGGTAACTGTCACTGTGTCCTGTGTTGTAAGGCAAGAAGGTAGCTGTCACTGTGTCCTTCTATGTTGTAAGGCAAGGAGGTAACTGTCACTGTGTACTTCTGTGTTGTAAGGCAAGAAGGTAATTGTCACTGTGTCCTCCTGTGTTGTAAGGCAAGAAGGTAACTATCACTGTGTATATTCTGTGTTGTAAGGCAAGAAGGTAACTGTCGCTGTGTCCTTCTGTGTTGTAAGGCAAGAAGGTAACTGTCACTGTGTCCTTCTGTATTGTAAGGCAAGAAGGTAACTGTCACTGTGTCCTTCTGTGGTGTAAGGCAAGAAGGTAACTATCACTGTGTCCTTCTGTGTTGTAAGGCAAGGAGGTAACTGTCGCTGTGTCCTTCTGTATTGTAAGGCAAGAAGGTAACTATCACTGTGTATATTCTGTGTTGTAAGGCAAGAAGGTAAGTGTCACTGTGTCCTTCTGTGTTGTAAGGCAAGAAGGTAACTGTCACTGTGTCCTCCTGTGTTGTAAGGCAAGAAGGTAACTGTCACTGTGTCCTCCTGTGTTGTAATGCAAGGAGGTAAGTGTCACTGTGTATATTCTGTGTTGTAAGGCAAGAAGGTAAGTGTCACTGTGTCCTTCTGTGTTGTAAGGCAAGAAGGTAACTGTCACTGTGTCCTTCTGTGTTGTAAGGCAAGAAGGTAACTGTCACTGTGTCCTCCTGTGTTGTAATGCAAGGAGGTAAGTGTCACTGTGTATATTCTGTGTTGTAAGGCAAGAAGGTAACTATCACTGTGTTCTCCTGTGTTGTAAGGCAAAAGGTAACTGTCACTGTGTCCTGTGTTGTAAGGCAAGGAGGTAACTATCACTGTGTACTTTTGCTTTGTAAGTCAAGGAGGTAACTATCACTGTGTCCTGTTTTTTTGTCGGTCCGGCATACTGAAGGCACAGCAGTTTTATCCAGCCATTCTCTATATACAGTCATCTACAAATCTAGACTAGTAAACAAATGTATACAAGCATTAAATCTATGTATCTTATTAGACGTACGATTATGGACATCCTTATTGGTGGGGGTGTGTGTGTGTAGGGGGGGGGGGGGGCGAAATGCCAGTCCAAAAAAAAGGGGTACCACCAACACAACTGTTTGTTTATTTTGAACCTCCAACCAACAGAATAGGAAAAAGTCAGAAACCCCCCAGCACCACATTAATATTACTTTAGGCTTGACACCCACCACCAATACAACTAAAATTTTCCCACACCGCCGCTTTTTTGTTTATTTGTTCTTTATGACGGGGGCTGCCGCCCCACACCCCTTCTTTATATTTCTTTTTCATCAACTTGACTACCGCTATGTTGTTGACCATGTTTATGAACGTGTTTTTGTCTGTTGAACAGTGTTGGACATTGAACATGGCAAAGAGCGACATGTATGCAAAATTGTGCACCTTACCAGCGCAAACATCACCAATTGGCAACTTTGTCCAGGAAAACTAATTACAATATGATGTCAGTTGTACAGATTTATTTATCGTTGAAAGTGCCTATAGGAGCACTTAAGTTGTTGCCCGCCCATTGTTATCCTAAAATTCGGCTATGAAAAATTTGGTGCGCGTTATACATACGGTAACAATAATTTTCAGCCATGTTTTTTTGTTCAAGATTTTAGTTATATTTTCGTTATATTTGTTTTATATTTAATTAATATTTTTTTATTAGCAAGACACTGCATTCTAATTACCTTGCAATCATATTTCCGATTTGAACACAGTCATTGATAACAACACGTGTTACAACTGAGAAGAGTGAAAGCGTGACGTCATCATTTAGCCAGGCCTCTAAATATGCAAACTGTTAGCAACAACCATAGCAACGGTGTCGGTTTGACTTCAACAATTCTTTGATGTGAGTGCTGAGCTGGGGCCATTGTCTAACAATTTGTAGCACTAAGCGTGTAACACGATTAGCATGTGGTCAGTGAAAAAGCATCAATTAATACTACTGTACCAAAACAATGCAAGCATTGTTGATAGAGGAAATGTCAAGGGTATGAAAAAAATCAGACAATTTTTTGTCACAAAATATACATGTATTGAATATATGAAATGGAGATTGTGTTACGGTATTAAAATACTAATATGAATATTTACGTTCAATTTGGATTAATATGTGTTTTTGGCACAAGGTAATTATGTATGCGTATCTGAAATTTTTATTGATTACGTTCTTATGGAAGTAAATTTAGTACAATACTCCAGAACAACAAAAAAAAAACATAGACAAAATTTGGAAAAATAACATCAACAGAAATTAACGAACAACAGCTGCAAATTGTTTCCAGTTTTTTCCCCTCAAATTTTGCTTCAAAAATATAATGTGCATTATACATGGGTCTTTCACAGCAATCAAGCTATGAAAACAGCTCGTATGTTTTCATACCCAATAATTATCGTACCACATCAAATAATGGGTACTCAATACACTTCGTAATAATAAGCACCGACTGTTGGCTGTTTTATGAGTTTCAATTCGTTATGAGTTTCAATTCAAAAAGATCGGTGACAAAATTACCTCCTAACAACACAATTTTCCTGCCCTATTAACATTTGTATATATATATATATTTTTTGACACTCTTTACCAATTATTGGTGTTTATCGATTCGGATTAGTGTAATTATGTGTGTATGTGTATTCTGATTATTAGTGTGTAACTCTATTCTGATTATGTGTGGATCTCTATTCTGATTATGTGTGTATCTCTATTCTGATTATGTGTGTATCTCTATTCTGATTGTGTGTATCTCTATTCTGATTATGTGTGTATCTCTACACTGATTATGTGTGTATCTCTACACTGATTATGTGTGTATCTCTGCACAGAATTGGTGGGTATGTACGTCTATTCTGATTTGTACCTTTGCATGTACCTCCATTCTTACACATGTCTATTCTGGTAATGCATGTATCTCCATTCTAACACAGGTCTATTCTGGTAATGCATGTATCTCCATTCTCTACAGGTCTATTCTGGTAATGCATGTACCTCCATTCTAACACAGGTCTATTCTGGTAAGGCATGTACCTCCATTCTAATACAGGTTGAAGAGAAGGTGAAGAAGCAGCACCGGGAGTACATTCTGCGAGAGCAGCTCAAGATCATCAAGAAGGAGCTTGGCATTGAGAAGGATGACAAGGATGCCATCGAGGAGAAGTTCCGCGAGAGGCTCAAGGTGAGGTCATGTGTAAGAGGCTCAATATGAGGTCATGTGAGAGGCTCAAGGTCAGATCACATGTGAGAGGCTGTAGGTGAGGTCATATGTGAGAGGCTCAAGCTAGGGTTATATGTGAGAGGCTGTAGGTTAGATAATATTTGAGAGGCTCAACGTTAGATCACATGTTAGAGGCTCAAGGTGAGGTCATATGTGAGAGGGTCAAGGCGAGGTCATATGTAAGAGGCTCAAGGTGAGATCATATGTAAGAAGCTCAAGGTGAGGTCATATGTGTAAGAGGCTCACAGTGAGGTCATGTGTAAGAGGCTCAAGGTGAGGTCATATGTGAGAGGCAGTAGGTGAGGTCATATGTCACGCATAATGTGTAAGAGGCTCAAGATGAGGTCATATGTGAGAGGCTCAATGTGAGGTTATGTGTAAGAGGCTCAAGGTGAGGTCATATGTGAGAGGCTGTAGGTGAGGTCATGTGTGAGAGGCTGAAGGTGAGGTCATATGTGAGAGGCTGTAGGTGAGGTCATATGTGAGAGGCTCAATGTGAGGTCATGTGTGAGAGGCTGTAGGTGAGGTCATATGTGAGAGGCTCAATGTGAGGTGTGTGAGAGGCTGTAGGTGAGGTGATATGTGAGAGGCTCAAGGTGTGGTCATATGTGAGAGGCTCAATGTGACGTCATGTGTGAGAGGCTCAAGGTGAGGTCATATGTGTAAGAGGCTCAATGTGAGGTTATGTGTGAGAGACTGAATGTGAGGTTATGTGTAGGAGGCTCAAGGTGATGTCATAGGTGAGAGGCTGAAGGTGAGATCATATGTGAGAGGCTCAATGTGAGGTTATGTGTAAGAGGCTGAAGGTGAGGTCACAGGTGAGAGGCTGAAGGTGAGATCATAATTAATATGTGAGAGGCTGTTCGTCAGATCACATGTGAGAGGCTCAAGGTGAGGTCATATTTAAGAAACTCATGTTCAGATAATACCTTCTGTATATGTTAATCCATCTGTGTTAATATAAACAATACTTTTTTATCATTGTATTCCTTAGTGATTTAGCATTGCAGGCCGTTGTTTGTTATTTAAGGACCTGGTTGTTCCGGAGCATGTACAGACTGTGATAGATGAGGAACTGAACAAGCTGGGTACGCTGGACAACCACTCCTCTGAGTTCAGGTACTCTCTCTACCAGGTTCAAATATGGACATACTATCAATCACTCCTATGAGTTGAGATACAGCTACATAAGATGGAATTACAGGAATAAAGGGGTTGACGGAATGTACAATGTTCAAGAACTATCTTTGATGTTTGTGCTCTCTGTTTACTGTATAAATGTGGAAATGTTTGCGAATTTCGGGAATAAGAAGATATTGCTAATACTTCTGTCAGCAAAACATTGCATCTATTGCCAATATAGAAATTTACTAACACATCGGTGGCAGATAGGTATATGTGTACGTTACTCCATCCATTAAAATCTTATAGTGTCTACATTTGTAGTAGGCAGAGTACCATGTAAAAATAAATTGTTTTAATGTTGAAAAAATATAAACAAATACATTGTTTGAACAAGTGTAGTTTATGCTGACATTTACAACATCACATCATGATCATGAAAAGCGTGGGTAACTGTGTATGCAACAGTGATATAAACTTTTTGTGTAACAGTTTTGTAGCGATAAAACAACAAATTTATGTGATATGTATCACAAACGTCCAGTGTACTTATCATATATTATTACACAGTCTTTTGTTGACACCATTGACATTTCCTTTAAAATGCAAAAAATCAGTTATGCCGTATTGATACTGCTATTGTGATTAAGAACCAGGTTGTATGTGTGTGGTGTTGTATATTACAGTGTGACACGTAACTACCTGGACTGGCTGACTAGCCTGCCATGGGGCAAGTACAGCAGTGAGAACCTCAACCTGGCACAGGCACAAGAGATCCTAGAGGAAGACCACTACGGCATGGACGACGTCAAGAAGAGGATCCTGGTCAGTGGTTACTTTGTTATGCCTCCCATCAAAGATGGCAGGGTATATTGGTTTGCTAATGTCTGTCAGTCAGTCAGTCTGTCAGTGGACGGTAAGACCACATTCGTTTTTTACGCTCACTAAGTCCAACAGTTTTCATCCAATATTCACCAATCTATAAAAATGTTTGTGGGCATTACATCTAGGCCAAGTTTGATCATCAGCCAAATCGTCAAATTATCTTTCTCAAGACCCCAAGTACTGGTTCTACCAAGTCAATTGACTTTCAGCACAATCCAGCACAATCAAGCTAAAATAAATACGTGTAAACTCAACTTAGAAACAATGTTACTTTTCCACATTGATAAAAACAGTGAAAAAGTAAACTTTTTAACCTACAATAAATAGGATCTGTTGTACAGGATCTATTCTACACGTCCACATGCTGTTCCATTGTTTTAGATTTGTAAATGTACAACTTCAAAATCTGTGTGAGGAATGGCATTGATGATCAATCTGTGTAAAATTATTACAGAGTTGTGCCATCTTTCTTCTAGAAATTCTGGATATGCCTTGATCAATGGACCAAAACTTGCAAAATCATGCAAGATATTCTTTTCAAGATCAAAACTAGTGATGGGCAAATCAGTTGAAAATGGCCAGTCGATTAATCGACATTGTCGACCAGTTCAACCGATGCGATAATCAGTTATAAGAATAGTTATGTGCGATATCTTTTCCATTATTTACAACAGGATATATCAAGGTAAATGCGTAAATAAATTGCATATTTATGTTACTCTTAATAATAATCTACTATGTTTGGAGTAAAGAAATAAAATTTTTGTTTGATATTGTATTTAAACTAGTTAATATTTTAGTTAAAAACAGCTGTTTAAAAACTAGCAATCATATACAGTGATCAACAGTAGAGCTAAGTTAAACAATAAGAAGATCTAATATTAATCTGACATGGCTTTTACAGTACAAATTAAATGAAGATGATAAAGTTCTCATATGAGTGTTATGTTAGCACATATAATTTAATTTCCCTGTAGTGGTACAGCTTTTTGATATGCGTTTATTGCTGGGAATAAGATAATAATAAATAAGATTATATAAATTAATAAAGACAATAGACTTTAATTAATCATCTTTGATTTTAGAATAGTGCATTGTATATTTTTAAAAGATCTGTTGGAAAAAGTGGGTGGGAAAAGAAAATAAAATCGGGTTTTGTGCATGTATAAGTCGCATTGTTGATGAGAATCCACTTGCATTTTAAAATAAATGTACTTGACCAAAGTTTATCTGAACGAAAAATGCATAAAAAACTGTTACAAAACACTACATATTAAACATTTATCTTTTTTAGATTAATTGATTGCCGGACTTTGAAGTCGGCGATCGTGATCACAAATGTTAGCACGACGATTATTTATCTCCAGTCGATTATCGGCCCATTGCTAGTCAAAACAGTAGTCATGAGCATAGACTATACCCTTAAGAACTCAAGGAAGTGTTTATACCTATTTGTGGTGATAATCTGACAGGCGCAAACCTTGTGACCAGATAAATTTAGAGAGTGTTAGTCAATATTAGGTCAAACATATGCATCTAGGATTTTAGTGGCATATAAGTTGTTTTTTTGTATGTTGTTGAAAAAACTTGTTGTCAATGTGCACAGGAGATGATCGTAAGTATTGATGATTGTGAATGTTTATTAATTTCCCAGACGATCAAACTGCTCAAGTGAATATTTCTGACTTCTCTGTATGTAAACCTTGTTAATTCTAGAACATTTTGTCATCCCTGTATGACCAAGTTTTCCTGTTCTATATACATGCAATATGCTTATGACATCTTCCATTTAAGAACGTAAAAGTTCCGTCAAATTTCCGTCAAATTTTATAAAACGTGATTTTTTTAATTAAATTTGATCCCCTGAGAAAAAAAAAAATTATGTTAATATAATACAACAATAGAATCAAGAAAAATCAAAATAGCCGATGTTATTTTACACTGATGTGAAAAAATAAATAAATAATTGATAAAAATTCATCGTCTTTTTGACGGACTGAACTCCCAGCTTCTTCACCAGTTCGGCCCATATAGGCATTTTTCGACTAATTCGAACTTTTATGTCCAACAAAGAGAATTTGTTGTTGGGGTAGGTATTGCTTTGCATTCATTTTGCTTTGAATTTCATTTTTTCAATTATTTTGCAAAATAAAGGATTTAGAATTATGTAGATTATGGACAATGAATTTCTGTCAAAAAAGCGACGTTCGCAAAAACAGTCCATCTACTCGGTTATTGTGTACGTATGTGGTTGGTGGGGAGTCTAACACAGTGTTAGTCTAAGTTCTTTCTTGAGATACAGATGGTTTCTCAAGTTTTGAAGCCATAATCGGAAATTTAAAGTAAAAAAAATGTGCGATCGTAATTTCTGTCAATTTTTGTAATTGACGTTCGCACAGTCGTTGCCCAGTTTTACTTGTGACCGGTTTGACTTGACCCCTGAAAAGAAACTGCGATTAAATCCATGCGTATCCGAATGCAAAAACATGGCCGACACGATGCACATCATTACGTGATGCAAATTATTTTGTGTAAGTATGTGTCTGTCAAACGATTTGAACGTTCGCAATTGTTGACGATGGCAACATTAAGTACTTATATATGTTTGTATACATTTTAAAGCAGAGAAAACATATTATAGTTGAGATGTATGTAGTAAATTGATGAACGCATTTTCGTCTGTTGCTACCAATGGCTCTTTATGCTTTGTGGAGTTGTGAATGTCATTGTTTGACGGACTTACTTGTTGCATACGTCATATTTCGACAGACACCACTGAAGTTGAATAAATCAGTATCTGACATGTTCTATGCAGAGATAGTACTTCCTTTGCATACAGTTTTCAATCTTTTGTTACTTTTGATAAATGTTGATTACAACAATAATGGGAATGTTTAATTTTTAACTTTTTAAAATTGGGAACATAAAAATATCCGTCAAATATTCTGTCAAATTATGACATTAGCAACATAAAATTTAAAATGTGATTTAAATTTTTTAAAAGTCAGCTAGAATTTTTATTTTCATTATTTTGTCTTAGTATAATAGCAATCTTATCCTCTATATTAAAAAAACTGCATTTTTTTTATATAAACGAAAACAATTCTTTGGGAGCTATTTTGACGGAAATTTTATGTTCTTAAATGGAAGATGCCTTATGACAAATGTAATATGTTTGCTCATGTTTGAACAAACCTGATTCTGATATCTTTAATAGTTCTAGAACACTGGACATGATGAACAGTCAGTCTGTGAAAGAATTGGACTGACAGTCAGCAGATGTATTTAATGCAATGTAAATGAGAACTATAAGAATGACCACAAACACATCAACCCACATTCACCCACTTAAAAAAATAAAAATACCATGTTTGGACTTGACTTTGAGCAAAACAAACTCCAAAGTTCTTATTTCAATGCTCTGCAGATTTAAGATTTCTTAGACCAGCATCAGATGGAGAATAACTGCAGCACACACATTCTTTATGCATGTTTCGCACAAACCAAGTAACTAATTAGAAATTGCTTTTAAGATCGTTACTCTATAAAGAAGAATTGTAACAGGTGTCATTACGGAACTATGAATCTTTGTATTGTGACAGGCAATCCTTTCTGTTTTCAGGAGTTTATAGCTGTGAGCCAGCTGAAGGGTTCCACACAGGGCAAGATCCTGTGTTTCCACGGGCCCCCGGGTGTGGGTAAAACCAGCATTGCCAGGTCTATAGCCAGGGCTCTAAACAGGAAGGTACGTTAAAGGCACAGGATCACACAGGACATTGTGTGCAGACCAGCAGTGCATGGTCAGTCACAGTGACCTGGGAAATGTTGTCAGCATTGACCATTATTGTTAACATATGAAAGTAAAAAATACTTCAGCAGAGAGCATCTTTTCACAATGTAGGCAATCATGTACATGTATTTCTTAAAGATATTATGACAACAAGTGCGTATGGAAAAAAAACAAGCACTTCCTATAGACAGTACCCCATGCTGTGTATGTGTGTCTCTAGTATTTCCGGTTCAGTGTGGGGGGCATGTCGGATGTTGCCGAGATCAAGGGACACAGGCGTACCTATGTGGGGGCCATGCCGGGCAAGATGATACAGTGCCTCAAGAAGACCAAGACCGAAAATCCCTTGGTGCTTATAGATGAGGTATACAATACACTGATTTTATAAAGACATGTTTGCTCGATTTAAATTAACAATAATCATTTGCTTGTATAATGAAAAGTAGATTGTATGCTATACACTGTGCGGTGTCTATGTCAGGTTGACAAGATGTCTCGGGGCCACCAGGGGGACCCGGCATCGGCCCTGCTGGAGCTGCTGGACCCAGAGCAGAATGCCAACTTCCTGGACCACTACCTGGACGTGAACATGGACCTCTCCAAGGTAGGCTGCCTGCGCCACAAGGGCCCTCTGGGTGAATGTGGAACATCACTGCAGGGTACCATTGGGTGAATAGGTAATCACACAGCATGGTACCATTGGGTGATTAGGGAACCACACTGCTAGGTAACATTTGGTAAACAGAGGGAACCACACTGCAAGGTACTTTTTGGTGAAAAGGGAACCACACTGCATGGTACCATTGTGTGAATAGGGAACCACACTGCATGGTACCATTTGGTGAATAGGGAATCACAAAGCTAGGTAACATTGGGTGAATAGGGAATCACACAGCATGGTACCATTAAGTGAATAGGGAATCACACTGCAAGGTACCATTGGGTGATTAGGGAACCACACTGCCAGGTAACATTTGGTGAATAGGGAACCACACTGCAAGTACCATTTTGTGAATAGGGAACCACACTGCAAGGTACCATTTGGTAAATAGGGAACCACACTGCATGGTACCATTGGGTGAATATAGAACCACACTGCAAGGTACCATTTGGTGAATAGGGAATCACAAAGCTAGGTAACATTGGGTGAATAGGGAATCACACAGCATGGTACCATTGGGTGAATAGGGAATCACACTGCAAGGTACCATTGGGTGATTAGGGAACCACACTGCCAGGTAACATTTGGTCAATAGGGAACCACACTGCAAGGTACCATTTCGTGAATAGGGAACCACACTGCAAGGTACCATTTGGTGAATAGGGAACCACACTGCATGGTACCATTGGGTGAATATAGAACCAGACTGCAAGGTACCATTTGGGGAATAGGGAACCACACTGCATGGTACCATATGGTGAATAGGGAACCACACTGCGTGGTACCATTGGGTGATTAGGGAACCACACTGCATGGTACCATTTAGTGAATAGGGAATCACAGTGCATGGTACCATTGGGTGAATAGGGAATCACACAGCATGGTACCATTGGGTGAATAGGGAATCACACAGCATGGTACCATTGAGTGAATAGGGAGCCACACTGCAAGGTACCATTAGCTGATTAGGGAACCACACTGCATGGTACCATTGGGTGATTAGGGAACCACACTGCTAGGTAACATTTGGTGAATAGGGAACCACACTGCAAGGTACTTTTTGGTGAAAAGGGAACCATACTGCATGGTACCATTGTGTGAATAGGGAACCACACTGCATGGTACCATTTGGTGAATAGGGAATCACAAAGCTAGGTAACATTGGGTGAATAGGGAATCACACAGCATGGTACCATTGGGTGAATAGGGAATCACACTGCAAGGTACCATTGGGTGATTAGG
Organism: Congeria kusceri; assembly: GCA_027627225.1. Classification (NCBI taxonomy): domain Eukaryota; kingdom Metazoa; phylum Mollusca; class Bivalvia; order Myida; family Dreissenidae; genus Congeria; species Congeria kusceri. The sequence goes on from CM051025.1 coordinate 40,661,644, forward strand.
GAACCACACTGCCAGGTAACATTTGGTGAATAGGGAACCACACTGCAAGGTACCTTTTCATGAATAGGGAACCACACTGCAAGGTACCATTTGGTGAATAGGGAACCACCTGCATGGTACCATTGGGTGAATATAGAACCACACTGCAAGGTACCATTTGCGGAATAGGGAGCCCCACTGCATGGTACCATTTGGTGAATAGGGAACCACACTGCGTGGTACCATTGGGTGATTAGGGAAACACACTGCATGGTACCATTGTGTGAGTAGGGAACCACACTGCATGGTACCATTTGGTGAATAGGGAATCACACTGCATGGTACCGTTGGGTGAATATAGAACCACACTGCAAGGTACCATTTGCGGAATAGGGAACCACACTGCATGGTACCATTTGGTGAATAGGGAACCACACTACGTGGTACCATTGGGTGATTAGGGAAACACACTGCATGGTACCATTGGGAGATTAGGGAATCACACTGCAAGGTACCATTGGGTGATTAGCGAATCACACTGCCAGGTACCATTTGGTGAATAGGGAACCACACTGCATGGTACCATTGGGTGAATATAGAACCACACTGCAAGGTACCATTTGGGGAATAGGGAACCACACTGCATGGAACCATTTGGTGAATAGGGAACTACACTGCATGGTACCATTGGGTGATTAGGGAACCACACTGCATGATACCATTCTGTAAATAGGGAATCACAGTACATGGTACCATTGCGTGAATAGGGAATCACACAGCATGGTACCATTGAGTGAGTAGGTAACATTTGGTGGTTAGGGAACCACACTGCATGGTACCATTGGGTGAATAGGGAATCACTGCATGGTACCATTGGGTGAATAGGGAATCACACAGCATGGTACCATTGGGTGAATAGGGATTCACAGCATGGTACCATTGAGTGCATAGGGAACCACACTGCAAAGTACCATTGGGTGATTAGGGAACTACACTGCATGGTACAATTTGGTGAATAGGGTATCACACTGCGTGGTACCATTGGGTGAATAGGGAATCACACAGAATGGTACCATTGGGTGAATAGGGAATCACACAGCTAGGTAACATTGAGTGAATAGGAAATCACACAGCATGGTACCATTGGGTGAATAGGGAATCACACAGCTAGGTAATTTTGAGTGAATAGGAAATCACACAGCATGGTACCATTGGGTGAATAGGGAATCACACAGCGTGGTACCATAGGGTGAATAGGGAATCACACAGCTAGGTAACATTGGGTGAATAGAGAATCACACAGCATGGTACCATTGGGTGAATAGGGAATCACACAGCATGGTACCATTGGGTGAAGAGGGAATCACACTGCTAGGTAACATTGGGTGATTAGGGAATCACACAGCTAGGTAATATTGGCAGAATAAGGAATCACACAGCATGGTACTATTGGGTGATTAGGGAACCACGCTGCTCGGTAACATTTGGTGAATAGGGAACACACTGCAAGGTACCATTTGGTGAATAGAGAACCACACTGCATGGTACCATTTGGTGAATAGGGAACACATTGCAGGGTACTATTTGGTGAATAGGGAACCACACTGCATGGTACCATTTGGGTGAATAGGAAACCACACTGCATGATACCATTGGGTGAATAGGGAACCACACTGCATGGTACCATTTGGTGAATAGGGAACCACACTGCATGGTACCATTGAGTGAATAGGGAACCTCACTTCGTTGTACCATTCAGTGATTAGGGAAGTGCACTGCAAGGTACCATTGGGTGAATAGGGAATCACACAGCATGGTACCATGGAGTGAAAAGGGAAATCACTGCAAGGTACCATTGGGTGAATATGGAACATCACTGCATGGTATCGATGGGTGTATAGGGAACATCACTGCTTTGTATTATTGGGTGAATAGGGAATCACACAGCATGGTACCATTGGGTGAGTAGGTAACATTTGGTGGTTAGGGAACCACACTGCATGGTACCATTGGGTGAATAGGGAATCACTGCATGGTACCATTGGGTGAATAGGGAATCACACAGCATGGTACCATTGGGTGAATAGGGATTCACACAGCATGGTACCATTGAGTGCATAGGGAACCACACTGCAAAGTACCATTGGGTGATTAGGGAACTACACTGCATGGTACAATTTGGTGAATAGGGTATCACACTGCATGGTACCATTGGGTGAATAGGGAATCACACAGAATGGTACCATTGGGTGAATAGGGAATCACACAGCTAGGTAACATTGAGTGAATAGGAAATCACACAGCATAGTACCATTGGGTGAATAGGGAATCACACAGCTAGGTAATATTGAATGAATAGGAAATCACACAGCATGGTACCATTGGGTGAATAGGGAATCACACAGCGTGGTACCATAGGGTGAATAGGGAATCACACAGCTAGGTAACATTGGGTGAATAGAGAATCACACAGCATGGTACCATTGGGTGAATAGGGAATCACACAGCATGGTACCATTGGGTGAATAGGGAATCACACTGCTAGGTAACATTGGGTGATTAGGGAATCACACAGCTAGGTAATATTGGCAGAATAGGGAATCACACAGCATGGTACTATGGGGTGATTAGGGAACCACGCTGCTAGGTAACATTTGGTGAATAGGGAACACACTGCAAGGTACCATTTGGTGAATAGAGAACCACACTGCATGGTACCATTTGGTGAATAGGGAACACATTGCAGGGTACTATTTGGTGAATAGGGAACCACACTGCAAGGTACCATTTGGGTGAATAGGAAACCACACTGCATGATACCATTGGGTGAATAGGGAACCACACTGCATGGTACCATTTGGTGAATAGGGAACCACACTGCATGGTACCATTGAGTGAATAGGGAACCTCACTTCGTTGTACCATTAAGTGACTAGGGAAGTGCACTGCAAGGTACCATTGGGTGAATAGGGAATCACACAGCATGGTACCATGGAGTGAAAAGGGAACATCACTGCAAGGTACCATTGGGTGAATAGGGAACATCACTGCATGGTATCGATGGGTGTATAGGGAACATCACTGCATTTTATTATTGGGTGAATAGGGAATCACACAGCATGGTACCATTGGGTGAATAGGGAACATCACTGCATGGTACCATTGGGTGAATAGGGAACATCACTGCAAGGTACCATTGGGTAAATAGGGAACATCACTGCATGGTGCCATTCGGTGAATAGGGAACATCACTGCAAGGTCCCATTAGGTGAATAGGGAACATCACTGCATGGTTACATTGGGTGAATAGCGAACATCACTGCATGGTACCGTTGAGTGTATAGGCAACATCACAGCATGGTATTATTGGGTGAATAGGGAACATCACCTCAAGGTGAATAGGGAACATCACTGCATGGTACCATTGAGTGAATAGGGAGCGTCACTGCATGGTTCCATTGGGTGAATAGGGAACATCACAGCATGGTACCATTGAGTGAATAGGGAACATCACTGCATGTTACCATTGGGTGTATAGGGAACATCACTGCATGGTACCATTGGGTGAATAGGGAGCATCAATGCATGGTACCATCGAGTGAATAGGGAACATCACTGCATGGTGCTCTTGGGTGAATAGGGAACATAACTGCATGGTACCATTGGGTGAATAGGGAACCACACTGCATGGTACCATTTGGTGAATAGGGAATCACACAGCTAGTTAACATTGGGTGAATAGGGAATCACACAGTATGGTACCATTGGGTGAATAGGGAATCACACAGCATGGTACTATTGGGTGCTTAGGGAACCACACTGCATGGTACCATTTGGTGAATAGGGAATCACACAGCTAGGTAACATTGGGTGAATAGGGAATCACACAGCATGGTACCATTGGGTGAATAGGGAATCACACAGCTAGGTAACATTGGGGGAATAGGGAACATCACTGCATGGTACCATTGGGTGAATAGGGGACCACACTACATGGTAGCATTGGGTGAATAGGGAACCACACTGCATGGTACCATTGTGTGAGTAGGGAACATCACAGCATGGTACCATTGGGTGAATAGGGAACATCACTGCGTGGTACCATTGGTTGAATAGGGAACCACACTGCATGGTACCATTGGGTGAATAGGGAATCACACAGCTCGGTTACATTGGGTGAATAGGGAATCACACATTATGGTTCCATTAGGTGAATAGGAAATCACACAGCTAGGTAACATTGGGTGAATAGTGAATCACACAGCATTGCACCATTGGGTGAATAGGGAATCACACAGCTAGGTAACATTGGGTGAATAGGGAACATCACTGCATGGTACCATTAGGTGATTAGGGGACCTCACTGCATGGTACCATTGTGTGAATAGGGAACATCACAGCATGGTACCATTGGGTGAATAGGGAACATCACTGCAAGGTACCATTGGGTGAAAAGGGAACCACACTGCATCATACCATTGGGTCCATAGGGAACATCACTGCATGGTACCATTTGGTGAATAGGGAACATCACTGGAAGGTACCATTAGGTGAATAGGGAATCACACAGCATGGTACCATTGAGTGAAAAGGGAACATCACTGCAAGGTACCATTGGGTGAATATGGAACATCACTGCATGGTATCAGTTGGTGTATAGGGAACATCACTGCATTGTATCATTGGGTGAATAGGGAATCACACAGCATGGTACCATTGGGTAAATAGGGAACATCACTGCATAATACCATTGGGTGAATAGGGAATCTCACTGCAAGGTACCATTTGGTAAATAGGGAACATCACTGCATGGTACCATTGTTTGAATAGGGAACATCACTGCAAGGTACCATTAGGTGAATAGGGAACATCACTGCATGGTTACATTGGGTGAATAGCGAACATCACTGCATGGTACCGTTGAGTGAATAGGAAACATCACAGCATGGTAATATTGGGTGAATAGGGAACATCACCGCAAGGTACCATTGGGTGAATAGGGAATCACACAGCGTGGTACCATAGGGGGAATAGGGAATCACACAGCTAGGTAACATTGGGTGAATAGAGAATCACACAGCATGGTACCATTGGGTGAATAGGGAATCACACAGCATGGTACCATTGGGTGAAGAGGGAATCACACTGCTAGGTAACATTGGGTGATTAGGGAATCACACAGCTAGGTAATATTGGCAGAATAGGGAATCACACAGCATGGTACTATGGGGTGATTAGGGAACCACGCTGCTAGGTAATATTTGGTGAATAGGGAACACACTGCAAGGTACCATTTGGTGAATAGAGAACCACACTGCATGGTACCATTTGGTGAATAGGGAACACATTGCAGGGTACTATTTGGTGAATAGGGAACCACACTGCAAGGTACCATTTGGGTGAACAGGAAACCACACTGCATGATACCATTGGGTGAATAGGGAACCACACTGCATGGTACCATTGAGTGAATAGGGAACCTCACTTCGTTGTACCATTCAGTGACTAGGGAAGTGCACTGCAAGGTACCATTGGGTGAATAGGGAATCACACAGCATGGTACCATGGAGTGAAAAGGGAACATCACTGCAAGGTACCATTGGGTGAATATGGAACATCACTGCATGGTATCGATGGGTGTATAGGGAACATCACTGCATTTTATTATTGGGTGAATAGGGAATCACACAGCATGGTACCATTGGGTGAATAGGGAACATCACTGCATGGTACCATTGGGTGAATAGGGAACATCACTGCAAGGTACCATTGGGTAAATAGGGAACATCACTGCATGGTGCCATTCGGTGAATAGGGAACATCACTGCAAGGTCCCATTAGGTGAATAGGGAACATCACTGCATGGTTACATTGGGTGAATAGCGAACATCACTGCATGGTACCGTTGAGTGTATAGGCAACATCACAGCATGGTATTATTGGGTGAATAGGGAACATCACCGCAAGGTACCATTGGGTGAATAGGGAACATCACTGCATGGTACCATTGAGTGAATAGGGAGCGTCACTGCATGGTTCCATTGGGTGAATAGGGAACATCACCGCAAGGTACCATTGGGTGAATAGGGAACATCACAGCATGGTACCATTGAGTGAATAGGGAACATCACTGCATGTTACCATTGGGTGTATAGGGAACATCACTGCATGGTACCATTGGGTGAATAGGGAGCATCAATGCATGGTACCATCGAGTGAATAGGGAACATCACTGCATGGTGCTCTTGGGTGAATAGGGAACATAACTGCATGGTACCATTTGGTGAATAGGGAACCACACTGCATGGTACCATTGGGTGAATAGGGAATCACACAGCTAGTTAACATTGGGTGAATAGGGAATCACACAGTATGGTACCATTGGGTGAATAGGGAATCACACAGCATGGTACTATTGGGTGCTTAGGGAACCACACTGCATGGTACCATTTGGTGAATAGGGAATCACACAGCTAGGTAACATTGGGTGAATAGGGAATCACACAGCATGGTACCATTGGGTGAATAGGGAATCACACAGCTAGGTAACATTGGGGGAATAGGGAACATCACTGCATGGTACCATTGGGTGAATAGGGGACCACACTGCATGGTAGCATTGGGTGAATGGGGAACCACACTGCATGGTACCATTGTGTGAGTAGGGAACATCACAGCATGGTACCATTGGGTGAATAGGGAACATCACTGCGTGGTACCATTGGTTGAATAGGGAACCACACTGCATGGTACCATTGGGTGAATAGGGAATCACACAGCTCGGTTACATTGGGTGAATAGGGAATCACACATTATGGTTCCATTAGGTGAATAGGAAATCACACAGCTAGGTAACATTGGGTGAATAGTGAATCACACAGCATTGCACCATTGGGTGAATAGGGAATCACACAGCTAGGTAACATCGGGTGAATAGGGAACATCACTGCATGGTACCATTAGGTGATTAGGGGACCTCACTGCATGGTACCATTGTGTGAATAGGGAACATCACAGCATGGTACCATTGGGTGAATAGGAAACATCACTGCAAGGTACCATTGGGTGAATAGGGAACCACACTGCATCATACCATTGGGTCCATAGGGAACATCACTGCATGGTACCATTTGGTGAATAGGGAACATCACTGGAAGGTACCATTAGGTGAATAGGGAATCACACAGCATGGTACCATTGAGTGAAAAGGGAACATCACTGCAAGGTACCATTGGGTGAATATGGAACATCACTGCATGGTATCAGTTGGTGTATAGGGAACATCACTGCATTGTATCATTGGGTGAATAGGGAATCACACAGCATGGTACCATTGGGTAAATAGGGAACATCACTGCATAGTACCATTGGGTGAATAGGGAATCTCACTGCAAGGTACCATTGGGTAAATAGGAACATCACTGCATGGTACCATTGGTTGAATAGGGAACAACACTGCAAGGTACCATTAGGTGAATAGGGAACATCACTGCATGGTTACATTGGGTGAATAGCGAACATCACTGCATGGTACCGTTGAGTGAATAGGAAACATCACAGCATGGTAATATTGGGTGAATAGGGAACATCACCGCAAGGTACCATTGGGTGAATAGGGAATCACACAGCGTGGTACCATAGGGTGAATAGGGAATCACACAGCTAGGTAACATTGGGTGAATAGAGAATCACACAGCATGGTACCATTGGGTGAATAGGGAATCACACGGCATGGTACCATTGGGTGAATTGGGAATCACACGGCATGGTACCATTGGGTGAATTGGGAATCACACTGCTAGGTAACATTGGGTGATTAGGGAATCACACAGCTAGGTAATATTGGCAGAATAGGGAATCACACAGCATGGTACTATGGGGTGATTAGGGAACCACGCTGCTAGGTAACATTTGGTGAATAGGGAACACACTGCAAGGTACCATTTGGTGAATAGAGAACCACACTGCATGGTACCATTTGGTGAATAGGGAACACATTGCAGGGTACTATTTGGTGAATAGGGAACCACACTGCAAGGTACCATTTGGGTGAATAGGAAACCACACTGCATGATACCATTGGGTGAATAGGGAACCACACTGCATGGTACCATTTGGTGAATAGGGAACCACACTGCATGGTACCATTGAGTGAATAGGGAACCTCACTTCGTTGTACCATTCAGTGATTAGGGAAGTGCACTGCAAGGTACCATTGGGTGAATAGGGAATCACACAGCATGGTACCATGGAGTGAAAAGGGAACATCACTGCAAGGTACCATTGGGTGAATATGGAACATCACTGCATGGTATCGATGGGTGTATAGGGAACATCACTGCATTTTATTATTGGGTGAATAGGGAATCACACAGCATGGTACCATTGGGTGAATAGGGAACATCACTGCATGGTACCATTGGGTGAATAGGGAACATCACTGCAAGGTACCATTGGGTAAATAGGGAACATCACTGCATGGTGCCATTCGGTGAATAGGGAACATCACTGCAAGGTCCCATTAGGTCAATAGGGAACATCACTGCATGGTTACATTGGGTGAATAGCGAACATCACTGCATGGTACCGTTGAGTGTATAGGCAACATCACAGCATGGTATTATTGGGTGAATAGGGAACATCACCGCAAGGTACCATTGGGTGAATAGGGAACATCACTGCATGGTACCATTGAGTGAATAGGGAGCGTCACTGCATGGTTCCATTGGGTGAATAGGGAACATCACAGCATGGTACCATTGAGTGAATAGGGAACATCACTGCATGTTACCATTGGGTGTATAGGGAACATCACTGCATGGTACCATTGGGTGAATAGGGAGCATCAATGCATGGTACCATCGAGTGAATAGGGAACATCACTGCATGGTGCTCTTGGGTGAATAGGGAACATAACTGCATGGTACCATTGGGTGAATAGGGAACCACACTGCATGGTACCATTGGGTGAATAGGGAATCACACAGCTAGTTAACATTGGGTGAATAGGGAATCACACAGTATGGTACCATTGGGTGAATAGGGAATCACACAGCATGGTACTATTGGGTGCTTAGGGAACCACACTGCATGGTACCATTTGGTGAATAGTGAATCACACAGCTAGGTAACATTGGGTGAATAGGGAATCACACAGCATGGTACCATTGGGTGAATAGGGAATCACACAGCTAGGTAACATTGGGGGAATAGGGAACATCACTGCATGGTACTATTGGGTGAATAGGGGACCACACTGCATGGTAGCAATTTGTGAATAGGGAACCACACTGCATGGTACCATTGTGTGAGTAGGGAACATCACAGCATGGTACCATTGGGTGAATAGGGAACATCACTGCGTGGTACCATTGGTTGAATAGGGAACCACACTGCATGGTACCATTGGGTGAATAGGGAATCACACAGCTCGGTTACATTGGGTGAATAGGGAATCACACATTATGGTTCCATTAGGTGAATAGGAAATCACACAGCTAGGTAACATTGGGTGAATAGTGAATCACACAGCATTGCACCATTGGGTGAATAGGGAATCACACAGCTAGGTAACATTGGGTGAATAGGGAACATCACTGCATGGTACCATTAGGTGATTAGGGGACCTCACTGCATGGTACCATTGTGTGAATAGGGAACATCACAGCATTGTACCATTGGGTGAATAGGGAACATCACTGCAAGGTACCATTGGGTGAATAGGGAACCACACTGCATCATACCATTGGGTTCATAGGGAACATCACTGCATGGTACCATTTGGTGAATAGGGAACATCACTGGAAGGTACCATTAGGTGAATAGGGAATCACACAGCATGGTACCATTGAGTGAAAAGGGAACATCACTGCAAGGTACCATTGGGTGAATATGGAACATCACTGCATGGTATCAGTTGGTGTATAGGGAACATCACTGCATTGTATCATTGGGTGAATAGGGAATCACACAGCATGGTACCATTGGGTAAATAGGGAGCATCACTGCATAGTACCATTGGGTGAATAGGGAATCTCACTGCAAGGTACCATTGGGTAAATAGGGAACATCACTGCATGGTACCATTGGTTGAATAGGGAACATCACTGCAAGGTACCATTAGGTGAATAGGGAACATCACTGCATGGTTACATTGGGTGAATAGCGAACATCACTGCATTGTACCGTTGAGTGAATAGGAAACATCACAGCATGGTAATATTGGGTGAATAGGGAACATCACCGCAAGGTACCATTGGGTGAATAGGGAACATCACTGCAAGGTACCATTGGGTGAATAGGGAATCACACAGCATGGTACCATTGGGTGGATAGGGAACATCACTGCGTGGTACCATTGGGTGAATAGGGAACATCACTGCATGGTAACATTGGGTGAATAGGGAACATCACTGCATGGTACCATTGGGTGAATAGGGAACATCACTGCATGATACCATTGGGTGAATAGGAAACATCACTGCATGGTACTTTTGGGTGAATATGGAACATCACTGCATGGTACCATTGGGTGAATAGGGAACATCAATGCATTGTATCATTGGGTGAATAGGAAACATCACTGCATGGTACCATTGGGTGAATAGGGAACATCACTGCATGGTACCATTAGGTCAATAGGGAACATCACTGCATGTTACCATTGGGTGATAAGGGAACCACACTGCTAGGTAACATTTGGTGGTTAGGGAACCACATGGCATGGTACCATTGGGTGAATAGGGAATCACACTGCATGGTACCATTGGATGAATAGGGATTCACACAGCATGGTACCATTGAGTGAATAGGGAACCACACTGCATGGTACCATTGGGTGATTAGGGAACCACACTGCATGGTACAATGTGGTGAATAGGGTATCACACTCCATAGTACCATTGGGTGAATTGGAAATCACACAGAATGGTACCATTGTGTGAATAGGGAATCACACATCTGTCTAACATTAAGTTAATAGGAAATCACACAGCATGGTACCATTGGGTGGATAGGGAATCACACAGCTAGGTAATATTGAGTGAATCGGAAATCACACAGCATGGTACCATTGGGTCAATAGGGAATCACACAGCATGGTACCATAGGGTGAATAGGGAATCACACAGCTAGGTAACAGTGGGTGAATAGGGAATCACACAGCATGATACCATTGGGTGAATAGGGAATCACACTGCTAGGTAACATTGGGTGAATAGGGAATCACACAGCTAGGTAATATTGGCAGAATAGGGAATCACACAGCATGGTACAATTGGATGAATAGGGAACATCACTGCAAGGTACTATTGGTTGATTAGGGAACCACGCTGCTAAGTAACATTTGGTGAATAGGGAACACACTGCAAGATACCATTTGGTGAATAGAGAACCACAATGCAATGTACCATTTGGTGAATAGGGAACACTGCAGGGTACCATTTGGTGAATAGGGAACCACACTGCAAGGTACCATTTGGTGAATATGGAATCACACTGCATGATACCATTGGGTGATTAGGGAACCACACTGCATGGTACCATTTGGTGAATAGGGAACCTCACTTCATGGTACCATTTAGTGAAAAGGGAACCTCACTTTGTTGTACCATTCAGTAACTAGTGAATTGCACTGCAAGGTACCATTGGGTGAATAGGGAATCACACAGCATGGTACCATTGAGTGAAAAGGGATCATCACTGCAAGGTACCATTGGGTGAATATGGAACATCACTGCATGGTATCAATTGGTGTATAGGGAACATCACTGCATTGTATCATGGGGTGAATAGGGAATCACACAGCATGGTACCATTGGGTAAATAGGGAACATCACTGCATGGTACCATTGGGTGAATAGGGAACATCACTGCCAGGTACCATTGGGTAAATAGGGAACATCACTGCATGGTACCATTGGGTGAATAGGGAACATCACTGCAAGGTGCCATTAGGTGAATAGGGAACATCACTGCATGGTACCGTTGAGTGAATAGGAAACATCACAGCATGGTAATATTGGGTGAATAGGGAACGTCACCGCAAGGTACCATTGGGTGAATAGGGAACATCACAGCACGGTACCATTGGGTTAATAGGGAACATCACTGCATGGTACCATTGGGTGAATAGGGAGCATCACAGCATGGTACCATCGAGTGAATAGGGAACATCACTGCATGGTACTCTTGGGTGAATAGGGAACATCACTGCATGGTACCATTGGGTGAATAGGGAATAACACAGCTAGGTAACATTGGGTGAATAGGGAATCACACAGTATGGTAGCATTGGGTGATTAGGGAACCACACTGCATGGTACCATTGGGTGAATAGGGAACATCACTGCATGGTACCATTGGGCGAATAGGGAACATCACTGCATGGTATCAATGGGTGAATAGGGAACATCACTGCATGGTATCATTGGGTGAATAGGGAACATCACTGCATGGTACCATTGGGTGAATAGGGAACATCACCGCATTGTATCATTGGGTGTATAGGGAACATCACTGCATGGTACCATTGGGTCAAAAGGGAACATCACTGCATGGTACCATTGGGTGAATAGGGAACATCACCGCATTGTATCATTGGGTGTATAGGGAACATCACTGCATGGTACCATTGGGTCAAAATAGAACATCACTGCATGGTACCATTGGGTGAATAGGGAACATCACTGCATGGTATATTAGTAGGGATGTCAACGAATATCCGGATTACCGGTTATCGGGTCAATATGCGGTTACCAAGTTAGTAACCAAACATTCGTATTAAAATATAAAATCCGATTTTTCTCATTTTTTTTAAGCATACAAACGCCCTTCTTGCATGTATATTAATAACACAACACAACTATAGGCCTCTACAAGAGGTCTCCACCTCGTACTGTGGACGTGTCTTAAACACACCCCTCGTTCAGAATACGATTATCATAAAACAACAGGTGGTGCTTTCACACCACGCTAACTTTGACAGGCCTATTAAACATACAAGATGTCACAATCGATTATGCCAATTAGGTGCGTCCCTCTTGATAAGAGATGGTTCTCTACCAGTTAACAATGCCAATTAAAATAAATATATAGTAACATCGATCCATCCTTGTTTTTGTGTTTATGTGCGTTTGATTAGCACATTGCGTGTTTTACTAAAACATAGCAATTTACGGGTTTACCATACACCATTCAGCCTTAACGCCCTCGTACCTTTACGCAAATCAAATGTTTAATTGGGGTACTTTAATTGAAGGGCATAACAACATTGCACGCTACACAATACAAACAAAAAGCACAATTTACGAACAGAAATCAACGTAGTCTGTTACATGTACTTTTTACAATAATGAAATAGTATTGTGTTTTCAAAATAGAAGTATCGTCTAGATGTGAACTTAATTTTGCAACTTTAACATGTGCCAGATTCTGGCCGCCAATGTCGATCTATACGGTTATCCGGATAGTATCCGGATATTACATACGAATAACTGGATACCAATTTTGGTAGCCGTTGACATCCCTATATATTAGGTAAATAGGGAACCCCACTAAATACTGAGTGAATAGAGCACTGCACTGCATGGTACCACTGAGTGAATAGGGATCCACACTTTAAACAAAGTCAGTGAAATAGGGCCCCATTCCCATAGCACTGGAGTATTTATTTTCCACAAATATTCTTAAAATGTTCACCTTGATATCTTCAGTTGCTACAGAATTATAAGTATTTTCAAGTTAAAACTAAGGGGAAAAGCTTTGTAGATGTTTGCATAATGTGAGATAAAAGTGATATAACACTTATCTTGCCATCTTGGCCCATTTGTCTCTGTATCTTTCATCCCTAAGACCAAACAACTTCCTGTCTGTGCTACAGGTGCTGTTTATCTGCACTGCCAACGTGGTGGACATGATACCGGAGCCTCTCAAGGACCGCATGGAGCTGATAGACGTGTCCGGCTATGTGGCAGAGGAAAAACTGGCCATTGCAGAGGTAGAGCACCTGAACAACTGCATTGCTGATAATGAACATAAGCTGTTACATTTTCAGTCACCCATTGGTTTACATGACAACCAGTATCCAGCATGTAGATGTAGATATTGTCTAAAAATGGCTAATTACAAACATGTTATTATGTGTGAATGAGTTTGTCTTCTCTGGCAGTGTGTAGAAGCCCAGTGTGTGTTTTGCAGAAGTACCTGCTGCCTCAGGCTCGGGATCATTCGGGAGTAAAACCTGACCAGGTGCTACTCGCCAAGGAGGCACTGCAGGAACTCATCAAGAGCTACTGTCGGGAAAGCGGGGTACGCAATCTCCAGAAACATGTGGAAAAGGTTTGTAGTCCTGTTCCTGTAGGGCAGCGCATAAACAATGTAAACAGATAGTCTGCAAGTCTTCCATTATGTCTTCCATTATGTAGCTTTAGTTTTTGTTCTGAGTTTGTTGTATTTCAAACTTGTTGTGAATTCCAAAGATTTTTCCTTCTAAAATGTTTCGCATTGAAGAACTGTGTTTACAAACTTAAGTGTGTGTGTTTTTAGCTCGACTATTCAGCAAATATTTCGAGCTATACCACTCGCCCGTTCGTTGGTGTCGGCATAATGCTCTGGTTAAGGTTTGCGTGCAACATGTCCTTATCTCTGTAACTATAACAGATATGTGTTTGAGGTCATTATGTGAGGTCACTGACCAATACCCATAACTCTGACCTGCAATTTAGCAGAATTATGCCCCTTTTGGTACTCAGAAAAATCAGGTTAAAATTGCCATGCAACAACTCCTTACCTCTATATCTACTACAGATATTCAACTGAAACTTCACACATGCCTTCAGGGTCATTATATAAGGTCACGGGCCAAGACTCAAAAATGTGACCAGTACTTTAGCAGAATTATGCCCCTTTTTGTACTTAGAAATTCAGGTTAAAGTTTGCATGCAACAACTCTGTACCTCTATAACTCGAGGACGGATTGAGCTATTGTAATGAAACTTCATGCATAGATACCTAATAGCGAGGCCTCACTTGGGATTGCATATGGGGTGGGTGGGGTCATGGTCAAGGTCACTGTTACTAAAAATAGAAAAACAGTTTCCGCTTAATAACTTGAGAACGCATTGAGATGTTTTAATGAAACTTAATACATAGATACCTTATATTGAGACCTCGCTTTGGATTGCAGAATGCATTGAGATTTTAATGAAAGTTAATACATCAATACCTTATATCGAGACCTCGCTTGGAATTGCATATGGGGTGGGTGGGGTCAAGGTCACTGTTAATAAAAATAGATTCACGTTTTCCGCTCAATAACTTGAGAACGCATTGAGATATTTTAATAAAACTTAAAACATAGATACCTTATATTGAGACCTAGCTTGGGATTGCATATGGGTGTGGTCAAAGTCAAGGGCACTGTTACTAAAAATAGAAAACGTTTTCTGCTCATTAACTTGAGAAAGCATTGAGATATTTAATGAAACTTCATACATAGATATCTTATATCGAGACCTCGCTTTGGATTGCATATGGGGTGGGTGCAGTCAAGGTCACTGTTACTAAAAATAGAAAAACGGTTGCCGCTCTATATTTTTCTTGTTTGTAGTAAAGGCCCATAATTCTGACAAAGCGGTTGAATAGTCTAGCGTGCTGTCCTGAGACAGCTCTTGTTTATGCCCCCGGCATCTTGATGTGGGAGGCATATAGTGATTGTCCTGTCCGTCCTGACCTAATTTGCACTTAGAATAATTCAAATGGGCTGTTTCGTGGTTAACTAGATTCCACGTTTCGTCTAGCACCAATACCGCTTGCTTTAACACTTGGATACTTACACAGTTGTTGCTTATGACCATCCCCAATCCACGACGATGTTAGGTTGTTTACCCTCGGGACTTCGGTTTTAAACTATTGCCCGAGCACACTGCTTAACATAGTATCACAGTTATTATAACTATTCCACTATGGGAATTCACAACGTATATAAAAATTGCACTGTGGATACGGTGCCATAATTTTAAAAATCTATGTGGGGATAAAAATCTCAGTTTATATAATACGCAACAGTGTTAAAAACCCCACCATTTAAATGGTACTCCGTGTAATATTTATGACACAACGATATATATTGACATTATGTTGTATGTTACTTTGTAAAATATTCACTATTTATTATGATTACTAAATATTATGTGTTGAAAATGTATGTATATAAGAATACAACGTAGCAATAAAACAGCTCAGTTTCTGTGCAAAAAAGACATTAAAAACGGATTGACCTATTTAGAGAGAGAAGGGAAAATTGGTCGGCCAATCGAAATTTGGTGTGTGCGCGTAACGTCACTGTCAAGGTATTGCTATTGTGTCAAAACTTTAGTGAGTTTGGGTGTTAACATAAAAGTTATTAAATAACTTTTTTACTCGGAATTGCAATTATCATATGCCACAGGGGTCATACTATAGCATATTAAAACAAACATGGATTTGGAGAATGATAGAATGTTAACTTTATGTGGTAAAGTCAATGAGAATTGAAAACCGCTCATGCGGTGACTTTTTACAAAAAGTGTTTGGGCTTTAGTAGTTGTTCTAATATTCTAATATAACATATTTTGGTGAACCAACACCTTGTATTGGTAGTAAATACCTCAAATTAATTAAGTTTAAAAGTTTCAAGGGACTAGGAATATGCTAAACAGTTGAAATAGCAGTTTGAAGTCGAAAAATACGACAAATTTACCAAAAACGGATTGACCTACTTCAATTGGGCGTGTTGACCAATCAGAAGCAAGCATGTTTTTGAAGGTCACAGCACATGTATAATGTGTTGTTTACTCCCCAATCCACCCATAAGACTTAACCTCACTTTGACCTTGACCTTAACCTAATTTGGACTTATAATAATTAAAAAGTGCCATTTATAATAATTCAAAAGTGCCATTTCTTGGTTAACTAGATTTTACCATTTCGTCTAGCACCAACACCGCTTACTACAACACTTGGATATTTACACAGTTGTTACTTATGCAGGGTTGCCACTTAACTTGAAAAGTCAGGGAAATTAATTTTTTTCAATGTCAGTGAATCTGGAAAATGGTCGAACTATGTTGATTTGTTTCAGAGGCAGTGCAGAAATACACATGCTTCCTAACTCTGCAGAGTGTTAGTCAATAAATTATCAAAGAGATGATGAAATGGTTTTATATATTATAAATTAAACGTCCATGCTTCTTTTTTCAGGTTACACTAACTTATAGATGAATAGAATCTATAGACATTAGTAATTATTTTTAGTCTCAAACATGAGTAAACAGACAATTATAGTTAATGTTGCTTGGTTGACTGATTCAGAGTTTTTTAGCATGGGTAAGAAAGGACTCGACAAATGTTAAAATAGCATGGTGTCTTAAGTGTATGTTTAGGCATATGTGTTTATATGTGTTTATAGCAAAGTTAAGTCTAGTCAATTATTGTTACTGACTAATGTCATCATTATAATATTTTCACTCATATTATTTTTTGTATTTTGTTAATGAAAGTTTGATATATCTGAAACAAAATAAATATGAAAGGGTGATTCGGATGGCTGTAGGGGAGGAGGCAGCCGAAATATATGGCGGTATTGGTCAGTGTAAAGTACGGTTTAGTCCGGGAAAAGTCAGGGAATTTCATTTTCGCAACTAAGTGGCAACCCTGTTATGACCGTTACCAATCCGCCCATATCATCCAACCTCTCTTTGACCTTGACCTAATTTGCAATAATTAAAATATCTAGAGCAAAATAGTTGGGTGCTGTACCCTGCTCCTTTTTGGTTCAACCGCCCCCCCTACCCCCCACCCCTGCTGCCCCTCAGGGCTGGTCAACACAGAAATGTTGAATATCTATTGAACGTCAATGCAATTTTGCAAATATTCAACTTTAAATGAATAGACTATGGTTTTAAAACTAAATCAGAAGCATTAGACTCATGAAAACCCTGGATTTAGCAAATTATTAGAAAATGTCACAAACTGGTCTGATTTCCCCCCTGCTCCTTTTTAGCAGCACCCTGTACCTTTTTAGATCCTAGATCTTTCTCTACTTCTAGCACCAGCACTGCTTACTACAGCACTTGGATACTTACACAGTTGTTGCTTATGATTATTTTCAATCCACCCATATCAGCCAAACATACTTTGACCTTGACCTAATTTGGACTTAAAATAATTTGGGGGCATGAGTGTTTATCGAACACAGTGTCTTGTTTTTCAGATTGATTGCTGTTGGTCAGTAAATTTTTATTATATTTTTCCAGTCTACCTTATAAGTAGCTTAATTTTGACATATTTAGAACAGTTAACATGTTGGTCTACCTTGTAGTCTGAAAGCATGTATATTTAAAAAAAAATATTTCTGTAATTTTCTTGGTGTCCCAGTTGTACTCAATATAGTCTTGGTTTGCAGATTCTGCGTAAAGCTGCACTGAAGATCGTATCCGAGGGTGTGGAGAAGGTGGAAGTGTCTCTTAGCAACCTGCAGGACTTTGTGGGCATCCCCAAGTTCACCCGAGAGAGAATGTATGACGTGAATCCACCTGGTGTAGTCACAGGGCTGGCCTGGACAGCGTTCGGTGAGCATAACCATTCACAGACAACCTACGTTAAAACTCAAAATGCAATTTCGTTGTCTTGTATATTTCTTTGAAATACTGGTCTCCTTTTATAGCAGCATTCTTCCGTAGTGAGTCATTATCCTGGCATTTCAGTATCATTATACATAACATTGCTTGGGAAGCATAACAAAGAACACAACACTCATATCAATTGAAATATAAATTTAAAAAAAAACAAACTTTGGGGATATTTGGAATTGGATGGATATACGTTATTAACTGGTATGTTTCTTTATGTCAGAGCAATTTGTCAGTGTGAGGCTATGATGAATGTCTTTTGCAGGTGGGTCAACGCTGTACATAGAAACTGTGATGAAGAAGGTGTTGGACATGGAGACAGACTCCAAGGAGAAGGGAGATCTGCAGGTGACTGGTAACCTAGGAGACGTGATCAAGGAGAGTGTCCAGCTAGCATACACATACTCCAAACTTTTTCTGCGCCGCGTCAACCACAGCAACCAGTTCCTGGAGAAAGCACAAATACATCTGCACCTTCCAGAGGTATGTGTGCAGTAAAAATGGATAGCATACTCAAAACTATGTTCCAAATCAATAGCTATATACTTGTGAATGAGTCGGGATGTCCACCTTTTGTTAATAAAACATACATAAGAAAATGAAGATGAAAATATAGAATATATAACTAGATGTTTATGATGCCACCACATTTTTAGCTCGATTATTCGAAGAATAGGTGAGCTGTCCTATTATCCCCGGCGTCCGCGTCTGAATTTGGTTAAAGTTTTTTATGCCGCCACTATCAATGATGGGGGGGCATGTAGAGTTTACCCTGTCCGTGGGTACGTACGTATGTACCTGTGTTAGTATGTACGTGTGTACGTATGTTCGGATTCTTGTCCAGTCTATAACTTTGTCCAGCATTGGAGGATTTTCAAATAATTTGGCAGAAATGTTAAGCATAATGAGACTGTGTGTTGGGACCAGGTCCCTGGGTGCAAGGTCAAGGTCACACTTAAAGGTCAAAGGTCAAATATAAGAATTTAACCCTTCTATCCCTGTCCGGAGCATAATTTTGTCCAGCACAAAAGGAATTTCAAATAACTTGGCACAATTGTAGAGCATGGTGAGACGGTGTGTCGTGCAGAAGAACCAGGTTTCTTGGTCCATGGTCAAGGTCACACTTAAAGGTCAAAGGTCAAATATAAGAATTTAAGCAATAGACCCTGTACGTAGCATAATTTTGTCTGGCATGGAAGGAATTTCAAATAACTTCGCACAAGTGTTGAGCATGGTGAGACGGTGTGTCGCGCGCAAGAATCAGGTCCCTAGTACCAAGGTGAAGATCACACTTAAAGGTCCAAGGTAAAATATAAGAATTTAAGTCATAGACACTGTCCAGAGCATAATTTTGTCTAGCATGGAAAGAATTTCTAATAACTTGGCACAAGTGTTGGGCATGGTGAGACTGTGTGTCGCGCACAAGAACAAGGTCACACTTAAAGTTCGAAGGTCAAATATAAGAATTTAATCCATAGACCCTGTCTGAAGCATTATTTTGTCCAGCATGGAAGGAATTTCAAATAACTTGGCACAAGTGTTGAGCATGGTGGGACGGTGTGTCGCGCGCAATATCCAAGTCCTTGGGTCCAAGGTCAAGGTCACACTTAAAGGTCAAATATAAGTATTTATGTCATAGACCCTGTCCGGAGCATAATATTGTCCAGCATGGAAGGAATTTCAAATAACTTGGCACAAGTGTTGAGCATAGTGAGACAGTGTGTCGTGTGCAAGAACCAGGTCCCTAGTTCCAAGGTCAAGGTCACACTTAAAGGTCAAAGGTCAAATATATGAATTTAATTCATAGACCCTGTCCGGAGCATAATGTTGTCCAGCGTGGAAGGAATTTCAAATAACTTGGTACAAGTTTTGGGCATGGTGATAGGGTGTGTCACGCGCAAGAATCAGGTCCCTAGGTCCAAGGTCAAGGTCACACTTAAAGGTTTAAGGTCAAATATATGAATTTAATTGATAGAGGGTGTCTGGAGCATAATGTTGTTCAGCATGGAAGGAATTTCAAATAACTTGGCACAAGTTTTGAGCATGGTGAGATGGTATGTTGCGCGCAAGAACCAGGTCCCTAGGTCCAAGGTCAAGGTCACACTTAAAGGTAAAAGGTCAAATATAAGAATTTGAGCCATAAATACTGTCTGAAGCATGATTTTGTCCGATGGGAAGGATTTTAAACGAACTTGGCCGAAGTGCTAAGCATGGTGTGTCAGTGTGTTGTGCGCAAGAACCAGGTCCCTTTGTATAATGTCAAGGTCACACTAAAAGATCAGAGGTCAAATATAAGAATTTAAGCCATAGACGATGTCTGGAGCATTATGTTGTCAAGCAGGGAAGGATTTTCAAACAACTTGGAATAAGTGATAAGCATTATGCGGTGGTGTTGCATGCAAGAACCAGGTGCCTTGGTCCAAGGTCAAGGTCACACTTTAAGGTCAAGTATATGTATATATGTTAAGATTCTTGTCCAGGCAATAACTCTGTTTATTTCATTATGATTTAATTGAAACGTTTGTAATTTAAACCTTACTGATCAATATTTGATAACACTACTTTCATCAGTGATCATAATATGAAAGGGGCTTATCGACGGTAGATTGGCAGTAACATTTTCAAAATAAAGATCATTTACAGAGAAGTAATATTGAAGCATTGTTAAATATGATGGTCTTGTGTCTATAAATATTTGATAAATTTATATAATTTTAATACATAAACAGTGGTTATTGGTGACAATTTTTCGGGTGCAGGAAAATTAGTAGTAGTAGTAAAATCAGTAGGAATGAAATGTACATGAAGTACCATTTCACGCATATGCAACATTGATAAAATGTTGTGTAGTGTAGGAAAATGTTCATTGTAGTGTACGGTTTTGTAGTCATGCCCTCAAATCCAGCTGGAACCATGTATCCAAACAATTTTTTTTGCTTTGTATATGTTTTTTCTTAGCGCTACCATCATTTTATTATTGCTACTAGATAATTGTATTCGAGAAAAATGGGCATGTCTTGTTTTAATATGTACCTGTATTTATGGGAAATGCCATCAATATGCCCCTTTAACTGTCGTTGTACAAATCTGATCAACAGCAAACATTTTTACTTTGCAAATTACAAAAATCTAGAAAGTTATTTTAGCATGATAGGATAGGAAACTGATAACTGACATCTTGCTGTCAAGATATTACTACTGTTATGTTGCTCCTGTTGTTTAGAACTGTAACGTTTATTATGTCAGCCTTATAAAAAGTTTGAGCTGTTTATTTAGCAAAAGTAAGTGATACAGGCCAGTTCATTTTCTGCATTGACAGTAATTTAATTGTTTAGATGCTATGTGTTATTAATACCAGTGCAGAGTAATTTGTGCTGTATTTGTCAGGGCGCTACTCCCAAGGACGGCCCCAGTGCTGGCTGTGCCATAGTAACAGCTCTCCTGTCACTGGCCATGAACAAACCCACACGTCAGAATGTAGCAATGACGGGGGAAATTTCCCTTACTGGGAAGGTGCTGCCTATTGGTGGAGTGAAAGAGAAAGTTATTGCGGTACGTCCTCATTCATATACATTACATGGAGATGTGAATTGCTGTAAATAATTGCATCATTTCTGATTCAGGCAACATAGAAAAGCCTTCTTTCTTCCTATCAGGATATTAAATCATGTTTCAAAAAGTGATTGTTACCTGACTTACCTGACTCCTGTACAAGTACTTTACCCTACAGCTGTAAGTCTTCATTCCATTGCACTAGGCAAGGTGAGTCTGTTGAGGGATGTGTACCTTGTCTATTTGTGCCTTGCAGGCTCGTCGCTCTGGCATGGAGTGTGTCATCTTGCCCGAGGACAATCGTAAGGACTTCTCCGACCTGCCAGACTTTGTCGTGAAGGGCCTCGAGGTGCACTTTGCCTCCAACTACACAGATGTATTCTCAGTCATGTTTCCTGACATTCAGTTCAAATCTTGTAGCTGAAAATCGCTTGCCTTAGTCTTCAGTTTTGACTTATAAATACTACATGTATATAATGTTACTTATTCTGTTTTGCCTGTTCATCTGTATTCTTGCGGTACATAACCTTTAGGTAAATATTTGGAGCAATAAACAACTAACCAAACATTTTCTTTCAATAACATGCTATAAATTGAACATTTTCATGAAAATAACATTTGGAAATTGTGTTTAAAAATAAAGTTCTCGTTCTTAAATTATTGTGTTTACAATGCACCATGCGGCCATCTTGAAAAATTATGGCCTCGGTAATCTCGCGGTAAAACTTCTGTTTTGAAAAAATTTGCTGTTAGTGCATAAACAAACAAAAATACACTTAAAAATGTTGGTATGTAACCTTTAACAAATATAACAAAACAATAATTTGAGTCTTCATTTATATTAACTCGAGCAGATGAAAGTGTAGACATTGATCCCCTAATGTCTACTGATGGCTGCAAGCTAATACAAATGTTATTTATATTTATGGTTTCAAATCATATTACTTGTTTGTTTTTGAATGAAATAATTTATTACTTATTATTTTCTTAAAGAAAACCAAAAATATGTTAGATGTTGACAATTAAACATGAACATCCGAAGAAAAACAATTACCGCGGAAAAAGATGTACCGCTAGAATACCGATGCAGAGTATAGTAAGTAAAGATACATTTGCGTGTCTGTTTTATAGCCCGTAATTGTTCAGTATATTATATATTGCAAACACAGAATACTGGCAATATTTACTTCTTATGCATTTTAGATATGTTTGAAGCAGGCTTTACTGTGCATCATTATTTATATTCCGATATTGTCAGTGTTTGTGATATTATAGTTGTACAGAATCTTGTGGATTACATTGTAATGCATTGTCATTTGCAGAAAAATGGTTCTAAGTATTCATCGTGCTTAAACTGAAAGTACAGTGTAATAGCTACACGTACATTCAAATAAATATCATCATACCAAACTTGCAACGATTTATTTTGCATTTGTTTATGGTTCATCTTGGAGTTATTTGCACATGTCTATGATTGTCCTAGCAGGAAACATGCTGCACATGTAACTAATGTATTGAAATCTTGTTCATACTATACACCCCACTTGGGTGAGCATTGCAAGGTTTTCAAACATGAGCCATGATTACCAAATGACATCATACCAGCCAACACTGTATTTGTTAGATGTGAAACAGCAATAACAGGAGCTTCTCTGTCAGTGTGCAAACAAGAAACGCCATGCTGCCATGCTTCATCAGCACCGTAAAAGCGAATATATGCGGGAGAGGAAAAAATAAAACACTAAATTCCTATTATCATTGGGCTGCATTTATATAGCTCTTTTGAAAACACACAAGTATGAAAAGTCCCAATGCTTACTGAGAACGGGAGTTAATATATCTCTATTTTAAAAATAAGTAAATGAAGTGTAATTGGTAGTTGGCTCCCCTTCCCCAGTCTGTCTTTAGGCCACAACAAATTGATCAGATGTTCGTCGGATTTGCCGCACCTTAAAATCGTAAATCGAAAAAAAAAAAAATTATTTTTATTTTGCGCCCGCACCTACAAGTTTGCCCCGCATCCGATTTTTTTAAATGAAGTTTTCATTAATGAGTCTCATTTTACGTTAAACGCCGTCTTCGTGGTGTACCCAAATCATAACAAGCAATTGGTACTGATACAGACGTGAATAAGGCACTTTGCGGCGACTGGTTAATGTCCATAGCACACAATTTATGACCCAGACCTTTAATCGCGAACAGCCAGTCTGGCACAAAAAGCTGCCATGTGTATTTCAACTCGGCAATTTCTTATGTTTTATTAAACTTGTGAAAACACAACGAGCTGTTTGTCAGCATTCATTGTCTAATTAAAGATGATTGCTAGCAAGCTCTCGTAATATCAGCAGTTAATTAACAGTTAATTAAAGGATTATCTTGTTGATAAAGGATGTGTGAAATTGGATGTCTGGATTATGTCAAATGGACTGATTATCGGGTATGTTTACATTTCGGACAGTTTTGATCACCGGTTTGTCCTTGATTTCTTACTTCTAATATCCACACATATAAGTTGTTTCTGACATGTCCATTTTATAAATTCAAGGTATCTGTTTGGTGTACATTTTGTTCAGTCTTTATATATTAAGGTACATTTAACAGGGCAAGCCAAGTCATTATGTTAGTTATTAATTTTAATATATTTATGGATATATTTTGTTAAAATCTTGTAGATAGTTTAAGAGTGTATGTTTAAATAAAAAATAATTATCCAAGTTTACTGCTTGAACAATTAAGAAAAATGTTAATATAAAAATCGAAGTATACTAATGCCATAATTAATTAATATAATACAGCACAGTGAAGTATAATTTTATAGCAATTAAAACAGTAAGATATAACTATTCCCTGACATGGAAACACGCAACATCGATAAAAAAAAAATGGCTCAAGAAAAATAAGAGCCAGTGTGAGTCCTGGTTTACGGTTTAAAAAAATGGTGGCGTCCAGTTGTTTCGTCGTGTCATTTAAAGATACAGATCTTATACTAGTGATTCCTAAATTGTTTTGTGTTTATTGTATGACATTTCATATTCATGTTATTAAACTGTTGGTAGTGAATGACTTGGTGTATCAAATATATATTTTGATAATGACAATTACCTTGTATAAGGTCTACTTTCTTATAGTTAAGATATGGTTTTTAGTATTTACTGCCGGTCGTTAATGTAATAGCAGAATCACTATTGAAGACTTGTTGCACAGAACCCTTTGCAGGATATGGTCAAAGAAGAAATGGAGAAATTAGTTGCTTAGTTTATTACATATATATTGATTTTGACAACAATTTATGGAACAGAGCAGATGAAGAAGAAATTATTGACAAGATATCAAGTTCTGATGGCGTTTGTGATTAATTTTTAAACACTATGGGCATGATAGGATTTTTTTTTTATTTTGCGCTTTTCGCTCGCCTCCGATTTTATCTAAAATGGAAAAAAATATTTTTATTTCGCTCGCTCACTCCAATTTTTTTTGGACAAAATCCGTAGAACAACTGATCAATTTGTTGTGGCCTTAGATCAACATTGCACTTTTTGGAATTGCAGACGATGATCTTGTCTATCAGAATGATCATTCTAATTCTACAAATTACTGTAACCAGTCTGAGAAAAATCATATGTTTCCTGGTCTTCTAGAAACTTTCCAAAATGGAGGACTCACACTTTTCTGCACAATATAAAATTAATATTTTAGATGAATTTGTCAGGCAAAAAATTGAACCATAGAGTAACAATGTATCATA
The DNA here is from genome assembly GCA_027627225.1 of Congeria kusceri. NCBI lineage: Eukaryota > Metazoa > Mollusca > Bivalvia > Myida > Dreissenidae > Congeria > Congeria kusceri. Next base: position 40,687,588 of record CM051025.1, read on the forward strand.
AGAAATTCTTGTCTAGAATGAATGAAAGTTTACCAGTGTTATTACAATTAACAGCATAATTAATTTTTAAGCAAGTAATTGTCCTCCCCCTTCAGTCCAGAATCTTCTTTCAATTTGATTGTCTGTATGTTCGATGTTTAAAATCATAATGGGTAAAACACTCATGATAAATCTAGTAAGCAGTCAAATATCATAGGGTTGGCATGCTGTTAAAAGGCAAGTGCTTTGAAGAAAAGGGCCCCATGACGGCAACTGCAAATCTGAATATTAAATATTATATCTACTATTGGTATATAATAAAGGCCAATTTACATATAATGGACAAGCAGTTTGTGCATTCTGCGAAACAAATCTTTCTATAATTTAGGTTGTGTTTGTTTTGCTCTTTTTAGCTCACCTGAGCACAATGTGCTCATTGTGATCGCCTTTTGTTAGTCAAAAACTAGGTCACTAGGTCCAATTGAAAAAAAGCTTAGGAACACTCTAGAAGTCACATTTTTTGCTTAATCTTCTTGAAAATTGCTCAGAACAATTTTTCAATTATATCTTGGACGAGTTCGAAACTGGGTTATGTGGGATAAAAAACTAGGTCTACAGTCCAAATTGAACAAAAAGCTTGTGAACACTAGAGGCCAATCATCACAAAACTAGCTTAGAACATTTGTCCCAATGATATATGGGACAAGTTCGAAAATAGGTCACATAGGGTCAAAACTTGGTTACCAGGCCAAATAGAAAAAAAGCTTGTGAACACTCTAGAGGCCACATTTTTAGCCAAATCTTAATGAAACTTGCTCAGATCAGTCTAGTTCCTTAGCCCCTCTGGTGAGAGACCTAGGGCCTTATGCCCATCATGTCTTGTTTACACTTTGATGTCAGTTTTGTGGGTTATCTTATATAACCATGGTATGCACATACATATGCACTAGTCAGGATAGCGCATTTGGTTACAGCGCTGTCAAATGTAATTTATTCTTACCACTCCTTCGTCGTGAGTTTGATACTCATGCTTGGTTTTCTTTTTGTATGTATTTTTAGCTTGACTATTCGAAGAATAGATGAGCTATCCTACTACCCCTGGCCGTCGACGTCTGCATCTGAATTGGTTAAAGTTTTTATTAAAAAGTCTTGTAACTTCAAAACTACATAAGTTATTCACTTTAAACTTGGAATATACATTTGTCATCAACTCCAGTATCAGGGGCAACATTCCCCATAACTATGTTATGTATTTTGACAGAGTATGCCCCTTTTTCACTTAGATTTTCTGGTTAAAGTTTATATTCAAAAGTTGTGTAACTTCAAAACTACATAAGTAATTCACTTGAAACTTGGAACTAACCTTTGTCATCAACTCCAGTATCAGGGGCAACATTTCCCATAACTATTTTTGTATTTTGAGAGTTATGCCCCTTTTTCACTTAGATATTGTGTTTAAAGTTTATATTCAAAAGTTTGGTCACTTCAAAACTACGTAAGTTATTTACTGAAACTTGGAACTAACCTTTGTCATCAACTCTAGTATCAGGGGCAACAATACCCATAACTCTGTTTTGTATTTTGACAGAGTTATGCCCCTTTTTCACATAGATTTTTTAGTTAAAGTTTATATTCAAAAGTTTTGTAACTTCAAAACTACATAAGTTATTCACTTGAAACTTGGAACTAACCTTTGCCATCAACTCTAGTATCAGGGGCAACATTACCCATAACTCTGTTTTGTATTTTGACAGAGTTATGCCCCTTTTGCACTTAGATTTTCTGGTTAAAGTTTATATTCAAAAGTTTTTTAACTTCAAAAACTACATTAGTTATTCACTTGAAACTTTAAACTAACCTTTGTCATCAACTCCAGTATCAAGGGCAACATTCGCTATAACTCAGTTTTGTATTTTGACACAGTTATGCCCCTTTTTCACTTAGATTTTCTGGTTAAAGTTTATATTCAAATGTTTTGTAACTTTAACACTACCACAGCTATTCACTTGAAACTTGGAATATACCTTTGCCATCCACTCCAGTATCAGGATGAACATTCCCCATAACTTTATTTTTTATTTTGACAGAGTTATGCACCTTTTTCATACAGATTTTCTGGTTAAAGTTTATATTAAGAAGTTTTGTAACACTTTTTACGTAGAATTTGTGGTTAAAGTTTTTTGTTCCAACTGAAATACTTCGAAAAGTCGAGCACGCTGTCCTCTGACAGCTCTTGTTTGTTATACAGTTTTTATGAAAATTATTATAATGTAGTAAATTATTCTTGCTTGTTATTGTGTACGCCTTTTTATTGCTCATTTTAATAACATAATAACATTAAGATTGCTGAAGGAAATCACGTTTTCATAGACATCGTCCCTTAAACGTTTGCCTTCAAAAAGTTCTTCGTTTTGAGAAAGTTCATCGTATAAAAATAAACTACGCAGAACTAGCCAGGATAAATCCAGCAAGCTGCGAACGTACGTGTCGTGTTTAATCTTGAGTTTACGTTTACCCGTCGTGGATGCCAATTTCAGTATATCGGTATATGAAGCAGGTAACTTACACCATGACATATGGCCATTAAACGGATATCGGACGATTGGCTGAACTCCAGACCCCTCGATATATATCTGATCATGTTATGTCGCCTATCCTTTGCTGATGTTATTGCCATATGGTCAAAATGATGGTGTTTTTGTCAAAAAAGAGACTGCATATCCAAGATGTATCCGTTATATAGGAAAAATCCATCATGTACTACAAGGAACAAATCGTTCTTGTAATGCTCGTTAAACCTAATAAACTGGATGGACAGCTAGTTCTAAATTGAGCATCGCATACAGTTGGCAATACAAAGCCATAAACAATGTGAGACTACATTATATTAACGCAAAGATCACAAAATAGCTAGACATAAGGAGCAAGGAGGTAAAAAGAGTTCAACAAACAGTGTGCGGCTTGATTATAAGATTATAAAAAATAAGATTAATGTATTTCATGACTGGGTTAGACAAAGACTTGGCATAGTCCAATATCCCGCAGTGGAAGCCTGTTGGCCGACACCCATTTGGTATGAAAATACGAGGTCGTGAACACACTGCTGTAAACATGTTTAATGGGGTGGATGGAAAAAACCTGAGCAGGGAAAATTAAAGTAACACAACCTGATACAGATGGAGCATTCCATACAACATGTTTGTTTTTTTAATCACCATTCAATTAATTGGGTTATGCGATATATTTTTGTTCGTGTAAACATTTTATATGCCCAGGGACATATAAACAAATCCCTAAGGCTACGTTTCCGTGAGTCCGTATCTGGGCGCAAAGTTTCAAATCGTATGCACGTTTTTATGCATCCGTATCCGTATATTTATTATTGTCTTTCTGTATGACAAAGACAATTGTCAAAATTAAAAATTGTGTCAGACAGGGATATTGAATAGGAGGGATTTACAATCAGCCAATATGCTAACAAGAAATGTCTTTAAAAACGACAATTAATATTGAGATGTCATTTTAAAATTACCTAACAGACGGCCAATATGATCGGTTACGTGACTTCTCAGACCCCAGATTTTTTGGTCCCCACCAATATTATTAGACCTATTGGACCCCAGATTTTTCGGACATTATAAGAAAACTTCTCGGACCCAAAGTTAATTTGAGATAAATTTATTAATTTGAAAATTAAATAAAATTATAAACCAATCATATAGCTCCATGTTTCCACCAGTGATATATGAATAACCAAAATAATTTAGGTTAACATAAGTGTTATCTGAATTTGTCAAGCCAATTTAACAAATTAACAATGTAAGAAAATAATTTCGGGAATGAATTAAACTTATTATATATCAGACGAGTCTATATAGTTATTTATAGTACCGGTAATATACCATTCAGGTAAGTTATCTAATATAATAACGATTTGAAGTCAAATAAGCATTTATACTGTGTATCCCAATAAAAAGCAATAGTAAGGAAACATTCAGCGATTTTTGAAATGTTAAGACTTTATTTTTGATAACGCAACCATAAAAGTTCATTAGACTATGACGATTTTAAATTATATCAGTTGAAATATGATATATCAGGGGTTCTTGTGTATTGCAAATTGTGTATTCATGCTACGCGAATAACAATTCGACGTATTCCGAATCTTTTCATAACATTTTATCTATAGAAAATGAAGCATCTTTTTATAGATTAAATAATATCTACTGGAGAAGTTGATAGAAAGATGCAATTAAAAATAATCGTCCATAAATCGCAACCGCAATTTTAAATCAAATTAACAGTAAGTTTATAAATATAAATTCCCCATTTATTTAAAATTTTTAGGTTTATGATTCTCTGAACGTTATTATTGATACATGTACGAGTATATTAACACAGCTATACAACTGTTGCTTGCTGCGCGCGCTATTTTTAGAATGACACTACTGTTTCTGGAATGTGATGAACTGGCTAGAATCAATGGGCTACATGGAACGGCAACACTGTGAATGAGATTATTAATGGGAACATTGCACAATTGCTATTTATAGAGCGTAACGCTTATATAAATGTAGGCTAAACAAAATAGTTATTTCGTTACGTGAATGAATATAGCATTCTGTTTATGGCATACAATGAGAAAATACGTTCATAATTAGCCTCAGTTAACTTCATTTTAGCCGCTTATGTAAACAATTATGTAAATTTTTAATCCCCAAAAGTATGCTACAGTTAATGGTATACGTTAAACCATTGTTTGAAGTTTGCATTCCCTAGAATTAGAACATTTGCCCAATTCTATTGGCATTCAATTTTCCCGCTGCATAATTATCGCAAGAAAATCTGGGTCAAAAGTGATCTTAGACAGCTACGCCGAAAAATAGATTCACTGATAAGAACTGACCATAGCAACGGTAGCTGGTCGGACAAACTTTTGTACAACCTGCCGTCTTTTCACTATAGATTTGTTACAGCTTTGGCTATGAATTTACAATCTAAATCTTTAAATCATTGTTATCTAAACATCTAACCGTAACTAAGAATTGCCTTACCTGTCAATTTGTTCTGAAACTTTCTTAGACTTAATTATTGTAAGTTAGATTTAATAAATTATAGTTTTATAAGATTCAGTCAATAGTATCTTGAAATTTAAGAATTTCTTTGTTTACTCTTACTATTGTAACAGTTAAAATGTCCAAGAAAAGTCTAAGAATAAGTTTGTTTTTTATCTTAAAAATGTTAGACAGTGTTCAACGGATCTTCTACAAATAACAAAATTTATACACTTATAGTGTCTTAGAAAATTACATTATTAAATAAAATGTTCTAAGACAATATAAGTGTACTGTATAAATTCTTTTATTTGTAGAAGATCCTTATTCTGAAACTTTCTTATAAATTACTATATCTTACTTTAAGCTAGGTTAATCACCTTTTAATTCCTTAAGTTTTTATCTAAAATAGTGTTGTTGTTTTTTAATCAGAGAACATTTGTCTAAGAAAATAAAAAAAAACACTTGTTCAAGAATACATTTTATATGTCATTGAATTGGTTAACAAATAACATAATAAACATTGTATCTAATACATGGATATAAAATATGTCAATTGCAATAAAACAACATTTAAAGGAACATTTTAAATATATTGGAAGGCTTTTTTTTTCTGATATGAACATTTAGGACATTTTTCCAAAAATAGGAGAATTTGTCAGTAAATCTTTTTAAAGTTCTGTATTAGATTATGCTTTTGACGCCAGATGATACTAGTTGTCAACGTTAGAATATTCAGTTAAATAAATTGATGAAAGTGTACAAAATAATAAATACAAAATATCAGCCTGAGATATTTGAATCGCATGCAAGTGTATGTTCACCAATTTATCATGTTTATAAGTAATTAAAATTTCAAATGAAATCTTAATTATTAATGTCTTAGAAAACATTTAACTTTTAAGACGGGTGCAAAGCTGTCAAAAAAAACAACAACAACATTATTCTTAGATAAATCCTTAGATAGTATGATACTAAAAAAATACAAGGAGAACAAACTTAAACATTTCTAGCATTGTCAGAGAAAAATGAATAGAGTGTAGATCATAGTAAGTTAATGATTTAACTGTCATTTTTATGTTAAAAGTCATAACTTTCATATCCATTTATTAGACCCAATAATATGTCTATGGTTTAAATAACAACTCCTAAATTCCATTATATACAGAATGTTTCTTAAATTATTTTCTTAAAACAAATTTCTCTAGGACATTGGTTAGAGAACAACTAAGAAAATGCATATCTTAGCCAAAAAATAAAATAGAGAAAATTCTTAAGATGATTGTAAACCTAAGCACTGTAACTACCTATGTAGTTTAACAATAGAATGCTCAGATATTTCAGATGAGCAAAACTTTGCTCCTGGTATATCATTTTCTTTTAATTTTACAGCAAATATTTTATCAGAAGTGGGAAACACTTATTTCCATAGATGAGACCGCAATAGTCGAGCTGTTTACTGTGGCCATAAATAGCGACTGAATTGGCCATGGTTAGCGTCTGAATTCCGATCTCAAACCACTAAATTACACAATGATCTGGAATAATAATATTTTATATTAAATGTATGAATAAATTCAATTCTAACAATAAGAATTGGCTCATTAACATTATTTATTTATTTATTAACAGCCAGTGACCTATGGCCACAGTAAAAAGCGATTTTTATGTACAATTGTGCACATCCAGTGACCAATGGCCGCAGACAATATCGATTTCTATAACAATAGACGCATTTCAAGTGATTTATGGTCACAGGTAATCGGGATTTATATGAGAATATATGCATATCAAGTCACCTACAGCCACAGTAAAGGACGATTTCTATGAGAATAAAGTGGCCTATGGCCACAGCGAATGGCGATTTCTGTTAAAATGAACGCATATGAAGTGACCTATGGCCACAGTAAATGGCGATTTCTATCAAAATATACGTAAATAAAGTGGCCCATGACCAGAGCAAATGGCGATTTCTATGTGAATATACGCATCTCAAGTCACCTTTGGCCACAGTACAGGACGATTTCTGTGTGAATATAGGCACATACAGTGACCTATGGCCACAGTAAAGGACGATTTCTATGTGAATATACGCATCTCAAGTCAACTATGGCCTCAGTAAAGGACGATTTCTATGTGAATATACGCATATAAAGTAACATATGGCCACAGTAAATGGCCATTTTTATGACAATATACGCACGTCCAGTGGCCTTCGGCCACAGTAAATGGCCATTTCTATGTAAATATACGCACATCCAGTGGCCTATGGCAACAGTAAATGGCAATTTCTATGATAATATACGGACATCCAGTGGCCTATGGCCACAGTAAATGGCCATTTCTATGAAAATCTACGCACATCCAGTGGCCTATGGCCACAGAAAATGGCCATTTCTATTTGAATATACGCACATCCAGTGACCTATGGCCACAGTACATGGCCATTTCTATAATAATATACATACACGTATTAGACACACATCCAGTGACCTATCGCCACATACAATGGCCATTTCTATAACAATAGACGCATTTCAAGTGACATATGCCCACAGGTAATCGGGATTTATATGAGAATAAACGCATATCAAGTCACCTACGGCCACAGTAAAGGACGATTTCTATGAGAATAAAGTGGGATATGGCCACAGCGAATGGCGATTTCTATTAGAATGTATGCATATGACGTGACCTATGGCCACAGCAAATGGCGATTTATATCAAAATATACGTAAATAAAGTGGCCCATGACCAGAGCAAATGGCGATTTCTATGTGAATATACGCATCTCAAGTCACATACAGCCACAGTAATGGATGATTTCTATGTGAATATACGCATATACAGTGACCTATGGCCACAGTAAAGGACGATTTCTATGTGAATACACGCATCTCAAGTCACCTATGGCCACAGTAAAGGACGATTCTATGTGAATATACGCATATAAAGTGACCTATGACCACAGTAAATGGCCATTTCTATGACAATATAGGCACATCCAGTGGCCTGTTGCCACAGAAAATGGCCATATCTATGTGAATATACGCACATCCAGTGGCCTATGGCCACAGTAAATAGCCATTTATATAATAATATACGCACATCCAGTGGCCTATGGGCACAGTAAATTGCCATTTCTATGACAATATACGCACATCCAGTGGCCTATGGCCACAGTAAATGGCCATTTCTATTTGAATATAGGCACATCCAGTGACCTACGGACACAGTAAATGGCCATTTCTATAATAATATACATAATATACATACATCCCGTGACCTATAGCCACAGACAATGGCCATTTCTATAACAATAGACGCATTTCAAGTGACATATGCCCACAGGTAATCGGGATTTATATGACAATACACGCATATCAAGTCACATACGGCCACAGTAAAGGACGATTTATATGAGAAAAAAGTGGCCTATGGCTACAGCAAATGGCGATTTCTATTAGAATGTACGCATATGAAGTGACCTATGGCTACAGCTAATGGCGATTTCTATCAGAATGTACGTCAATAAAGTGTCCCATGACCAGAGCAAATGGCGATTTTTTTATGTGAATATAATACGCATCTCAAATCACCTATGAGTAAAGGACGATTTCTATGTGAATATGCGCATATAAAGTGACCTATGGCCACAGTAAAGGACGATTTTTATGTGAATATACGCATCTCATGTCACCTATGGCCTCAGCAAAGGACGATTTCTATGTGATTATACGCATATAAAGTAACCTATGGCCACAGTACATGGCCATTTTTATGACAATATACGCACATACAGTGACCTATGATCACAGTAAATGACCATTTCTATGACAATATACGCACATCCAGTGGCATATGGCCACAGGAAATGGCCATTTCTATGTAAATATACGCACATCCAGTGGCCTATGGCCACAGTAAAAGGCCATTTCTATAATAATATACGCACATCCAGTGGCCTATGGCCACAGTAAATGGCCATTTCTATGACAATATACGCACATCCAGTGGCCTATGGCAACAGTAAATGGCCATTTCTATGTGAAAATACGCACATCCAATGACCTATGGCCACAGTAAATGGCCATTTCTATAATAATATACACACATCCAGTGACCTATGGCCACAGACAATGGCCATTTCTATAAAAATAGACGGATTTCAAGTGACATATGCCCACAAGTAATCGGGATTTATATGAGAATATACGCATATCAAGTCACCTACGGCCACAGTAAAGGACGATTTCTATGAGAATAAAATGGGCTATGGCCACAGCAAATGGCGATTTCTATTATAATGAACGCATATGAAGTACCTATAGCCACAGCAAATGGCGATTTCTATCAGAATATACGCAAATGAAGTGGCCCATGACCAGAGCAAAGGGCGATTGCTATGTGAATATACGCATCTCAAGTCACATACGGCCACAGTAAAGGACGATTTCGATGTGAATATACACATATTAAGTGACCTATGGCCACAGTAAAGGACGATTTCTATGTGAATACACGCATCTCAAGTCACCTATGGCCACAGTAAAGGACGATTTCTATGTGAATAGACGCATATAAAGTGACCTATTGCAACAGTAAATGGCCATTTTATGTATAATACGCACATACAGTGATATATGGCCACAGTAAATGGCCATTTCTATGTGAATATACACACACCCAGTGGCCTATGGCCACAGTAAATGGCCATTTATATAATAATATACGCACATCCAGTGGCATATGGCCACACTAAATGGCCATTTCTACAATAATATAAGCACATCCAGTGGCCTATGGCCACAGTAAATGGACATTTCTATAATAATATACGCACATCCAGTGGCCTATGGCCACAGTAAATGGCCATTTCTATGACAATATACGCACATCAAGTGGCAGATGGCCACAGTAAATGGCCATTTCTATGTGAATATACGCACATCCAATGACCTATGGCCACAGTAAATGGCCATTTCTATAATAATATAAGCACATCCAGTGGCCTATGGCCGCAGTAAATGGCCATTTCTATAATAATATACGCACATCCTGTGGCCTATGGCCACAGTAAATGGCCATTTCTATGACAATATACGCACATCAAGTGGCAGATGGCCACAGTAAATGGCCATTTCTATGTGAATATACGCACATCCAATGACCTATGGCCACAGTAAATGGCCATTTCTATAATAATATAAGCACATCCAGTGGCCTATGGCCGCAGTAAATGGCCATTTCTATGTGAATACACACACATCCAGTGGCCTATGGCCACAGTAAATGGCCATTTATATAATAATATACGCACATCCAGTGGCATATGGCCACACTAAATGGCCATTTCTACAATAATATAAGCACATCCAGTGGCCTATGGCCACAGTAAATGGCCATTTCTATAATAATATACGCACATCCAGTGGCCTATGGCCACAGTAAATGGCCATTTCTATGACAATATACGCACATCAAGTGGCAGATGGCCACAGTAAATGGCCATTTCTATGTGAATATACGCACATCCAATGACCTATGGCCACAGTAAATGGCCATTTCTATAATAATATAAGCACATCCAGTGGCCTATGGCCGCAGTAAATGGCCATTTCTATAATAATATACGCACATCCTGTGGCCTATGGCCACAGTAAATGGCCATTTCTATGACAATATACGCACATCAAGTGGCCTATGGCCACAGTAAATGGCCATTTCTATGTGAATATACGCACATCCAGTGACCTATGGCCACAGTAAATGGACATTTCCATAATAATATACACACATCCAGTGACCTGTGGCCACAGACAATGGCGATTTCTATAACAATAGACGCATTTCAAGTGACATATGCCCACAGTTAATCGGGATTTTTATGTTTCAGCAATAACTGAAGATTGTGAAATGGTTTGTTAAACAATGGGAAGCTTCGTGAATTATTTTTGTAAAAAGTACTCTTGTTTCAGATTTCATTTCAAGCATACCAAAAAATCGAGTTATCATGTGTCTGTATCTTGTTAGATAAAAACTGAAAATATCTAGTCGTAGATGAAGATTTTATTAAATATTCACTGTTCTAAGTGTGTTTTACGTTGATTAAAAAAAGAATGCAACTCTTGCCAGACCGTTAACACATCACTTCTATATTGTTTTTGTAATTTTGCAGGTGAAGTCATGCTCCTATGAAGAGGCTAATGCTTCGTTGACATATACCGAAGGAAGGAAAACCTTACTGAAAGCACTTGCCGATGGACTGAACACATGTTAGTTCATGTTATGTACTTTATAAAATGTAACAATTAATTACTTGCCACTTTGCTACCATGCGATGCATATGTGATAATTGCTTTTTTTCACTCTATTTTCAGACAATAAACTTATCATATTCAATTATCCAAGAACAAAATGATAACAACTGTAAAACGATATCAAGTTAGTAATGAAATCAGTGAAAATGCATTTATGCATTATGTTTGTCATTTTTACTTCACAAGCGTGAAGACAAAGCATGATTTGCGAGGTCAGAGTCTCCGAAACTGATTTCTTCAAACGTACACTGTCTTGCCTCAGTCTTGTTATGATCTCACTTAATGTCGATTACTGATTATAGTTAGTGAGAAAATGTTATTTTTTATGTAAGGGGAGACAACCAAATAGTAAGCGGAGGTAACCAAATATTGCCTACACATAGTTAGTTGTTGGTGAACTTGATTTATACTTACGTCAGCGACCACGAACACTTTGAACATCTTGTTTAGATACATTAATCTGTATCAACTGGGTACGCTATTATGACACAGTATGCAACACATTTTTACCAGACGAACATAGCTATTTTGATACTTTTTGCAGCAATAATGCTTATTGACAATAAATGATGTTAATAATAATGATTAATTGATTTAATACCAACAACTGTCTTTTATGAAGCTGTAGTTTGGCTCAGTTATCGGAATGTTTATTTCAGTACAGACCATCTTAAGATGTTTTTTTTTTCAAAGAATTATCATTTTGCGCAACATATGTATGGAATCAGTACTACTGATGTTTGAACTATAACTGTACTTAATTATGTTTTGACATACATGTATGTTAATATTGATATGTATTTATTTCAAATATATCAATGATCAATGCTTTGGTACAAAAATGCATACTAGTCAACGGATGTTGAACTTAAATTAAAATCGGATGCAGTTCTATTGGATTAAAACCTGAATAATCATTTCTTTCCTTCTTTTCCCTTTAGCCCAACATGTATGATAGAGTCTGCTAAGTGAACAGTAACTTGTTTAAGAACCCCTGCCTGTATAATCGTAATTCCTGTGCACAATATATATCTAATCGACATGAAATTGTAAATAATTGAATATATTGGTATGTTGGCATTGAATCTGATCACAGTTTACTCAATACCCACTGGAGTGTATTCCCATATTCACACATACAACACTATGTACTGTTGTTATTGATAACTGGGTATGGAAGTAATAAGCAAACAGACGTCGAAGGGTGTTTTAAAAAATCACAGAACAAACAAGAACTGCTTGTGATATTTTAATGTGATAGCGCATTTTGTTTTCAAGATGCAAGCAAAATCAAATGCTTAGTTTGTGTCACTGCCAGCAGTGCATGACGTTGACGACGTCTCGCTTGACGTGCATGAACTTTCAAAGCAGTCGCCGTCAGCATCAATGAACCCATCGCTCGAAGACTGGTGACTGGTCACACTTATGTCAGTCCTTGTAGGATCTTTTGTGTAGCCGGTTGGCTCACCAATGGACAAAAAAAAACAACCGGCGGCCTTTCAGTTGCTCATAACATGACACAAGTACTCTGCAAAGTCTCTACTGAAATCTCAAAATCTCAAATGCAAATGTATTTAATACAAATAAAGGTCACTGAATATTCATACATTCCCATTGAACAGTTGTTGTAGCCATAGGTCACTGTATGTGTTTATATTCTCATAGAAATGGCCAATTGTTGTGGCCATGGGTCACTGCGTGTGGCTATATTCCTATAGAAATCGCCCTTTACTTTGGTCATAGGTCGCTTTGTTGAAGTATATATTCTTACAGAAATGGCAATTTGCTGTGGCCATAGGTCACTGGCAGTACATATATTTGTATTTCAATTGCCCTTTACTATGGTCATAGGTCAGTAGATGTTTATATATGCACATTGAAATCGCCATTTGCTGTCGTCATAGGTCACTTTATTAACGTATATTATCAAACAATTTGACCTTTACTGTGCCCATAGGCCAATGGATGTGCTTATCTTCTAATAAACATCGTCCTTCACTGTCGCCATAGGATATTGATGAGCATATATACACATCGAAATCACCATTTGCTGTGGCCAAAGGTCAGTCGATGTTCTTTTATTCAAATAGAAATGGCCATTTGCTGCGGCCGTAGGCGACTGGATGTGCGTATATTATCATATAAATGACCATGTACTTTGGCCATAAGCCACTGGATGTGCGTTTATTACCATAGAAATGGTCAGTTACTGTGGCCATAGGCCACTGCATGGGCGTATATTATCATAGAAATGGTAATTTACTGTGGCCATAGGTCATTTGATTTAGGTATATTATCATTGAAACGGTCTTTTATTGTGGCCATAGATCACTGGATGTGCGTATATTATCATAGAAATGGCCATTTGCTGTAGCCATAGGCCACTGCATGTGCGTATACTGTCATATAAATGACCATTTACTGTGGCCATAGATCACTGATGTGCGTATAATATCATACAAAATGGCAATTTATTGTGGCCATAAGTCACTTTATTTACTTATATTATCATACAAATAGTCCTTTACTTTGGCCACAGGCAACTGCATGTGCGTCTATTCACATAGAAATGGCCATTTAATGTGGCCATAGGTCACTGTATGTGCGTATATTATCATAAAAATTGCCATTTACTGTGGCCATAAGTGACTTAATTTACGTACATTATCATAGAAATGGTCCATTACTGTGGCCTATGGCCACTGGATGAGCATATGTTCACATACAAATCACCATTTACTGTGGCAAAAGGCCACAATGTGCGTATATTCACATCGATATGGCCATTTACTGTGGCCATGTGTCACTTAATTTGCGTATATTCACATAGAAATGTTCCTGTACTGTCGCCAAAGTCACTGGATGTGCTCATATTATCATAGAAATGGCAATTTACTGTGGCCATGTGTCACTTAATTTACGTGTATTCACATAGAAATGGTCCTTTGCTGTGGCTATAGGTCACTAGATGTGTGAAAATTCACATAGAAATGGCCATTTACTGTGGCCATCGGCCACTGGATGTGTGTAAATTATCATAGAAATGGCCATTTTCCCGGGCCATAGGTCACTGGATATGCGTATATTATCATCGAATTGTCCATTTACTGTGGCCAAAGGCCACTGCATGTGCGTATATTGCCATCGAAATGGCCATTTACTGTGGAAATAGGCCACTGGATCGGCATATATTATCATAGAAATTGCCATTTACTGTGGCCATAGGCTACTGGATATGCGTATATTATTACAGAAATGGCCATTTACTGTGGCCATAGGCCACTGGATGTGCGTATATTATTACACAAATGGCCATTTACTGTGCCCAAAGGTCACTGGCTGTGCGTATATTATCACAGAAATGGGCATTTACTGTGGCCATCGGTCACTGCATGTGCGTATATTATCACAGAAATGGGAATTTACTGTGGCCATAGGTCACTGGATGTGCGTGTATTATCACAGAAATGGCCATTTACTGGGGCCATAGGCTACTGGATGTGCGTATATTAATACAGAAATGGCCATTTACCGTGGCCATAGGCCACAGGATGTGCGTATATTATCATAGAAATGGCCATTTACTGTGGCCATTGGCCACTGGATATGCGTATATTATCACAGAAATGGCCATTTACTGTGGCCATAAGCCACTGGATGTGCGTATATTGTCATAGAAAGGGTCATTTACTGTGGGCATAGGTCACTGGATATGCATATATTTACATAGAAATGGCCATTTACTGTGGCCATAGGCCTCTGGATGTGCGTATATTCACATAGAAATGGCCATTTACTGTGGTCATAGGCCTCTGGATGTGCGTATATTCACATAGAAATGGCCATTTACTATGGCCATAGTCCTCTGGATGTGCGTATATTCACATAGAAATGGCCATTTACTGTGGCCATAGGCTACTGGATGTGCGTACATTCACATAGAAATGGCCATTTACTGTGGATAAGCCACTGGATGTGCGTATATTGTCATAGAAATGGCCATTTACTATGGCAATAGGTCACTGTATGTGCGTATTTTATCATAAAAATGGCCATTTACTGTGGCCATAGGTCACTTTATGTGCGTATATTCACATAGAAATCGTCCTTTAATGTGGCCATAGGTGACTTGAGATGCGTGTATTCACATAGAAATCGTCCTTTACTGTGGCCATAGGTCACTTTATATGCGCGTCGGTTAAATGCCATAAGGGATCAACAACATTTTTCAAAGTATTGAGAAAAACTGCTCTAAAGTTCAGACGCAAACTAAAAATCCAGTTTTAAAGATAATAATTGAATATTTTGCACAAATATGTATATGTGTAGGTTTTATTTATATACATTACAATCCATTAACAATTCTTAACAACTAATGCCATAAAAGGACATTTTGTTGATGAGTCCTTTTGGCAGAATAAAAATGTAACTTTTAAAAGGTCAAATAAACAAAGCCAAAAGGACTCATCAGATCAAGACCTGATGGAAAATAAATGTGTAATATATATCTACACAGTTACACGTTTAAATTATTGATTATGCACCTTATTATGCAAGTTTGAGAAGTATTTTGCAGTCACTTTGGTAAAGATAAGTAATTGAAACACTCTGAAAATGTCGTTTCTAATCATCCATGGCACTGTCGGAGTCCTCATCATTTACATCTGGTAGTGCTAAATGGTCTTTGACTGATTTACTTGTAGGTATAGATTCGTAAAATCCTCTATATACGGCCGGAATTACCAGAGAATCACATAGATCTAACAAGTCTTTCTTCTTGGCGTCAGATATGGGTATCTTCCCAAAATACTTTCGTGGTAGCTCGTGTCCGGTAGTTGATGGGCGTCCTCGTACTGATCGGGTTATATTGATAGTTCTAAATTCTTCATCATAATCATATTTGACCTGAAGTTCTTCTGGGGGTTCCTTTGTCACTCTCAGCACTTTTACCTTGAGCCAATTGACTCTGTTTCCATCCACGTCAGTTTTGAAATTTTTGTAATTACTTTCTGTGTGTGCTTTTAGGTCATAAAACGAGTCAAATCTCATCGGGATTACAGTGTAAGGTTTTTGGCGTCTGGCCATATGGATGACTGTATCCCATTGGTCTGGAACATATATTGATGTACATTTTTTGGCATGCTCTATTGAGGAATGCATGGCGTCACATTCCATCTGTGTGTGTCCGGTCTCTAGAAATTTTTGTTCAATGACCTGAACGTGTGGATGATGTCTGACTGTGTGTAGTAGACCGCCTGACAAGTACTGATTCCTGTTTTGCCCTGAACAACAGTCAGAATATAGGATCACATGTTTTACAACTGATGGAAGTGACATAATTTGAGTTATTATGCATGTCCCAATTTCCGAAGAACCTCGTTGCCCATGTGTTTCATCCCAAATATAGCATGTTCCTTTTTTATCTGACAAAGAAAAGAATGTCAGATTATAACAGTTCAGTTTCCTTTTGTAGTAAACTTGGCTGACTGTGGAGCATGGAGTTGAAAGAACTGCCTCCAAATCAAATGTTGCCACAAAGATGGAACTATTTAATTTTGCTGATTGTTTATCTGTTTCTTTTTCTATCCTTGCTCTTTCTTTTCTCTGAATGTGAGCTCTGAAATTTTCTTCATCTTCAGCTGTGGCAGTATTAGTTTTCTTCTTTTCATTGTATTTATTACATGTTTGACATAAATCTTTTTTTGGCTTGTGGAAAGATAAATTGTATTCTGTGCAAAATATTTTCCTGTAGACCATTTCAGAAACTGGATTAATGTTATCTTCATGGCACTTTATCTTGTACAATTCATACATTTTTCTTATAGTTAGATCTTGTGAAAGGTATTTTCGTTTGCTTGATTTTCTTGTGTAGTGTGACTCGACTGCTGGAAAAGATTCAATATGTTTTCTTATGTATTGCTTCCTGGAATCTTCAGTTTTGTTTTTTGGTGTGTGTTTCCCTCTGTTATCAACTCCAGCAAAGCCACCATGTTGTTTTTTGGATAACGTATATTGATGAGCTTGTCTCAGACACATAATGTTTTCAAAAAGAACTGTTTACAAACACGAACACGCTCTTTTCCAAAAGGCAAGAAATATATTCTGCTGTTGAGTTTGTAAGTCTGTCCATACCTTTTGCTTGTAGGACGGACATCAATATGTTGACATATGAAGTCTCATTGTCTTTCATAAGTCATGTTTCTATCATAGTATGTATCAAATATTGCCTGTCGCACATCATCGGGAAATTTCTGTGTGCATTTGTACCTACAGCTTTGACAACCTGGGCTAATATGTTTAGCTTCAAAGACCTTCTTGGATTTGGCAGATGTGTAGCTTTTTCCCATTGTTCTATTTTGTTTCCTTACATTCTTTTTCCACATGGTAATATTCGGTGTCTTTTTACGAGATATTTTAATCTTCTTTGGAGATATTATGTAATATGCTCGTTTTCGAGGTGTGATGGTAGATATGTCAGTATCTTGTGCCTTCCGTGGCGTACATGGTATGTCATCATTCTTATTTGTCTTTGAAGGAGAGTGTTCACCTGATATCCCCTTTCTGATACACGCATCATAATGTTCATACCCACGCACAGCCAGGTAAGTAAACATTACATCCTTTCGAGTTCCTTCATCTTGCACATTGATATCAGGGCAAACATGAATGACTGGGTGGATCAGTCTACTTTAATAGATGGTAATATTCACATTGAAACAATTTGCTGTTGCCAACGGAAGAAGATCTGCCATATCTACATTCCAAATTCCTTGCTGTTTTATGCATTCGATTTTGCTTTCATATGTCTGTGAGAAGTCTTCATTGTTTTTGCTTTCGTTGCATTGAAGGAAAAACTGGTAGTGATTTTTCAAATCTAGTAAATGATTGCCAATTTTGTTTCGGAGATCTTGTACTGTGAAATCCGAACTTAGTTGTAATCTCAGGGCATTAAAGTAGCAATCGCCATCTGCTTTGATCGTAATCTTTTCTAAAGAATTGCTTGTAAGTAAATTTGAAATTCGTATCTCTCCGTGCTTTTTGAGAATTGTTTGAACAGTGTTGTGAGATCTGCTTTGTTTTAAGGCTTTTGATAAATGGTTCTTATGTCTTTTTTTCAACCGTGCGTTTGGTTTTTGTTTCAGCTCACTTCTCTTCGTCAAAAGTTTGGCATTTTGAACGCACGGACTACTTCTACGAATTTCTTTCAGTATTGAATTTCTGTTTTCCTCCCTCTTCAACGGTCTGATCCTTTTTCGTACCCATTTTCTCTTTCTTTTCAATTTAGGAGAGCTGTCACTCTCACTTGAAGATGATGCTGGGGAAGGCACATAGCTTTCATCATCATAGCTATCATCTTCAGAGGTTTCCTCGTGGAGATCATGGGTCTGTTTGACAGGCTGGCTCTTACTTTTGAGCTTTGCCTGTACGTGGGAAAGCGGTACATCATCAGAGTCTGATGTATCCATTTCTTCATCCACACACTTACTGTTCTTTCCTGAAACACAAGCACGTACCTTATATAGAGCTTTCCGAAATCAGTTTGACAAAGTATTAAGCATATGACTTTATTAAATCAGTTTATGTATTAAATCATTAAATACCAGTACAAAAACCCTCGGGTTAGAATTTTCATAATACAGTCGCATGTGAAAAAGTGATTACCTGATATTCTTTCCAACTCAGCAATTGTTTGTGGTGTTGAGTAGAAATCTGAATCAGACCATTCCTCTTCCATAGTGATGCTTTGGGTTATTCTCCTGAAATTAATTAAGTACTACGCCAATTAAAATTTGTTGTCAAATGTGCCATTTTGTTCTAAGCCAAAAGGGCTCATCAACAAAATAAAATGTATTTAAGACATATTTAAGTTGATTACATCATGCATATAAAAAATATAAATAATCTAGGTATACATGTTAACATCAGCAAATTATTTTGAAAGTTTGAAAGATAACAAATTGTAATTTCTTAGCAATCAATAGGGCTTTTCAGCCAAAAGGGCTCAAAAGCTAAACTCAATTCATGCACAATTGTATTAAAATCAATCATGTAAAACAATTTGGTAATGTATTTATTTTAAAAATTATCATAACATTTAAGCAAAAGAAAACAAAAAAAACGAACTTACCTTATTTTATTTCCACTCACATGTTCAAAAAGACACACAATTTTGTGACTAGATGCTGCACTCTATAGATAGACTATGAAGCTGTTGAATGAATAATATCAGCAACATTCCAGAACTCTTTGCTGTGATAATAAACACCTTGATACCACAGTGTCTGCTAAATTGGTTTTAAGATAAACATGTACTCATTAATGAGAGAAAAATGATAAGGGCTCATCAGCACAGTGTATTGCTCATGAGCCCTTTTGGCAGTACGATTTTGTTTATGAGTCCTTTTGGCAGTGTAAATATTTGCAATTCTGGAATGGAACATTTCATCAAAGTAAAATAATTTGACAAAAATGTGGGAACTAGCACTTAATAATTTTTTAACATAAAGATACTATCAAAAGCATTGAAAAAATGCAAAAATGTCAAATTTGACCAAAAATGTTGTTGAGCCCTTATGGCATTTAACCGACGTGCGTGTATTTGCGTAGAAATCGTCCTTTACCGTGGCCGTATGTAAATTGAGATGCATATATTCACACAGAAATCGCCGTTTGCTCTGGTCACGGGCCACTTTATTTACGTACATTCTGATAGAAATCGCCATGTGCGTATATTATCACAGAAAGCCATAGGTCACTGGATATACGTATATTATTACATAAATGACCATTTACTGTGGCCATAGGCCACTGGATGTGCGTATATTATCACATAAATGGCCATTTACTGTGGTCATAGGTCAATGGATGTGCGTATATTATCACAGAAATGGCCATTTACTGTAGCCATAGGCCACTGGATATGCGTATATTATCACAGAAATGGGCATTTACTGTGGCCATAGGCCATTGGAAGTGCGTATATTATCATAAAAATGGCCATTTACAGTGGCCATAGGCCACTGGATGTGCGTATATTCACATAGAAAGCGTCATTCACTGTGGCTATAGGCCACTGGATGTTCGTATATTTCCATAGAAATGGCCATTTACTAAGGCCATAGGTCACTGGATGTGCGCATATTCACATTGAAATGGCCATATACTGTGGCCAAAGGTCACTGGTTGTGGGTATATTGTCATAGAAATGGCAATTTACTGTGGCCATAGGCCACTGGATGTTCGTATATTCACATAGAAATGGCCATTTACTGTGGCCATAGGCCACTGGATGTGAGTATATTATTACAGAAATGGCCATTTACTGTGGCCGTAGGTCACTGGATCTGCGTATATTATCACATAAATGGCTATTTACTGTGGCCATAGGCCACTTGATGTGCGTATATTATTACAGAAATGGCCATTTAATGTGGCCATAGGCCACTGGATGTGCGTATAAAATTACAGAAATGGCCATTTACTGTGGCCGAAGGCCAATGGCTGTGCGTATATTATCATAGAAATTGCCATTTACTGTGGCCATAATCCACTGGATGTGCGTATATTTTCATAGAAATGGCCATTTACTGTGGCCATAGGTTACTGGATGTGCATATATTCACATAGAAATGACCATTTACTGTGGTCATAGGCCTCTGGATGTGCGTATATTCTCAAAGAAATGGCCATTTACTGTAGCCATAGGCCACTGGATGTGCGTATATTCACATAGAAATGGCCATTTAATGTGTCCAAAGGCCACTGGATGTGCGTATATTCACATAGAAATGGCCATTTACTGTGGCCATAGGCCACTGGATGTGCGAACATTCACGTAGAAATTGCCATTTACTGTGGCCATAGGCCACTGGATGTGTGTATATTATCATAGAAATGGCCATTTACTGTGGCCACAGACCACTGGATGTGTGTTTATTATCATAGAAATGGCCATTTACTGTGGCCATAGGCCACTGGATGTGCTTATGTTGAATAGAAATGTCCATTTATTGTAACCATGTGTCACTTAATTTAAGCATATTATCGTAGAAATGGTCCTTTACTTGGCCATAGACCACTGGATGTGCGTATATTGTTATAGAAATGACCATTTACTGCGGCCATAGGCCACTGGATGTGCTTATATTCTTATAGAAATGGCCATTTACTGTGGCCATAGGTCACTTAATTTACATATAATTTATATATGATCATTCAAATCGCACATTTCTGTAGCCATAGGCTGCTTGATATGCGTCTTTTCTAATAAAAATCGCCAAAGGTCACCGGATATGCAAATATTCCCATAAAACTAGCAATGTATTCTAGTTATACATATTTGAAGCACTTATTCATTTAGGTATTTATTTCAAAATAAATAATGTTAATGTGTCAACTATTATTAGTGGATTGATATTAATTCGTAGATTTCATATAAATTAAAATCCTTATTCCAGATCAAAGTTATTTTATAATTTAGGAGTATAAAGCCTAAAATCATACATTTGAATTATGGAATGAAAGTCACTTGTGGCCACAGTGACTATCTCGACAATGGAAAAGAGTCGTTCCCATCAGAAGTAGCCCCAGTTAACAGTTGTTTGTCCGACGTTCCAGGAAAGTGTGCACACGTAGTACACATAAAAGATATCAGAGACGTAGTTGTTAATCCCTCCTATATACGGGTCCGTGTCAGCGTCAATCGCTGTAGTGGTGGCGGATCCGTGGTCTTGTGGTAACGCACTGGTTTCATAACTCAGGGGTCGCAGGTTCGAGCCTCCGCTACAGCCTAACCTACTACCTCGTCTTTCGCATGAGACGTTAAACCGAGGTGCAGTGTACTAGGTGCTTCACACCGGGCACTAAAAGACCCAGGGTCGTCTCTGGAACGGGGCGTCTCCTGTATCTTGCACTATCCCTCGTAACCCAACTAACAAGTCTTCTAGGAGCGATGGCCATATGGGAGAGAATCCCGGTGCACTCGATAAAAATGTACCACACACACACACTCAATCACAATGTCAAAATGGTCCACGGCCGTCTATGACCATATATGGATATAATTGTAAACAAATATACGGACAGGGCCGATGGGTGGCGAATGCTAATGCGCTCGATCTGATAGGGAGGTAATTCGGTAATTCTGATAGGGAGGAATTCGGCTCTCCGTTAGAAGGTAGATTAAAACTAAAAAGTTTTCATGCGATATGTTTTAAATTAAAATATTAAATTAAACAGCTTCTTATTACACGAAAGGTGCTCTTTGTGAAAGTCTATCAATTATTGTTAGAAGGTATAACTCTTTCTTAATATAATTAGTTGCATTGCTCGTTTGTCAATTTTGTTTAAATAAATACATAATAGAGTCTATGTCATTAGATTTCGCAAGGCTTGTTTTTCTGGCGATTATTTTGTCACTGGGTAAGACGTGACACCGGATATTGGCCCATTATCGAGCCAAAATAGAGCAGGTTCACTACACAAACGGTAAGTTTTATGCCGATTTAAAATAATGTGTTGATAATATGCTATAAACAGGTGCTTATGTAGACTGCCAAAGAAATTTGGAAGACATTCGTGTAATTGCTATGACCATGTTGTAGATGAACAGTACATAATCATCGTTTAAAAAACAAATGCTCGCTGAACAATTGCCGGTCCTCGCTCATTTCATTTTTTAATATTGAAAACATGTATATGAAAATGTGAATCGAGCGATTGTTTACATATGCTATAATGAACACATGTTCCAAGTTCCAGTAGTTTTGATTAATAAATGGCTGAGATATGGACTGCAATATTATTGTGACAGGTGTACTGGGGATTTATTTATTCAGTTGCTTGTGTACGGGGTATTGCAGGCTACCTTACTGAGTATTGTTTAATAATATACTGTGATGTCTCATCGGTGTAAGTCAGCCGGTGTATGGTGTGAGTCTTTTTTGGTTGTTATTACACCTTAATTTGACATACTTAAATAGCGTTTGGTGTACGAGTACGTCATTTGTCGTTCGAATTGCTTTAAATATTATAGTGTATATGGCTAATTGTGTAACTTTTGCCTGTCTTTAGTTCATTGGTATGTTGTTTTAACAGTTTGCATAAGCCGATAAATGCTATGACGTAAATATGTTCATGTACTCAGTAAGGGGTTTATCGACAGAACATTTCATTGCTCTCTAAAACCCGGAATACGTTCAAGCTTGCGCGATAAGTTCTCCGTTTATGCTATGTTCCCACTGTCGTGTGATCCGCAACGATTGGCTATTCGTAGCTGATCGTGGTATTTGGCTCAGCGACACACCCTCCAAAGGAAATTATACATGATATTGCACATTTTTTACATTAACCGTGCAAATATAAGTTGATATTGCACAGGACATTGTTTTGTACAAAGATGACATCATAATACGCTGTCATTTGTGAACGACTATGTCAAAACCTTAACTCCGATTATATTTGTGATATGTTCAGTGGATATTATTATTGCTTTTTTATTTGTGTTTGATTAAATGCACAGATAATCGACATCGCTGAACGTTATTCTCATTTACCTTTTCTTTAGCGATGGTGAATTTGAATAATAAAAGTGCCTCTGAGAAAAAACGTAAAAGTGAGTTAAAATAAGCATTTAATTTGCTTGACTTACTTTTCCTTTTGTTTTTTAAATATCATTATTAAAACATAAAATTGTGTTTTAGTAACAATTTCATCAGCTGTCGTTTATTTTATAAGTCATATAATAAAACAAGTAGATCTATGGACTAGTTAGCTGTGCAATATCTTGTGTGTCGCCTCGTTCAATATGGATTTTGCACCATCACGCGATATTGAAGTCCATATATGTATAATATTGATCGATTCTACTATTATTATTGTGTAATATATTGTATGTATCAATAAAGCTTTGGAAAATTGCTATTTTATTTAGTGAAAGTTAGGTATTTATGGTATAAATCATCAAAAACGGTAATGGCTCTTTGCGCTATACCCAGTACACTAAATATTGATGCAATGCAATACTCTGTACACGAGCATGCAATACTCAGTACACGAATTGGCATTGTTTAAGAAGTAGAACTTACTTAATACCCAACAAAAGTTGCTGAAAATTTCAGGAAATGTTCCTTATAGTATTCGTAAACAATCGCTCGATACACATTTTTCTAAACAGGTTTAAATTCATCAATAATTGAAAGAAACAAACGAGGAGCTGCATTTTTTCAGCGAGCAGTTTACGTTAATTTACTTTACTAACTATTCACTGTTCATCTATTATATCGGTCAGAGTAAGTATATAACGGTCTTTGCAATTTAGTTGGCAGTCTAGGTCAGCACATTCAAGTATAAAATTGTAAACATAATACTTGAAATCGGTGTTTTACTTACCGTTGTTGGAGCTGTTTTCTGTATCGCTGCTCTATTTTGGCTCGATAATTGGCCAATATCTGGTGTCACGTCTTACCCAGTGTTTGTATTGGCTAACCTATTCCTAGCGTCTCAAACACACATTGAGTGAAATGTTGAAATGTTCATAACCTTTGAATGTTAGCCAAAAGTATCGTTAAGTAACCTAACAATGTAGTGAAACTAGTATTTGGTATGGTTTCAATGTGAATAGGTCCTGAGCTCTGGTGAGGGATTGAACCCGGGTCCTCAGCATGACACACTAACCGCGTTGCTAAAGAGCTAGCCCAACAACACTGCTGTTGGAAGCCCAAACCCATTTGCTTCTGACACTATTAAATTAAACCTTGGAGGAAAAATGGGCCCGGTGAAAGGCTCGATCCCACGTCTGACGGAACACTAGCAAGGCGCTCTACCATCTGAGCTAACTCGGCAGCTGGTTCTTTACTTCGCACACTACTCTCCTCCCATTTACCTTTTTGGTCGACTCTAAGCACTCCTGCCCTGAACTCCTGACAACGTTAAAGTAAACCTCGGAGGAAAAGTGCGTCCGGGGTGGGGCTCGAACCAACAACCGCTGGAACTCTAGCACGGTGCTCTACCATATGAGCTTATCGAGCAGCTGGTTCTTACCCACTCACACTATAGTTAGTATGTTTGGGTTTTTCACCCACTTTAACAATATTTCAGTCATATAAGATCGGTCAGTTAACCTGCTCACACTTTAAGTGGGCAAACTTAGCTTATCTAAGCGGTTTACCAGTACCAAGCGCACATACTTATGCCAGTAACTGACATCTGCACTACTCGAATCAGAGGTAGGGCGAGAATGGTTGTAGAAATTATTTCATGACCAATCCCCACGCAAGTTGTGTGGTCATACTGGGGCTTGACAGTCCAGCTGAGCCCGGCATATTTTGGTTTGGCTTTGTATCAAAACAAGCTGATTACAGTTCAAAAATGGATACTGCACATAATAATTGTGATCATACTATATTATACAAACTGTATGGTTACCTTTATTACATTGTCTGCTCTACTGGTCAGCCATAACAATCATTTGATGACACTCATATAATAGTTTTACAATGCCAACATAGTACAGGTACAAGGGTTCATTTTCGAAAAATTTTACCTTTTATCAATGGTCTTTGTGCTTTTAATAATTAAACTTAAGTCAGATGTAATACCAAATAGTTCAATCTAAGTGCCAAAGGCTTTCAAGTCATGGCCATGCAACCGAAAATGTATCTTCAGTGTAACTTTGTTTGCACAAACTGTTATGTAATGTTATGATAATATATATATATATATATATATTTATTATTTATTATTTTAATATTTGTTTTGTTCCATTTGCTTTTTTATTTAAAGAAAAAATCGGGTCGGCGGATCCGATAAACTAAAAATCAACACTCTGGCCTTATACATCGCATACAAGGTGTGTATTAGTTCTGTACAAGATGTCCATTAATTGGTCGACCAAAGAAACAATCTAGACTGGTGTTGGTTAAACAACAACAACAACATTAATGATAATAATAATAATAATATTATTATTATTATTGCTATTAGAAGTGTTGTGTTGTTTTTGTTGTTATTGTTATTATCGGCTAGGCAAACAAAAAGGTTGGTTTCCGCTTACATCTCAAAAAAATCTAGGAGGGGAGGTAAAATATAACTTGTTTTTAATTTTATTTTTGTTCGCCGCATATTCACCACACAGTTTAAGTATATTGGACTGAATGTAAAATGTTTATACGCCTCCCCGAAAACCAGAAAAAGTTAATGTTTGATATGCAAGAAAACATTTAGGGTCGGCGGAAAAAAATTGGGGGGGGGGGGGATCGGGTAAGCGGAAACCAACAACTGTTTACGCCGCCTAACAGAACATCACTTTCTGTGCTGTTCCATATAATATGCTTTTCCCATGGCGCCTCTCTGCGCATTTGTTCTGGCGTGCTACAGTGGATAAATCTACCACAGCGGTTGTTGCCGGAAGTGGAGTGTAAAGGTCTGATTGCCCCAAAACGGAAGTCACATCCTCAGGGTTACTGTCAGTTAGATAATAAGCACATGTGGCTGAGTGCAGGATGCATATAATTTGTAAAATACAGTTTAAATGATATGTTTTGGTATCATTTTAAAGGTATATATGTAAGCAATAAGAAAAAAGGCTGTTTTGTGAACTACTCTTTGTCTAGTGGTTCCCAGCTTCATAACTTTTGGCCCATGTATTCATGCGCAAAATGGCAGCCTCCATGCCCGTCAAAACCGGTGTGTATTTTCTAAGGTAAATATTTTGAGTTACAACACATAAAATTTTTTGACATGCTGTTTTTTCAAAAGGTTATGTCCTCATATTTCCAACAATGTATGGTGATATATTGGAAAGTAGCTTGGTCATGGTGAAAAGTGAGATCAAATTTTGAATATTTTATATGTAACAAAGAAGGAATTTATTTGCGCATGCGTATTCTTTAAGAACTTCACCTAATATTAGTCGTCTGCAAAGATTTTGAAAATGGACTCTTACAAACACACTGTACTGGAAAGAATAACTGCCAGATGCCACCTTGACCCCATTTAGGGCCGTATTTTATGGGATGGTTGCTCTAGGGGGCATTAGGGGGGTAAATATGGGAAAATTAAAGCAAAATGTCCACCAGAGTGGCAATCCGAGACCCATTGTGTTCATCGTGTTGTTTTTCAGTTTCATTTTGACATTAATTTGCATTAGTTTCAACACTTCTGTCATTTATGTCATAATGCCTTGTGTTGTAATCCTGAATATTTAGTTTAAGAACCTGTAACTGACAATAATGCCCGCAAAGGTCGTGTCCGCACTGGCCGATGCTTTGGCCATGATGACCGTCCGACCTGCCTACTTTGAATAATACCAATTTTCCTAATTTGCAAAGTTAACAGATCTATTTAGTTCATATGTTATTTTGTAATTGTAGTTCAATCAGGCTTTCAGCTGAAAAATACATGAAATGCATGCATAAAACACTTAAGCCGCTCACGCCAACCTAGACCCCACCTAATGGAGATAGCGGCATCAAAATTTAAATCACCATCACAGTTTGGTTTAATTTGAGTATGTTTTTTAAATGCAGTGTTGAAAAGAACCAGGACCTCAGCCGGAACCATCAACTCATTGGTAAACAAGTCTGGGTGAAGTGACGAGTCATCAAAACTACGTTACTTGTCAACTACACTGGAGCGTTGGGGCGGGGCCGTAAAGCTGACACAGTCGTGTCCGAACCATCGGTATTTTTTAAGGTTAGTACATGATTATTGTCATGTATTTTACTATCTAATGTTTTCTTTTCCAGCCTGGCATTCTTCTTATCAACACCAGTAGGAAAAGCAAGAGTTTAACCCTTGTTGGGACTCTCAAACCCGTTTTAGAACTGAACTGTTCGCACATGAGCTCGACAATCTAAAGCCGGCATAGCGACTAGCCTTATCGCAGTAAATAAAACTTAGTAAACTATTGTATATGTACACTTATTGTATCTAAGTTACACTAGTAATCACAATATTGAGTAAACATGCACAGAAAACCTTTTTATTTTCACAGATTACTCAGCAGAGAGTACCTGGAACAGATTGAAGATTGCAGGCGGCTGACCTCACCCACAGGTTCAGGTGTGACAGAAGACTATTAATTAATATCTGGCATTGACATTTTGGGGCCAAATTCTATTTTTGTTGTGTGACAGGAGGTCAAATCTGTTGATTTTTCAGTAAACAAACCCTTTTCTGGGGTCAAATGGCATCTGAAATGCTACATTTATTTGGATTTTACCACCAAAAATGCAGAAACTTAAAAAAAAATTGTTCGAAACGGACTAAAAACCTATTCTGTAACATTTAGAATGCCAATGAAGATTGTTTTCACTTCTGACTTTATATATTGTATCTGCTATGCCTATTAAAATTCAAACTTATGCTTAATTCTGAGTTAAAATCATGTTTTCCAGATGTACCCAAGTACATTTTTTTCCGTCTAAATTTTTGCCTCAAAACCCCATTATATGTGACATTTTCAATTTTATTTTTTTCCAATAAATCTGTAAACCAGTGTAATAGGACTTCATGTTCTATCTCGAAATAGATCAGATTGATGAAAATTGTGGTTTTTATTCAAATTTGAAAGGGTTGGGTTCTCTTAAAGGTCTAATTACCCCAAAACGGAAGTCACATCCACAGGGTTACAGTTAGATAATAAGCACATGTGGCTGAGTGCCAGATGCATATAATTTGTAAAATACAGTTTAATGATATGTTTTGGTATCATTTTAAAGGTATATATGTAAGCAATAAGAAAAAAGGCTGTTTTGTGCACTACTTTTTGTCTAGTGGTTCCCAGCTTCATAACTTTTGGCCCATGTATTCATGCGCAAAATAGCAGCCTCCATGCCCGTCAAAACCGATGTGTTTTTTCTAACGTAAATATTTTGAGTTACAACACATAGAATTTTTTTACATGCTGTTTTTTTCAAAAGGTTATGTCCTCATCTTTCCAACAATGTATGGTGATATATTGGAAAGTAGCTTGGTCACGGTGAACAGTGAGATCAATTTGAATATTTTATATGTAACAAAGAAGAAATTTAATTGCGCATACGTAACCTAATTGAACTAAAAGATTTCGGACAGATTTACGTGCACCTTTATGTAAAGCAACAGCGAACGTTAGTCGAACACACAGTAGGAAAACACTTGTTGTTTTTACCACCTTGATGTCAAATGCAAGCAACGGATTTCTTTTTACATTACAACACTTACAAACACTTAATTGGTATTACACAAACATCATCTCTTAAACAAATATCTGATGCCCTTTAACATAGCATTACTTGAGATAAAACAACGCGTGCACAAACATGAAAATGATATCATATACAATGGATGGATGGATGGATGGATGGATGGATGGATAGAAAGATAACATATAATTAGTAATTAGTAACTAGTAAATAACTGATTATGAATGTAATTAAACATAATTGCAAGATAGATTTACGTTGTTTTTAGGTTGTTGTCTTTTTGTTGGCGTTAAACAAAACTGCAAATTCAATATCCATATAATATAACTATAAATAAGTTACTTGTACTCGTGTACAAGAAAACACCAATTGCGACACCTTGCGGGAAATTTCCAAAAACAACATGCAATTCTAAGGAAAGTATGTTTTACTAGATAACTGTTAAAGTGGACGGGAAAAAAAAGGAACATTTCAGTAGAAATACCCAGACACATAGACCATGTTTATTAATAAAGGTATGATCCCGTAACAAAATCTCTAATGTAAAACAGACGTAGGTAGATGAAGTAAATAGTAAGCATTTCAGTATTGTGACGCCGACGCCGGGCTGATTAGAAAAGCTCGTTTTGGTTAACGGCGTGTGTTGAACGGTGTAATTTGAGCGTTGTTTGTTTAGCGCTTTTTGTCGAACGTTGTTTTGTTGTGCATTGGTTGTTGTACATTATTTTCTGTGCGTTGTTTGTTGTACATCGTTTGATTAACGATGCTTGTTGTGTATTGCTTCTTGTGTGTTGTGTTTTGACCTTATAATTGAGCGTTGTTTGTTTCGCGTTGTTTGTTTCGCGTTGTTTGTTTCAAGTTGTTTGCTGAGAGTTGTTTGCTGAGCGTTGTTTTCTCTGTGTTGTTGTTGAGAGTTGTTTGTTCAGCGTTGTTTTTTGTGCGTTGTTTGCTGTGCAATGTTTGTTGAGATTTTTATATTTGCGCTTACTGTTGTTTGTTGTTGATGAGCGTTGTTTGTTGAGCGTTGTTCGCTATGCGTTGTTTGTTGTGCTCTGTTTGCTGAGCGTTTTTTCTGTGTGTTGTTGTTAAGCGTTGTTTGTTGAGCGTTGCTTGTTGCGCGTTGTTTGCTGTGCTTCGTTAAGCGTTGTTTTTTAGCGTTGTTTGTTGACCGTTGTTTGTTGACCGTTTTATGTTGTGCGTTGTTTGCTGAGCGATTTTTGTCTGTGCGTTGTTCGTTTTGCATTGTTAGCAAAGCGTCTTTTATGTGCATTGTTTGTAGGGCGTTGCTTGTTGTGCGTTGTTTGTGTCAAGTGTTGTTTATTATGCGTTGTTTGTTGATGTACCTTTTTGCTGATCGTTGTTTGTTGTGCGTTGTTTGTTGAGCGTTGTGTGTTGAGCGCTGTTTGTTGACCGTTAAGCGTTGTTTGTTGAGCGTAGTTGTTGAGCGCTTTTTGTTGTGCGTTGTTTGCTGAGCGATGTTATTCTGTGCGATGTTTGTTTTGCCTTGTTTGCTGAGTGTTTTTTCTGTACATTGTTTGTAGAGCGTTGATTGCTGTGCGTTGTTTTTTTAGCGTTTTTTTATTTGTATAGCGTTGTATGTTGGGAGTTCTTTGTTGTGCGTTGTTTGCCGTACTTTGTTTTATGAGCGTTGTTTGTAGAGCGTTGAATGCCGTGCGTTGTTTGGTGTGCGTTGTTTGTTTCGCGTTGATTGTTGTGCGTTTTTGTTGAGCGTTGTTTGATGACCGTTGTGTGTTGAGCGTTGTTGTTGAGCGTTTTTTGTTGAGCATTGCTATTGAACGTTGTTTGCTGTGCGTTGTTGTTGAGTTTGTTTGTTGGGCGTTTTTGCTGTGCATTGTTGTTGAGTTTGTTTTCTGTGCGTTGTTGTTGAACGTTGTTTGATGTGCGTTTTTTTAGCGTTGTTTGTTGACCGTTGTGTGTTGAGCGTTGCTACTGAACGTTGTTTGCTTTTTTACTGTGCCAACATGGTACAGGTACAAGGGTTCATTTTCGAAAATTACCTTTTATAAATGGTCTTTGTGCTTTTAATAATTAAACTTAAGTCAGATGTAATACCAAATAGTTCAATCTAAGTGCCAAAGGCTTTCAAGTCATGGCCATGCAACCGAAAATGTATCTTCAGTGTAACTTTGTTTGCACAAACTGTTATGTAATGTTATGATAATATATATATATATTTATTATTTATTATTTTAATATTTGTTTTGTTCCATTTGCTTTTTTATTTAAAGAAAAAATCGGGTCGGCGGATCCGATAAACTAAAAATCAACACTCTGGCCTTATACATCGCATACAAGGTGTGTATTAGTTCTGTACAAGATGTCCATTAATTGGTCGACCAAAGAAACAATCTAGACTGGTGTTGTTTAAACAACAACAACAACATTAATGATAATAATAATAATATTATTATTATTATTAATATTGCTATTAGAAGTGTTGTGTTGTTTTTGTTGTTATTATTATTATCAGCTAGGCAAACAAAAAGGTTGGTTTCCGCTTACATCTAAAAAATATCTAGGAGGGGAGGTAAAATATAACTTGTTTTTAATTTTATTTTTGTTCGCCGCATATTCACCACACAGTTTAAGTATATTGGACTGAATGTAAAATGTTTATACGCCTCCACGACAATCAGAAAAAGTTAGTGTTTGATATGCAAGAAAACTTTTAGGGTCGGCGGAAAAAATTGGGGGGGGGGGGGGGTCGGGTAAGCGGAAACCAACAACTTTTTACGCCGCCTAACAGAACATCACTTTCTGTGCTGTTCCATATAATATGCTTTTCCCATGGCGCCTCTCTGCGCATTTGTTCTGGCGTGCTACAGTGGATAAATCTACCACAGCGGTTGTTGCCGGAAGTGGAGTGTAAAGGTCTGATTGCCCCAAAACGGAAGTCACATCCTCAGGGTTACTGTCAGTTAGATAATAAGCACATGTGGCTGAGTGCAGGATGCATATAATTTGTAAAATACAGTTTAAATGATATGTTTTGGTATCATTTTAAAGGTATATATGTAAGCAATAAGAAAAAAGGCTGTTTTGTGAACTACTTTTTGTCTAGTGGTTCCCAGCTTCATAACTTTTGGCCCATGTATTCATGCGCAAAATGGCAGCCTCCATGCCCGTCAAAACCGGTGTGTATTTTCTAAGGTAAATATTTTGAGTTACAACGCATACAAAATTTTGACATGCTGTTTTTTCAAAAAGGTTATGTCCTCATATTTCCAACAATGTATGGTGATATATTGGACAGTAGCTTGGTCATGGTGAAAAGTGAGATCAGATTTTGAATATTTTATATGTAACAAAGAAGGAATTTATTTGCGCATGCGTATTCTTTAAGAACTTCACCTAATATTAGTCGTCTGCAAAGATTTTGAAAATGGACTCTTACAAACACACTGTACTGGAAAGAATTACTGCCAGATGCCACCTTGACCCCATTTAGGGCTGTATTTTATGGGATGGTTGCTCTAGGGGACATTAGGGGGGTAAATATGGGAAAATTAAAGCAAAATGTCCACCAGAGTGGCAATCCGAGACCCATTGTGTTCATCGTGTTGTTTTTCAGTTTCATTTTGACATTAATTTGCATTAGTTTCAACACTTCTGTAATTTA
Source organism: Congeria kusceri (assembly GCA_027627225.1). Lineage (NCBI taxonomy): Eukaryota > Metazoa > Mollusca > Bivalvia > Myida > Dreissenidae > Congeria > Congeria kusceri. The sequence continues at coordinate 40,720,766 of CM051025.1, forward strand.
TGTCATAATGCCTTGTGTTGTAGTTCTGAATATTTAGTTTAAGAACCTGTAACTGACAATAGTGCCCGCAAAGGTCGTGTCCGCACTGGCCGATGCTTTGGCCATGATGACCGTCCGACCTGCCTACTTTGAATAATACCAATTTTCCTAATTTGCAAAGTTAACAGATCTATTTAGTTCATATGTTATTTTGTAATTGTAGTTCAATCAGGCTTTCAGCTGAAAAATACATGAAATGCATGCATAAAACACTTAAGCCGCTCACGCCAACCTAGACCCCACCTAATGGAGATAGCGGCATCAAAATTTAAATCACCATCACAGTTTGGTTTAATTTGAGTATGTTTTTTAAATGCAGTGTTGAAAAGAACCAGGACCTTAGCCGGAACCATCAACTCATTGGTATACAAGTCTGGGTGAAGTGACGAGTCATCAAAACTACGTTACTTGTCAACTACACTGGAGCGTTGGGGCGGGGCCGTCAAGCTGACACAGTCGTGTCCGTACCATCGGTATTTTTTAAGGTTAGTACATGATTATTGTCATGTATTTGACTATCTAATGTTTTCTTTTCCAGCCTGGCATTCTTCTTATCAACACCAGTAGGAAAAGCAAGAGTTTAACCCTTGTTGGGACTCTCAAACCCGTTTTAGAACTGAACTGTTCGCACATGAGCTCGACAATCTAAAGCCGGCATAGCGACTAGCCTTATCGCAGTAAATAAAACTTAGTAAACTATTGTATATGTACACTTATTGTATCTGAGTTACACTAGTAATCACAATATTGAGTAAACATGCACAGAAAACCTTTTTATTTTCACAGATTACTCAGCAGAGAGTACCTGGAACAGATTGAAGATTGCAGGCGGCTGACCTCACCCACAGGTTCAGGTGTGACAGAAGACTGTTAATTAATATCTGGCATTGACATTTTGGGGTAAAATTCTACTTTTGTTGTGTGACAGGAGGTCAAATCTGTTGATTTTTCTGTAAACAAACCCTTTTCTGGGGTCAAATGGCATCTGAAATGCTACATTTATTTGGATTTTACCCCCAAAAATGCAGAAACTTAAAAAAAATTTGTTCAAAACGGACTAAAAACCTATTCTGTAACATTTAGAATGCCAATGAAGATTGTTTTTACTTCTGACTTTATATATTGTATCTGCTATGCCTATTAAAATTCAAACTTATGCTTAATTCTGAGTTAAAATCATGTTTTCCAGATGTACCCAAGTACATTTTTTTCCGTTTAAATTTTTGCCTCAAAACCCCATTATATGTGACATTTTTAATTTTATTTTTTTCCAATAAATCTGTAAACCAGTGTAATAGGACTTCATGTTCTATCTCGAAATAGATCAGATTGATGAAAATTGTGGTTTTTATTCAAATTTGAAAGGGTTGGGTTCTCTTAAAGGTCTAATTACCCCAAAACGGAAGTCACATCCTCAGGGTTACAGTTAGATAATAAGCACATGTGGCTGAGTTACAGATGCATATAATTTGTAAAATACAGTTTAATGATATGTTTTGGTATCATTTTAAAGGTATATATGTAAGCAATAAGAAAAAAGGCTGTTTTGTGCACTACTTTTTGTCTAGTGGTTCCCAGCTTCATAACTTTTGGCCCATGTATTCATGCGCAAAATGGCAGCCTCCATGCCCGTCAAAACCGATGTGTTTTTTCAAAGGTAAATATTTTGAGTTACAACACATAGAATTTTTTGACATGCTGTTTTTTCAAAAGGTTATGTCCTCATCTTTCCAACAATGTATGGTGATATATTGGAAAGTAGCTTGGTCACGGTGAACAGTGAGATCAATTTGAATATTTTATATGTAACAAAGAAGGAATTTATTTGCGCATGCGTAACCTAATTGAACTAAAAGATTTCGGAGAGATTTACGTGCACCTTTATGTAAAGCAACAACGAACGTTAGTCGAACACACAGTAGGAAATCACTTGTTGTTTTTTACCACCTTGATGTCAAATGCAAGCAACGGATTTCTTTTTACATTACAACACTTACAAACACTTAATTGGTATTACACAAACATTATCTCTAAAACATATATCTGATGCCCTTTAACATAGCATTATTTGAGATAAAACAACGCGTGCACAAACATGAAAATGATATCATATACAATGGATGGATGGATGGATGGATGGATGGATGGATGGATGGATGGATGGATGGATGGATGGATGGATGGATGGATGGATGGATGGATGGATGGATGGATGGATGGATGGATGGATGGATGGATGGATGGATGGATGGATGGATGGATGGATGGATGGATGGATGGATGGATGGATGGATGGATGGATGGATGGATGGATGGATGGATGGATGGATGGATGGATGGATGGATGGATGGATGGATGGATGGATGGATGGATGGATGGATGGATGGATGGATGGATAGAAAGATAACATATAATTAGTAATTAGTAACTAGTAAATAACTGATTATGAATGTAATTAAACATAATTGCAAGATAGATTTACGTTGTTTTTACGTTGTTTTTTTGTTGGCGTTAAACAAAACTGCAGATTCAATATCCATATAATATAACTATAAATAAGTTACACTATAATTGACTCGTGTACAAGAAAACACCAATTGCAACACCTCGCGGGAAATTTCCAAAAACAACATGCAATTCTAAGGAAAGTATGTTTTACTAGATAACTGTTAAAGTGGACGGGAAAAAAAAGGAACATTTCAGTAGAAATACCCAGACACATAGACCATGTTTATTAATAAAGGTATGATCCCTTAACAAAATCTATAATGTAAAACAGACGTAGGTAGATGAAGTAAATAGTAAGCATTTCAGTATTGTGACGCCGACGCCGGGCTGATTAGAAAAGCTCACATAGTCTTCGAATATTATTTCAAAATCGATGTTTGATTATTGGTCGTTTTGGTTAACGGCGTGTGTTGAACGGTGTATTTTGAGCGTTGTTTGTTTAGCGCTTTTTGTCGAACGTTGTTTTGTTGTGCATTGGTTGTTGTACATTATTTTCTGTGCGTTGTTTGTTGTACATCGTTTGATTAACGATGCTTGTTGTGTATTGCTTCTTGTGTGTTGTGTCTTGACCTTATAATTGAGCGTTGTTTGTTTCGCGTTGTTTGTTACGAGTTGTTTGCTGAGAGTTGTTTGCTGAGCGTTGTTTTCTCTGTGTTGTTGTTGAGAGTTGTTTGTTCAGCGTTGTTTGCTGTGCAATGTTTGTTGAGAGTTTTATATTTGCGCTTACTGTTGTTTGTTGTTGATGAGCGTTGTTTGTTGAGCGTTGTTCGCTATGCGTTGTTTGTTGTGCTCTGTTTGCTGAGCGTTTTTTCTGTGTGTTGTTGTTAAGCGTTGTTTGTTGAGCGTTGCTTGTTGCGCGTTGTTTGCTGTGCTTCGTTAAGCGTTGTTTTTTTAGCGTTGTTTGTTGACCGTTGTTTGTTGACCGTTTTATGTTGTGCGTTGTTTGCTGAGCGATTTTTGTCTGTGCGTTGTTTGTTTAGCGTTGTTAGCCAAGCGTCTTTAATACCAGCACAATCGATGACAATCGCTTCAATGACACAAACTCCCATCTACAAAATGACACAAGCAACAGGCTTAATACCCCAATTACTGAAGAAGAAATAGAAAAATGTATCACAAAGCTTAAAAATTCTAAAACACCTAGCCCATTCGACAATATTTTTAATGAGTATATCAAGTCCACTAAACATCTTCTTATGCCTGTTTACCATAAACTATTTAACTGTGTACTGGAAACAGGGTTCATTCTACAAAGCTGGCTAAATGGAATAATCATACCTATATTTAAAAACAAAGGTGACCCTAAAGATCCTAATAACTACCGACCAATTACTATCCTCAGTTGTCTAGGTAAACTTTTTACTTCCATACTCAATGAAAGATTAAACAAATTCCTTAATGAAAATAATATTTTAGATGAAAATCAAGCTGGCTTTAGGAAAGGCTACTCTTGCTCTGACCATATTTTTACATTACATTCATTGATCGAAATACTGAAAAAAAGAAAACAAAAACTATTCTGCGCCTTCATTGATTTTTCACAAGCATTCGACAAGGTTTGGCGAATTGGCCTATGGCACAAACTTATTAAACAAAATATAAATGGCAAGTTTTTACATTTAATTCAAAACATGTACAACAATATCAAATCTAGTATCTCTATTAACGGCAATATTTCAGAACCCTTCGTATCAGAAATTGGCGTTAGACAAGGCGAAAATCTATCTCCAATTCTTTTTTCCATCTTCTTAAATGACCTTCAAACACATATGCACCTCAATGGCTCAACTGGCATAGAACTAGAAAATCCCCTGGATTTGTCTCTTTGGCTAAAACTACTTATTCTACTTTATGCTGATGACACTGTGATTTTATCTGATTCAAAAATAGACTTCCAAAATAGTTTAAATACCTTCCATAAATACTGTGATAACTGGCATTTAAAAATAAACCTTAGCAAAACAAAAATTGTAATATTTGGTGCAAGACAACTACAAAACTTCCATTTCACATTAGGTGACAACCCTGTAAAAATCACTGACCGTTACCACTACCTAGGCATTACCCTTTCCAGCAATGGTTCTTTCCTCAATGCACGGAAGCACTTAGCCGAGCAAGCAACAAAAGCAATGCACCTTCTATATACTAGAGCAAATAATGCAGAGCTACCTATTGATTCAATTCTTAAACTTTTCGACCACACTGTTTTACCAATTTTAATCTATGGCTCAGAAATTTTTGGTTTTGAAAATGTAGATATCTTGGAGAAAGTCCATAATAACTTTCTTAGAAAAATTACGAATGCTCGGAAATCAACCCCAATGGCTTTTTTATATGGTGAACTTGGCAGATACCCTATAGCAATTAACATCAAAAGTCGCATGATCTCTTTTTGGAATAGAATCTTAATAGGCAAAGATCAGAAATTATCTATCCAAATCTATAAATACATGATGAACTTGCCAATCTCAAATTTTAAATGGGCCAACAAAATTAAAGAAATCCTCACCTCAGTAAACTTAAGTAACTTATGGGATAACCAATTCCTAACAACCCAAAATAATATTTGCCGCTTAGTCAAAGCCAAATTATTAACCCAATTCAAAACCCAATGGCACAATCAACTACAGCAAACACATAAGGGACAAATATATACCAGTTTCAAACAAACTCCATCCTTTGAAGACTACTTTATAAAACTTACAAAAACTGAATATACATACCTCTTTAAATTTAGAACTGCAAATCACTGGTTACCAGTTGAAACCGGTCGATACGATGGAACCCCATTTGAAGAAAGAATATGCAGACTTTGTAACTCTGGTCAAGTTGGCTCCGAACATCACTATCTACTAAACTGCGATTTCTTTAAATCTGAAAGAGAACAATTCTTAGGACATGATCTTTATGATGCTACTCTTATTAAAATCCTAACATCTAATTCCTTACAACTATTACAGAATACAAGCAAATTTATTCGCTTCATATTCAGTAAGTTTAAGCGATAGCAAGTTAACTATTTAACTACCTGTTTTTACCAATGCCACCAGCTAATACACCAACTCTAATATTGTAATTTGTAACAATACTGCCTTTATTTCAATGTATTTTTATTGTTAACAGCATAACATATTTACATATTATCTCAATATAAGTGACCGTTTACACTTGTGTAATCAATATATCAAAATATTTGTCTGGTCACAAATGTATATATTTTTGCATGTATATACTAATCACATTATTTACTTTAATTAGAAATATATGCATGTAAATATAAACTGTGCAATGTAAATAATAACTTCATTCTGTATTTGTACCAAATGATAACTGCATAATTATATGTCAATATTAACGTAAGATTGCTATATACTTATACTCATATAACAGAAATAATTGCAGCATTATTTAAGAGTAGTACAAAATGGTACCACTCAAGTACAAGTGTTAACATTTTAAATATTTTTGCCTGCTATATTGATACTATATTTCAATTAAGGCAATGGAAACAATTGTTGCATTCTAAATGAGTACAACTGATACCTATATTTCACGTACAATCCTGTTTCTTTATCCTAATTAATCTAGCAGTTCTAGTACATAAATTAATAATTATACTTGTGTTACTTCCCTTTAAACTTATTCAGCACACAAAGTATAATTTGCTTTTGCCCCATCAGTCATTTAATGTTAACCCCTCAGATAACGGCATTCTCCATTGTAATCCTGCAATGCAAAGGTGATTAGAGTAATTACCACACACAATAGGTCCTCCATCTTGCCTTTGTGTTCAACATCGACCTCGCGTGCAGGTGCACTCAAGTGTAAATCATGACAAAAATAACTGCTGTTGACTGAAACCGTTACAAAGCTAGCTCCAGCACCATAAACGCTAACGCACACAGTCTTTCGCAACAACATGTCTTTTAAGTATTGATAATGAATTAAATTTCTGACGCAAAATGTAAACCTTTAAAACGCGTAGTCGTTTCAATTTCTCAATCCGAAACGCCGCGTGCAAACGAAAATACGTCACCGCACAACTATGATCACAAACCACTAATTATTTTTACCAGTGCTAGTATTAAAATGCTCTTATAGAACTGTACTATTATTTGTTTCTTAAATGCCACTATTATGATGATTATGATAACTATGACGATTATCATTATTATGATTATTATGATTAGTATGATCATTTTGAATATGATATGATAATGATTGTGATTTTGATAATTTTATCAAGTTTTTGGTATTTGATTTTGATTATAGATCTCACATTATTGCTATTATTATTATTATAATTATTTTTATTATTATTATTATTATCATATGTTCCGACTATGTATCTTATTATTTATATACCCCCCGTATATCATCTACACAATTGTGTTAACGTAAAAATTATCGGAAGTTACTAATTTACTAACAATTTTGCTTTGTTATATTGCCCTAGTTGTATATGTTATATACTTGGGTGAAAATAAAAGTCTTGTTCTGTTCTGTTCTGTTTTATGTGCATTGTTTGTAGGGCGTTGCTTGTTGTGCGTTGTGTGTTGAGCGCTGTTTGTTGACCGTTAAGCGTTGTTTGTTGAGCGTAGTTGTTGAGCGCTTTTTGTTGTGCGTTGTTTGCTGAGCGATGTTATTCTGTGCGATGTTTGTTTTGCCTTGTTTGCTGAGTGTTTTTTCTGTACATTGTTTGTAGAGCGTTGATTGCTGTGCGTTGTTATTTTAGCGTTTTTTTTATTTGTATAGCGTTGTATGTTGGGAGTTGTTTGTTGTGCGTTGTTTGCCGTACTTTGTTTTATGAGCGTTGTTTGTAGAGCGTTGAATGCCGTGCGTTGTTTGGTGTGCGTTGTTTGTTTTGCGTTGATTGTTGTGCGTTTTTGTTGAGCGTTGTTTGATGACCGTTGTATGTTGAGCGTTGTTGTTGAGCGTTCTTTGTTGAGCGTTGCTATTGAACGTTGTTTGCTGTGCGTTGTTGTTGAGTTTGTTTGTTGGGCGTTTTTGCTGTGCATTGTTGTTGAGTTTGTTTTCTGTGCGTTGTTGTTGAACGTTGTTTGGTGTGCGTTTTTTTAGCGTTGTTTGTTGACCGTTGTGTGTTGAGCGTTGTTGTTGAGCGTTGTTTGTTGAGCGTTGCTACTGAACGTTGTTTGCTTTTTTACTGTGCCAACATAGTACAGGTACAAGGGTTCATTTTCGAAAATTACCTTTTATAAATGGTCTTTGTGCTTTTAATAATTAAACTTAAGTCAGATGTAATACCAAATAGTTCAATCTAAGTGCCAAAGGCTTTCAAGTCATGGCCATGCAACCGAAAATGTATCTTCAGTGTAACTTTGTTTGCACAAACTGTTATGTAATGTTATGATAATATATATATATATTTATTATTTTAATATTTGTTTTGTTCCATTTGCTTTTTTATTTAAAGAAAAAATCGGGTCGGCGGATCCGATAAACTAAAAATCAACACTCTGGCCTTATACATCGCATACAAGGTGTGTATTAGTTCTGTACAAGATGTCCATTAATTGGTCGACCAAAGAAACAATCTAGACTGGTGTTGGTTAAACAACAACAACAACATTAATGATAATAATAATAATATTATTATTATTATTATTATTGCTATTAAAAGTGTTGTGTTGTTTTTGTTGTTATTATTATTATTGGCTAGGCAAACAAAAAGGTTGGTTTCCGGTTACATCTCAAAAATATCTAGGAGGGGAGGTAAAATATAACTTGTTTTTAATTTTATTTTTGTTCGCCGCATATTCACCACACAGTTTAAGTATATTGGACTGAATGTAAAATGTTTATACGCCTCCCCGACAATCAGAAAAAGTTAGTGTTTGATATGCAAGAAAACTTTTAGGGTCGGCGGAAACAATTGGGGGGGGGGGGGGGTCGGGTAAGCGGAAACCAACAACTTTTTACGCCGCCTAACAAAACATCACTTTCTGTGCTGTTCCATATAATATGCTTTTCCCATGGCGCCTCTCTGCGCATTTGTTCTGGCGTGCTACAGTGGATAAATCTACCACAGCGGTTGTTGCCGGAAGTGGAGAGTAAAGGTCTGATTGCCCCAAAACGGAAGTCACATCCTCAGGGTTACTGTCAGTTAGATAATAAGCACATGTGGCTGAGTGCAGGATGCATATAATTTGTAATATACAGTTGAAATGATATGTTTTGGTATAATTTTAAAGGTATATATGTAAGCAATAAGAAAAAAGGCTGTTTTGTGCACTACTTTTTGTCTAGTGGTTCCCAGCTTCATAAATTTTGGCCCATGTATTCATGCGCAAAATGGCAGCCTCCATGCCCGTCAAAACCGGTGTGTTTTTTATAAGGTAAATATTTTGAGTTACAACACATAACAAATTTTGACATGCTGTTTTTTCAAAGGTTATGTCCTCATATTTCCAACAATGTATGGTGATATATTAGAAAGTAGCTTGGTCATGGTGAAAAGTGAGATCAGATTTTGAATATTTTATATGTAACAAAGAAGGAATTTATTTGCGCATGCGTATTCTTTAAGAACTTCACCTAATATTAGTCGTCTGCAAAGATTTTGAAAATGGACTCTTACAAACACACTGTACTGGAAAGAATAACTGCCAGATGCCACCTTGACCCCATTTAGGGCTGTATTTTATGGGATGGTTGCTCTAGGGGGCATTAGGGGGGTAAATATGGGAAAATTAGCAAAATGTCCACCAGAGTGGCAATCCGAGACCCATTGTGTTCATCGTGTTGTTTTTCAGTTTCATTTTGACATTAATTTGCATTAGTTTCAACACTTCTGTCATTTATGTCATAATGCCTTGTGTTGTAATCCTGAATATTTAGTTTAAGAACCTGTAACTGACAATAGTGCCCGCAAAGGTCGTGTCCACATTGGCCGGCTTTGGCCATGATGACCGTCCGACCTGCCTACTTTGAATAATACCAATTTTCCTAATTTGCAAAGTTAACAGATCTATTTAGTTCATATGTTATTTTGTAATTGTAGTTCAATCAGGCTTTCAGCTGAAAAATACATGAAATGCATGCATAAAACACTTAAGCCGCTCACGCCAACCTAGACCCCACCTAATGGAGATAGCGGCATCAAAATTTAAATCACCATCACAGTTTGGTTTAATTTGAGTATGTTTTTTAAATGCAGTGTTGAAAAGAACCAGGACCTCAGCCGGAACCATCAACTCATTGGTATACAAGTCTGGGTGAAGTGACGAGTCATGAAAACTACTTGACTTGTCAACTACACTGGAGCGTTGGGGCGGGGCCGTAAAGCTGACACAGTCGTGTCCGTACCGTCGGTATTTTTTAAGGTTAGTACATGATTATTGTCATGTATTTTACTATCTAATATTTTCTTTTCCAGCCTGGCATTCTTCTTATCAACACCAGTAGGAAAAGCAAGAGTTTAACCCATGTTGGGACTGTCAAACCCGTTTTAGAACTGAACTGTTCGCACATGAGCTCAACAATCTAAAGCCGGCATAGCGACTAGCCTTATGGCAGTAAATAAAACTTAGTAAACTATTGTATATGTACACTTATTGTATCTAAGTTACACTAGTAATCACAATATTGAGTAAACATGCACAGAAAACCTTTTTATTTTCACAGATTACTCAGCAGAGAGTGCCTGGAACAGATTGAAGATTGCAGGCGGCTGACCTCACCCACAGGTTCAGGTGTGACAGAAGACTGTTAATTAATATCTGGAATTGACATTTTGGGGTCAAATTCTATTTTTGTTGTGTGACAGGAGGTCAAATCTGTTGATTGTTATGTAAACAAACCCTTTTCTGGGGTCAAATGTCATCTGAAATGCTACATTTATTTGGATTTTACCCCCCAAAATACAGAAACTTAACAAAAAAATTGTTCAAAACGGACTAAAAACCTATTCTGTAACATTTAGAATGCCAATCAAGATTGTTTTCACTTCTGACTTTATATATTGTATCTGCTATGCCTATTAAAATTCAAACTTATGCTTAATTCTCAGTTAAAATCATGTTTTCCAGATGTACCCAAGTACATTTTTTTCCGTGTAAATTTGTGCATCAAAACCCCATTATATGTGACATTTTCAATTTTATTTTTTCCCAATAAATCTTTAAACCAGTGTAATAGGACTTCACGTTCGTTCTCGAAATAGATCAGATTGATGAAAATTGTGGTTTTTATTCAAATTTGAAAGGGTTGGGTTCTCTTAAAGGTCTAATTACCCCAAAACGGAAGTCACATCCTCAGGGTTACAGTTAGATAATAAGCACGTGTGGCTGAGTGCAGGATGCATATAATTTGTAAAATACAGTTTAAATGATATGTTTTGGTATCATTTTAAAGGTATATATGTAAGCAATAAGAAAAAAGGCTGTTTTGTGCACTACTTTTTGTCTAGTGGTTCCCAGCTTCATAACTTTTGGCCCATGTATTCATGCGCAAAATGGCAGCCTCCATGCCCGTCAAAACCGGTGTGTTTTTTATAAGGTAAATATTTTGAGTTACAAGACATAAAAAATTTTGACATGCTGTTTTTTCAAAAGGTTATGTCCTCATCTTTCCAACGATGTATGGTGATATATTGGAAAGTAGCTTGGTCATGGTGAAAAGTGAGATCATATTGTGAATATTTTATATGTAACAAAGAAGGAATTTATTTGCGCATGCGTATTCTTTAAGAACTTCACCTAATATTAGTCGTCTGCAAAGATTTTGAAAATGGACTCTTACAAACACACTGTACTGGAAAGAATAACTGCCAGATGCCACCTTGACCCCATTTAGGGCTGTATTTTATGGGATGGTTGCTCTAGGGGGCATTAGGGGGGTAAATATGGGAAAATTAAAGCAAAATGTCCACCAGAGTGGCAATCCGAGACCCATTGTCTTCATCGTGTTGTTTTTCAGTTTCATTTTGACATTAATTTGCATTAGTTTCAACAATTCTGTCATTTATGTCATAATGCCTTGTGTTGTAATCCTGAATATTTAGTTTAAGAACCTGTAACTGACAATAATGCCCGCAAAGGTCGTGTCCGCACTGGCCGATGCTTTGGCCGTGATAAAGTTAACATATCATATTTAGTTCATATGTTATTTTGTAGTTGTAGTTCAATCAGGCTTTCAGCTGAAAAATACATGAAATGCATGCATAAAACACTTAAGCCGCTCGCGCCAACCTAGACCCCACCTAATGGAGATAGCGGCAGCAAAATTTAAATCACCATCACAGTTTGGTTTAATTTGAGTATGTTTTTTAAATGCAGTGTTAAAAAGAACCAGGACCTCAGCCGGAACCATCAACTCATTGGTATACAAGTCTGGGTGAAGTGACGAGTCATGAAAACTACTTTACTTGTCAACTACACTGGAGCGTTGGGGCGGGGCCGTAAAGCTGACACAGTCGTGTCCGTACCATCGGTATTTTTTAAGGTTAGTACATGATTATTGTCATGTATTTTACTATCTAATGTTTTCTTTTCCAGCCTGGCATTCTTCTTATCAACACCAGTAGGAAAAGCAAGTGTTTAACCCATGTTGGGACTGTCAAACCCGTTTTAGAACTGAACTGTTCGCACATGAGCTCGACAATCTAAAGCCGGCATAGCGACTAGCCTTATCGCAGTAAATAAAACTTAGTAAACTATTGTATATGTACACTTATTGTATCTAAGTTACACTAGTAATCACAATATTGAGTAAACATGCACAGGAAACCTTTTTATTTTCACAGATTACTCAGCAGAGAGTGCCTGGAACAGATTGAAGATTGCAGGCGGCTGACCTCACCCACAGGTTCAGGTGTGACAGAAGACTGTTAATTAATATCTGGAATTGACATTTTGGGGTCAAATTCTATTTTTGTTGTGTGACAGGAGGTCAAATCTGTTGATTGTTATGTAAACAAACCCTTTTCTGGGGTCAAATGGCATCTGAAATGCTACATTTATTTGGATTTTACCCCCCAAAATACAGAAACTTAACAAAAAAATTGTTCAAAACGGACTAAAAACCTATTCTGTAACATTTAGAATGCCAATCAAGATTGTTTTCACTTCTGACTTTATATATTGTATCTGCTATGCCTATTAAAATTCAAACTTATGCTTAATTCTGAGTTAAAATCATGTTTTCCAGATGTACCCAAGTACATTTTTTTCCGTCTAAAGTTTTGCCTCAAAACCCCATTATATGTGACATTTTCAATTTTATTTTTTCCCAATAAATCTTTAAACCAGTGTAATAGGACTTCATGTTCTTTCTCGAAATAGATCAGATTGATGAAAATTGTGGTTTTTATTCAAATTTGAAAGGGTTGGGTTCTCTTAAAGGTCTAATTACCCCAAAACGGAAGTCACATCCTCAGGGTTACAGTTAGATAATAAGCACATGTGGCTGAGTGCAGGATGCATATAATTTGTAAAATACAGTTTAAATGATATGTTTTGGTATCATTTTAAAGGTATATATTTAAGCAATAAGAGAAAAGGCTGTTTTGTGCACTACTTTTTGTCTAGTGGTTCCCAGCTTCATAACTTTTGGCCCATGTATTCATGCGCAAAATGGCAGCCTCCATGCCCGTCAAAACCGGTGTGTTTTTTCTAAGGTAAATATTTTGAGTTACAAAACATAGAATTTTTTGACATGCTGTTTTTTCAAAAGGTTATGTCCTCATCTTTCCAACAATGTATGGTGATATATTGGACAGTAGCTTGGTCATGGTGAACAGTGAGATCAATTTGAATATTTTATATGTAACAAAGAAGGAATTTATTTGCGCATGCGTAACCTAAATGAACTAAAAGATTTCGGACAGATTTACGTGCACCTTTATGAAAAGCAACAAGGACCGTTTTTTTGTCGAACACACAGTAGGAAAACACTTGTTGTTTTTTACCACCTTGATCTCAAATGCAAGCAACGGATTTCTTTTTACATTACAACACTTACGAACACTTAATTGGTATTACACAAACATTATCTCTAAAACAAATATCTGATGCCCTTTAACATAGCATTATGTAAGATAAAACAACGCGTGCACAAACATGAAAATGATATCATATACAATGGATGGATGGATGGATGGATGGATGGATAGAAAGATAACATATAATTAGTAATTAGTAACTAGTAAATAACTGATTATGAATGTAATTAAACATAATTGCAAGATAGATTTACGTTGTTTTTAGGTTGTTGTCTTTTTGTTGGCGTTAAACAAAACTGCAGATTCAATATCCATATAATATAACTATAAATAAGTTACACTATAATTGACTCGTGTACAAGAAAACACCAATTGCGACACCTTGCGGGAAATTTCCAAAAACAACATGCAATTCTAAGGAAAGTATGTTTTACTAGATAACTGTTAAAGTGGACGGGAAAAAAAAGGAACATTTCAGTAGAAATACCCAGACACATAGACCATGTTTATTAATAAAGGTATGATCCCTTAACAAAATCTCTAATGTAAAACAGACGTAGGTAGATGAAGTAAATAGTAAGCATTTCAGTATTGTGACGCCGACGCCGGGCTGATTAGAAAAGCTCACATAGTCTTCGAATATTATTTCAAAATCGATGTTTGATTATTGGTCGTTGTGGTTAACGGCGTGTGTTGAACGGTGTAATTTGAGCGTTGTTTGTTTAGCGCTTTTTGTCGAACGTTGTTTTGTTGTGCATTGGTTGTTGTACATTATTTTCTGTGCGTTGTTTGTTGTACATCGTTTGATTAACGATGCTTGTTGTGTATTGCTTCTTGTGTGTTGTGTCTTGACCTTATAATTGAGCGTTGTTTGTTTCGCGTTGTTTGTTTCGCGTTGTTTGTTTCGCGTTGTTTGTTTCGCGTTGTTTGTTTCGCGTTGTTTGTTTCGCGTTGTTTGTTTCGCGTTGTTTGCTGAGAGTTGTTGCTGAGCGTTGTTTTCTCTGTGTTGTTGTTGAGAGTTGTTTGTTCAGCGTTGTTTGTTGTGCGTTGTTTGCTGTGCAATGTTTGTTGAGAGTTTTATATTTGCGCTTACTGTTGTTTGTTGTTGATGAGCGTTGTTTGTTGAGCGTTGTTCGCTATGCGTTGTTTGTTGTGCTCTGTTTGCTGAGCGTTTTTTCTGTGTGTTGTTGTTAAGCGTTGTTTGTTGAGCGTTGCTTGTAGCGCGTTGTTTGCTGTGCGTTGTTAAGCGTTGTTTTTTTTAGCGTTGTTTGTTGACCGTTGTTTGTTGACCGTTTTTTGTTGTGCGTTGTTTGCTGAGCGATTTTTGTCTGTGCGTTGTTAGTTACGCGTTGTTAGCAAAGCGTCTTTTATGTGCATTGTTTGTAGGGCGTTGTTTGTTGTGCGTTGTTTGTGTCAAGTGTTGTTTATTATGCGTTGTTTGTTGGTGTACCTTTTTGCTGATCGTTGTTTGTTGTGCGTTGTGTGTTGAGCGCTGTTTGTTGACCGTTAAACGTTGTTTGTTGAGCGTAGTTGTTGAGCGTTTTTTGTTGTGCGTTGTTTGCTGAGCGATGTTATTCTGTGCGATGTTTGTTTTGCATTGTTTGCTGAGTGTTTTTTCTGTACATTGTTTGTAGAGCGTTGATTGCTGTGCGTTGTTTTTTTTAGCGTTATTTGTTTAGCGTTGTTGGGAGTTGTTTGTTGTGCGTTTTTTGCCGTACTTTGTTTTATGAGCGTTGTTTGTAGAGCGTTGTATGCCGTGCGTTGTTTGGTGTGCGTTGTTTGTTTTGCGTTGATTGTTGTGCGTTTTTGTTCAGCGTTGTTTGTTGTGCGCTTTTTTAGCGTTGTTTGTTGACCGTTGTGTGTTGAGCGTTGTTGTTGAGCGTTCTTTGTTGAGCGTTGCTATTGAACGTTGTTTGCTGTGCGTTGTTGTTGAGTTTGTTTGATGGGCGTTGTTTGCTGTGCGTTGTTGTTGAGTTTGTTTTCTGTGCGTTGTTGTTGAACGTTGTTTGATGTGCGTTTTTTTAGCGTTGTTTGTTGACCGTTGTGCGTTGAGCGTTGTTGTTGAGCGTTGTTTGTTGAGCGTTGCTACTGAACGTTGTTTGCTTCGCGTTGTTGTTGAGTTTGTTTGTTGGGCGTTTTTTGCTGTGCGTTGTTGCTATGGGTTGTTTGCTGTGCGTTGTTTGTTTAACGTTTTAGTTTGCGTTGTTTGTTGAGCGTTTTTTGTTGAGCATTGTTTGTTGAGCGTAGTTATTGAGCATTTTTTGTTGTGCGTTGTTTGCTGAGCGATTTTTTTTCTGTGCATTGTTTGTAGAGCGTTGTTTGCTGTGCGTTACTGCCCACCACCCACCCACCACTGGGTTCAGAGCGTTACTGCCCACCACCCACCTACCACTGGGTTCAGAACGTTACTGCCCACCACCCACCTACCACTGGGTTCAGAGCGTTACTGCCCACCACCCACCTACCACTGGGTTCAGAGCGTTACTGCCCATCACCCACCCACCACTGGGTTCAGAGCGTTACTGCCCATCACCCACCCACCAGTTGGTTCTGAGCGTTACTGCCCACCACCCACCCACCACTTGGTTCAGAGCGTTACTGCCCACCACCCACCCACCACTGGGTTCAGATCGTTAACAGGACGTTACAAATATACATGTACCCGAAACTATACTTTATTATACAAATTTGAACAACTAAACGGCAACAACCAACCACTAGAACAACAATTACAATGGCGATAAGTTCAGTTCCAATTAATGTTCTTTTATAAAACAGTTGTTGAATTATTTCATTTTATTTGTCTAGTTACAACAATTCATTGTATTATTAATTTGTTATAAATGATTTATAATGTTTATTATATTTTAGACTGATTTCAGTTCGTTTTAAAGGAACGACTTCACAGAAGTAGAGGTATAAAATGTATAATAATACATAATACAACTAATCTTTTTTTCCGAAAGCATCTCATAAAACATATATAGAAAAAAATATAGACAATTAAGAAGTGTATTTGTTGACAACACATTTTATGTGGGCTTTTAATCAATGAAACGTTTTCGACTGCACAGTTGAAAACTCCGATGCATGTACTCCTATATTCGCTGAATCGGCAACTGTTTAGGCTACAAAAGTAACAAAAGAGATCAACGATGCAAAGTCGACAAAAGTGTTTGTTTAAATATTCTTTGTTATAGTGTTTCCTTCATTATTTTTATGTTTCTCTGTGTCTGGTTTCAAGTAAGTTGTAATTTCCATTCTCTTGTTAAAAAACAACAACACTAGTTTATAAAGAAAAACATATCGTATTACACACTATAAGAGTACATATACAAATGTGCCATAAAGACAGCCATAGCGCGGATATGAACTTTCAGTCTGTCTAACATGAACAACTGGGCGAGTCCTCAATTGACCTCACGACGAGATTGTTGTGAATAACTCCCTTGTTACATTTAATATGCAATGAAAGTAATAAAACTAAGTATGTTATTATTCCATCCTCAATTCGTCAACGTCGCCTGCTCAGAATCTGTTTTAACGTTTTCCGAAATTTCGGGCTACTGAAGTGGTAAAAGAACGGATTGAGAGTGGAATTAATGTACGCCATCCAAAAAGCCATGTTCAGCACTGGCGTCGGATCAAGCTCGGGATTTACAATGCTGACGTCAAACGCCACGTGGAAAGGCAGCCAGAGGATCGCGTATCCGAAAACAAGGTAGGTTTGGGTAACACAAACGCGTTTCTCGCACGTCAGATGCATCGACCGAGCTGGCATTGCGCCGTCATCTTGGCGTCGCACGTGGCTGTTGCCAATCTTGTTAGGGACACGAAGCCTCGAGACGTCCAGTTTGTTCATTTGTCGTTCCGGAGAGGCCGCCGAGTGTGTGTCCTTTGAAAACGTAGCGGGGCTGTTGTCGTTCAAGCTCATCCTTGACGTCGACGGTTCGTCCTTGCTGCTGTCGTTTGTTGACACCACCGCTAGACCGTGACTGGACGTCGTCGTATTTCTGCTGCTGACCACGTGGACGAGCCTCGACCGTTTGCGAATGAAAATAAACACGTACGTGTAGGAAAAGATCATGATACAGTATGGCCCGTGGTGTCCAAGAATAGCCACAATGTAAACGAATTGTCTGTTCATAGAAGGATCCCAGAAGCACTCGTTGGGTTTGCTGTATCGGATCCGGTCGGTGATCCACGGTGGGACCCAGAGCAGCAGCATGAACACCCTGTAACATACGAACATTCTTTTTTTAACGATGACTTAAAGGTGTATATATGATTTTACAACACAATAGTGGAAAGAAATACATAGTGGATCAAAAGCTAAAGGTTAAAGTGTACAAACTGCAACCGATATAGTGGTGTCATAATAATTAAAATTATCATATATTTTGAATGAAAAATTGAGACAAAAATAAATGTAGATGATATACTATTTTATTACAGAACAAAATAGGTTGAAATGATAACACTATATAGAAATAATTGTCATATATTTTGATTGAAATCTTGAGAAAATAATAAAGTACAGTTAGATCTAACAACATAATTAGTGGTACAAATTAAAAATATCAGTAGAGTTACATTGCCATGTATTTAATTTAAACTGGAAACTAGTTAAGTATAATTATTATCGTTTAAACACCAACTAGCTGATTAAACTATTGATAAAGAATAGGAGTGATTTATAAAGAAAATTAGTTATTGCACAGGCGCAATTAAATACAGTCCGTTTGTATGCTAGCTATCTGTAAACAGTCCGAGATAAGATTATGCATCTATTGAAAACTTATAAGGTGCATTTTTATTCTGTAGCTTAATAGTTAAAACACGTTTATAAGGTATCGTTCAAGGGGCATATCGAAGGTATTTCGTAAAACTATAGACATATTAATACAAGATGACTTCTTATTTTTCAAAATATATATTTCGAGTCGCAACAATATAGTGATGTAATGTTTAAAAACAAATATATACAAATACACAAACATTTTGGAGATACTCGGTTCCAGTAGGATTCGAACTCACGCCAACCAAATCACGCAATTCAATGTGAAATCCAACGTTAAGCAAGGTCGCGCATGCGCGTAACGGCACATCATGTACATTTCATTCAAATCATCATCATAACGATTTAACTACTACTACTCATTTTCATTAGTCATCGATGACCGCTGTTTATATAATGTGTCAACTGCTTCTAGAAACAATGCCATCGTATTAATTTTAACAATTCTTCAATACTTATTCTCTGTACCGTAAATAAACTTTTTTTTTCGCAAAAGTTATCGTCCACCTTCCCTCGATACGCCCCTTTAATAGAACTCTTGGTCAGCTGATTTATAAATGTAACATTTGACTGCATGTATGTCTTTATTATAAAGCATTTTATTTTAACATAAGTGTCTCATTTCAAGGTACCTCCTTATATTAACAATTCGCCTCAATATATCTAATGCTGTAAATAGTAAAACACAATCATCTCATGTTCTCTCTTAATGGATTCATTTTGTTTTCATGTTATGATGTTGCTTAGAAGTGCTGTACAGGGGCGTAGCTTGGGTAAAAAAAATGTATAGGCACAATGGGCGGTATCTACAAAATGACGATGTAAGCGATAACTTGGGCCAGGAGAGTTTATACTCGTATGTGGCTACAAACATCTAACTTCAGCTAAACCCCGAATCTACAAAGTAATTGTAAAATATGCGTGTGTTTCATGAAATTTATTTCATATTGACGTAATCGACTTGTTAAACAATGAAGTATTAACACAGCCAAAATAGATCCCCTCACCCCCATCCCCCCTCTTGCTTTTATTGCATTTTTGGCATATTAAAATGTTTCATCTCTGGAAAACATGTATAGGCATGCCTATAGTGCCTAAAGGAAGCTACGCCACTGTTGTAATCTGGGGAACACTTGATATGGTGTTTTAAGGCGGTTAATGACATGCTAATTCTTTTTGTCCATTACTACTAACCGGCTAAGTATCAGAATACAACAGATTTGGTCACTGTTCACATTATAGTTTTTACAATTTTCATTACTCTTGTAAACGCAAGTTTGTGGCATTAAAAGAGAAGCATTTGCAGATGTTCTAATCATACCGATTTATTAAGATGGTTTCTGATACATCAAACTAAGACATATATCGTGAACTATGTCATAGAATGGTATCATGCTTTTATACATGTATATACAACAACGAAAGTGTCACACATGGGACCATGTTCTAAATTGAGATCCAATAGTGATAATGCATTAAGAGCTGATTGTAAATCAGATAGGCCCCTTTAAGGTTAAACGCAATCTTTAGAAAAGTTTAGTGAAGATCAGATGAAAACTGTTCGACGTAGAGAGCGGAAACTGCTAAAAAGGCCAATATCAATATCAAGGGCCATGACTCTGCAGTTCCTGGGGCGATTTGTTGATCATTGAACTTTGGCGAAGATATTATGCCCCCAAACATTTTCATAAAGTTTGGTGCAGATCGGATGCCAACTGTTGGACTTAGAGAGCGGAAACGGCTTAAAAGGCTAAAGTTTAGTTAATTCAAGGGCCACAACTCCACAGTTCTCGGGGCAATTTGGTTGAACACAAGGGTTAACAGAAACGTCTTGATTTGGTCCTTAAACGAATAACAAAACCAAATGCACACATCTTATCTACTGTTATTGTTCTTTTAAATTGTTTCTTTTAAAGAAATTAAGCACAATGCTTCTGCCGAATGTCGGCGTATATTACTAATGAATTTTATTAGCCATAATGGCAACATGTGTGTTTTTTTCCGCTGGGGAAAAAATTAACATTTGATTGATCTTAGAAAATGTTTAATCACTCATGGAATAAGATATTCCTTACACTAATGGTTACATGCAGGGATTCACACAACTATGTGTCACAAGATATATTCGCCATGCCTTTCAATTAATGTTTCTAAAGACCCATTGTGTTATCATAACATACTGAATTTAAAGAAAATTGTTCTCATTTTATGGATTATCCGTTTTTACAACAAGAAAACTATTAAATAAACGAGTTTTATTTATTTATTTACTTACTTAGAAAACGAAAGTAAAACGTCTATAAATGTATATTTGAGGCGTGTCGTGGGAAAATCGGGCTTAATGCATGTGTTCACAGGCTTATCCGGGACGACACTTTCCGCCTACAGTAGATGTATGTTGATAAGAGACTTCCTTGAAGCAGAAAATACCATAAAAGCGAAAAGAGCCGTCCTATTAGCATGTGCGGACTGCACAGGCTAATCCGGGACGACACTTTACGCACATGGATTTAAGCTCGGTTTTCCCACCACTCGCCTCAATTATTATTAACAATGACACATTATAAAGTACGAATAGAGCGTAATGTAGAACATCCCCCTAGACACTTTAATGATGTGTTTCTGTTTTTCGTGGATAAATGAGAGAACATCTCGAAACTAAGTACACATTGTTTCAAAAGGACATTAATAAAATACCTTTGAGGCGTGTCGGGGAAAACCAGGGCTTGTTACATGTGCGTAAAGTGTTCTCCCGGATTAGCCTGTGCAGTCCGCATAGGCTAATCCAGGACGGCACTTTCCGATTTTATGGTATTTTCTGCTTCAAGGAAGTCTCTTATCAACATACATCCACTGTAAGCGGAAAGTGTCGTCCTGGATTCGGCACGACACTTTACGCACGTGCATTAAACCCGGTTTTCCCACGACACGCCTCATTTATTTTTTGAAAAAATATTCAAACATTTACTTCTGTATTACACCATGGGTCTTCAACCATACGTTGCTAATAACATACTGAATGTCATTAGGCCCAGCCTCAATATTCGCTCAGTCCTTATTAGCACATATGCATTTCGTGTACGAGAAATATTTCACGTATATGTATGGAGGTCTTTGTTATGGTTGTCGTGTGTTTGTGCCCTTGCGAAACCCTGGCTTGGTTCCATTCAACGGATTTACGGTATCCAATATACGCGTGGCAATTAAGTTAACGAATACGGAAACGGTAATAAATTCAGGTCAATGCAGAATAATGGACGATTGTTTTGTTATAGACGGCATGAAAAACAAGTTAATCATTAATACGTTTGGAAGTTGTAACCCATACATATTTGTATGCAATAATTATCCGTTGTTGTGCTGCAATAGATATAATTATAGATAATTCAGAAATAGAGATGCAACATCAGAAGAACAGATAAGGCGCGTACACGCGTAATTTTCGCTTGGAAAAATCACAAGATACGCACGTACAAGGAAAATTTACAAAATAATACATTACCTAAGATTACTCTATTGTTTTCTTTTGTATGTTTAAAATAACCATAATGAGTCTGACAGTACATTTACCCTCCCCCCCCCACACACACAAATAAATAAATAAATAATAATAATAATAATAATAATTAATAAAATAAACAATTTTGTACTGAGTGTTAATTTACCCGTATAAATTCTGGTTTGAGTGTACAATTACACTGTACCCAAACACTTATATGGAGCACTGTCATATTCCATTATATTCTGTTGCATTGCAATACCGTAAAAGCTCTATATTGTCGCACACTATAAATTTTCGGACACCCTCATTTTTAGCCAAGATAATTATGAATATAAAATAATTATTTTTGTCACTATATATTTTCGGACATCCTGATTTTAGCCCATAATTAATGGATCTAAATTTTCGGACATTTTATATGACATTGGTATTTTAGCAGAATTCTAATTCTTTGCGTTAACTCGACTCCGAGATATCTATATTAGCAATTGGCGGTCAGAATCAGACCAATCAACGTCTCTAGATGTATACAGAGAAATAAAACTTAAATATGAACAATCAGCATATATAAGTCTGTTGGAAAATTCAAAATACAGAAATGTCTTGGCCATATTACATGTCATCTCACAAATTAAACATTGAAATCGGTCAGCACAATAATGTACCAAGAAATAAACGGAAATGTACACGTTGTTTGTAGAGCGTTGTATGCCGTGCGTTGTTTGGTGTGCGTTGTTTGTTTTGCGTTGATTGTTGTGCGTTTTTGTTCAGCGTTGTTTGTTGTGCGCTTTTTTAGCGTTGTTTGTTGACCGTTGTGTGTTGAGCGTTGTTGTTGAGCGTTCTTTGTTGAGCGTTGCTATTGAACGTTGTTTGCTGTGCGTTGTTGTTGAGTTTGTTTGATGGGCGTTGTTTGCTGTGCGTTGTTGTTGAGTTTGTTTTCTGTGCGTTGTTGTTGAACGTTGTTTGATGTGCGTTTTTTTAGCGTTGTTTGTTGACCGTTGTGCGTTGAACGTTGTTGTTGAGCGTTGTTTGTTGAGCGTTGCTACTGAACGTTGTTTGCTTCGCGTTGTTGTTGAGTTTGTTTGTTGGGCGTTTTTTGCTGTGCGTTGTTGCTATGGGTTGTTTGCTGTGCGTTGTTTGTTTAACGTTTTAGTTTGCGTTGTTTGTTGAGCGTTTTTTGTTGAGCATTGTTTGTTGAGCATTGTTTGTTGAGCGTAGTTATTGAGCATTTTTTGTTGTGCGTTGTTTGCTGAGCGATTTTTTTTCTGTGCATTGTTTGTAGAGCGTTGTTTGCTGTGCGTTACTGCCCACCACCCATCCACCACTGGGTTCAGAGCGTTACTGCCCACCACCCACCTACCACTGGGTTCAGAACGTTACTGCCCACCACCCACCTACCACTGGGTTCAGAGCGTTACTGCCCACCACCCACCTACCACTGGGTTCAGAGCGTTACTGCCCATCACCCACCCACCACTGGGTTCAGAGCGTTACTGCCCATCACCCACCCACCAGTTGGTTCTGAGCGTTACTGCCCACCACCCACCCACCACTTGGTTCAGAGCGTTACTGCACACCACCCACCCACCACTGGGTTCAGATCGTTAACAGGACGTTACAAATATACATGTACCCGAAACTATACTTTATTATACAAATTTGAACAACTAAACGGCAACAACCAACCACTAGAACAACAATTACAATGGCGATAAGTTCAGTTCCAATTAATGTTCTTTTATAAAACAGTTGTTGAATTATTTCATTTTATTTGTCTAGTTACAACAATTCATTGTATTATTAATTTGTTATAAATGATTTATAATGTTTATTATATTTTAGACTGATTTCAGTTCGTTTTAAAGGAACGACTTCACAGAAGTAGAGGTATAAAATGTATAATAATACATAATACAACTAATCTTTTTTTCCGAAAGCATCTCATAAAACATATATAGAAAAAAATATAGACAATTAAGAAGTGTATTTGTTGACAACACATTTTATGTGGGCTTTTAATCAATGAAACGTTTTCGACTGCACAGTTGAAAACTCCGATGCATGTACTCCTATATTCGCTGAATCGGCAACTGTTTAGGCTACAAAAGTAACAAAAGAGATCAACGATGCAAAGTCGACAAAAGTGTTTGTTTAAATATTCTTTGTTATAGTGTTTCCTTCATTATTTTTATGTTTCTCTGTCTGGTTTCAAGTAAGTTGTAATTTCCATTCTCTTGTTAAAAAACAACAACACTAGTTTATAAAGAAAAACATATCGTATTACACACTATAAGAGTACATATACAAATGTGCCATAAAGACAGCCATAGCGCGGATATGAACTTTCAGTCTGTCTAACATGAACAACTGGGCGAGTCCTCAATTGACCTCACGACGAGATTGTTGTGAATAACTCCCTTGTTACATTTAATATGCAATGAAAGTAATAAAACTAAGTATGTTATTATTCCATCCTCAATTCGTCAACGTCGCCTGCTCAGAATCTGTTTTAACGTTTTCCGAAATTTCGGGCTACTGAAGTGGTAAAAGAACGGATTGAGAGTGGAATTAATGTACGCCATCCAAAAAGCCATGTTCAGCACTGGCGTCGGATCAAGCTCGGGATTTACAATGCTGACGTCAAACGCCACGTGGAAAGGCAGCCAGAGGATCGCGTATCCGAAAACAAGGTAGGTTTGGGTAACACAAACGCGTTTCTCGCACGTCAGATGCATCGACCGAGCTGGCATTGCGCCGTCATCTTGGCGTCGCACGTGGCTGTTGCCAATCTTGTTAGGGACACGAAGCCTCGAGACGTCCAGTTTGTTCATTTGTCGTTCCGGAGAGGCCGCCGAGTGTGTGTCCTTTGAAAACGTAGCGGGGCTGTTGTCGTTCAAGCTCATCCTTGACGTCGACGGTTCGTCCTTGCTGCTGTCGTTTGTTGACACCACCGCTAGACCGTGACTGGACGTCGTCGTATTTCTGCTGCTGACCACGTGGACGAGCCTCGACCGTTTGCGAATGAAAATAAACACGTACGTGTAGGAAAAGATCATGATACAGTATGGCCCGTGGTGTCCAAGAATAGCCACAATGTAAACGAATTGTCTGTTCATAGAAGGATCCCAGAAGCACTCGTTGGGTTTGCTGTATCGGATCCGGTCGGTGATCCACGGTGGGACCCAGAGCAGCAGCATGAACACCCTGTAACATACGAACATTCTTTTTTTAACGATGACTTAAAGGTGTATATATGATTTTACAACACAATAGTGGAAAGAAATACATAGTGGATCAAAAGCTAAAGGTTAAAGTGTACAAACTGCAACCGATATAGTGGTGTCATAATAATTAAAATTATCATATATTTTGAATGAAAAATTGAGACAAAAATAAATGTAGATGATATACTATTTTATTACAGAACAAAATAGGTTGAAATGATAACACTATATAGAAATAATTGTCATATATTTTGATTGAAATCTTGAGAAAATAATAAAGTACAGTTAGATCTAACAACATAATTAGTGGTACAAATTAAAAATATCAGTAGAGTTACATTGCCATGTATTTAATTTAAACTGGAAACTAGTTAAGTATAATTATTATCGTTTAAACACCAACTAGCTGATTAAACTATTGATAAAGAATAGGAGTGATTTATAAAGAAAATTAGTTATTGCACAGGCGCAATTAAATACAGTCCGTTTGTATGCTAGCTATCTGTAAACAGTCCGAGATAAGATTATGCATCTATTGAAAACTTATAAGGTGCATTTTTATTCTGTAGCTTAATAGTTAAAACACGTTTATAAGGTATCGTTCAAGGGGCATATCGAAGGTATTTCGTAAAACTATAGACATATTAATACAAGATGACTTCTTATTTTTCAAAATATATATTTCGAGTCGCAACAATATAGTGATGTAATGTTTAAAAACAAATATATACAAATACACAAACATTTTGGAGATACTCGGTTCCAGTAGGATTCGAACTCACGCCAACCAAATCACGCAATTCAATGTGAAATCCAACGTTAAGCAAGGTCGCGCATGCGCGTAACGGCACATCATGTACATTTCATTCAAATCATCATCATAACGATTTAACTACTACTACTCATTTTCATTAGTCATCGATGACCGCTGTTTATATAATGTGTCAACTGCTTCTAGAAACAATGCCATCGTATTAATTTTAACAATTCTTCAATACTTATTCTCTGTACCGTAAATAAACTTTTTTTTTCGCAAAAGTTATCGTCCACCTTCCCTCGATACGCCCCTTTAATAGAACTCTTGGTCAGCTGATTTATAAATGTAACATTTGACTGCATGTATGTCTTTATTATAAAGCATTTTATTTTAACATAAGTGTCTCATTTCAAGGTACCTCCTTATATTAACAATTCGCCTCAATATATCTAATGCTGTAAATAGTAAAACACAATCATCTCATGTTCTCTCTTAATGGATTCATTTTGTTTTCATGTTATGATGTTGCTTAGAAGTGCTGTACAGGGGCGTAGCTTGGGTAAAAAAAATGTATAGGCACAATGGGCGGTATCTACAAAATGACGATGTAAGCGATAACTTGGGCCAGGAGAGTTTATACTCGTATGTGGCTACAAACATCTAACTTCAGCTAAACCCCGAATCTACAAAGTAATTGTAAAATATGCGTGTGTTTCATGAAATTTATTTCATATTGACGTAATCGACTTGTTAAACAATGAAGTATTAACACAGCCAAAATAGATCCCCTCACCCCCATCCCCCCTCTTGCTTTTATTGCATTTTTGGCATATTAAAATGTTTCATCTCTGGAAAACATGTATAGGCATGCCTATAGTGCCTAAAGGAAGCTACGCCACTGTTGTAATCTGGGGAACACTTGATATGGTGTTTTAAGGCGGTTAATGACATGCTAATTCTTTTTGTCCATTACTACTAACCGGCTAAGTATCAGAATACAACAGATTTGGTCACTGTTCACATTATAGTTTTTACAATTTTCATTACTCTTGTAAACGCAAGTTTGTGGCATTAAAAGAGAAGCATTTGCAGATGTTCTAATCATACCGATTTATTAAGATGGTTTCTGATACATCAAACTAAGACATATATCGTGAACTATGTCATAGAATGGTATCATGCTTTTATACATGTATATACAACAACGAAAGTGTCACACATGGGACCATGTTCTAAATTGAGATCCAATAGTGATAATGCATTAAGAGCTGATTGTAAATCAGATAGGCCCCTTTAAGGTTAAACGCAATCTTTAGAAAAGTTTAGTGAAGATCAGATGAAAACTGTTCGACGTAGAGAGCGGAAACTGCTAAAAAGGCCAATATCAATATCAAGGGCCATGACTCTGCAGTTCCTGGGGCGATTTGTTGATCATTGAACTTTGGCGAAGATATTATGCCCCCAAACATTTTCATAAAGTTTGGTGCAGATCGGATGCCAACTGTTGGACTTAGAGAGCGGAAACGGCTTAAAAGGCTAAAGTTTAGTTAATTCAAGGGCCACAACTCCACAGTTCTCGGGGCAATTTGGTTGAACACAAGGGTTAACAGAAACGTCTTGATTTGGTCCTTAAACGAATAACAAAACCAAATGCACACATCTTATCTACTGTTATTGTTCTTTTAAATTGTTTCTTTTAAAGAAATTAAGCACAATGCTTCTGCCGAATGTCGGCGTATATTACTAATGAATTTTATTAGCCATAATGGCAACATGTGTGTTTTTTTCCGCTGGGGAAAAAATTAACATTTGATTGATCTTAGAAAATGTTTAATCACTCATGGAATAAGATATTCCTTACACTAATGGTTACATGCAGGGATTCACACAACTATGTGTCACAAGATATATTCGCCATGCCTTTCAATTAATGTTTCTAAAGACCCATTGTGTTATCATAACATACTGAATTTAAAGAAAATTGTTCTCATTTTATGGATTATCCGTTTTTACAACAAGAAAACTATTAAATAAACGAGTTTTATTTATTTATTTACTTACTTAGAAAACGAAAGTAAAACGTCTATAAATGTATATTTGAGGCGTGTCGTGGGAAAATCGGGCTTAATGCATGTGTTCACAGGCTTATCCGGGACGACACTTTCCGCCTACAGTAGATGTATGTTGATAAGAGACTTCCTTGAAGCAGAAAATACCATAAAAGCGAAAAGAGCCGTCCTATTAGCATGTGCGGACTGCACAGGCTAATCCGGGACGACACTTTACGCACATGGATTTAAGCTCGGTTTTCCCACCACTCGCCTCAATTATTATTAACAATGACACATTATAAAGTACGAATAGAGCGTAATGTAGAACATCCCCCTAGACACTTTAATGATGTGTTTCTGTTTTTCGTGGATAAATGAGAGAACATCTCGAAACTAAGTACACATTGTTTCAAAAGGACATTAATAAAATACCTTTGAGGCGTGTCGGGGAAAACCAGGGCTTGTTACATGTGCGTAAAGTGTTCTCCCGGATTAGCCTGTGCAGTCCGCATAGGCTAATCCAGGACGGCACTTTCCGATTTTATGGTATTTTCTGCTTCAAGGAAGTCTCTTATCAACATACATCCACTGTAAGCGGAAAGTGTCGTCCTGGATTCGGCACGACACTTTACGCACGTGCATTAAACCCGGTTTTCCCACGACACGCCTCATTTATTTTTTGAAAAGATATTCAAACATTTACTTCTGTATTACACCATGGGTCTTCAACCATACGTTGCTAATAACATACTGAATGTCATTAGGCCCAGCCTCAATATTCGCTCAGTCCTTATTAGCACATATGCATTTCGTGTACGAGAAATATTTCACGTATATGTATGGAGGTCTTTGTTATGGTTGTCGTGTGTTTGTGCCCTTGCGAAACCCTGGCTTGGTTCCATTCAACGGATTTACGGTATCCAATATACGCGTGGCAATTAAGTTAACGAATACGGAAACGGTAATAAATTCAGGTCAATGCAGAATAATGGACGATTGTTTTGTTATAGACGGCATGAAAAACAAGTTAATCATTAATACGTTTGGAAGTTGTAACCCATACATATTTGTATGCAATAATTATCCGTTGTTGTGCTGCAATAGATATAATTATAGATAATTCAGAAATAGAGATGCAACATCAGAAGAACAGATAAGGCGCGTACACGCGTAATTTTCGCTTGGAAAAATCACAAGATACGCACGTACAAGGAAAATTTACAAAATAATACATTACCTAAGATTACTCTATTGTTTTCTTTTGTATGTTTAAAATAACCATAATGAGTCTGACAGTACATTTACCCTCCCCCCCCACACACACACAAATAAATAAATAAATAATAATAATAATAATAATAATTAATAAAATAAACAATTTTGTACTGAGTGTTAATTTACCCGTATAAATTCTGGTTTGAGTGTACAATTACACTGTACCCAAACACTTATATGGAGCACTGTCATATTCCATTATATTCTGTTGCATTGCAATACCGTAAAAGCTCTATATTGTCGCACACTATAAATTTTCGGACACCCTCATTTTTAGCCAAGATAATTATGAATATAAAATAATTATTTTTGTCACTATATATTTTCGGACATCCTGATTTTAGCCCATAATTAATGGATCTAAATTTTCGGACATTTTATATGACATTGGTATTTTAGCAGAATTCTAATTCTTTGCGTTAACTCGACTCCGAGATATCTATATTAGCAATTGGCGGTCAGAATCAGACCAATCAACGTCTCTAGATGTATACAGAGAAATAAAACTTAAATATGAACAATCAGCATATATAAGTCTGTTGGAAAATTCAAAATACAGAAATGTCTTGGCCATATTACATGTCATCTCACAAATTAAACATTGAAATCGGTCAGCACAATAATGTACCAAGAAATAAACGGAAATGTACACGTTGTTTGTAGAGCGTTGTATGCCGTGCGTTGTTTGGTGTGCGTTGTTTGTTTTGCGTTGATTGTTGTGCGTTTTTGTTCAGCGTTGTTTGTTGTGCGCTTTTTTAGCGTTGTTTGTTGACCGTTGTGTGTTGAGCGTTGTTGTTGAGCGTTCTTTGTTGAGCGTTGCTATTGAACGTTGTTTGCTGTGCGTTGTTGTTGAGTTTGTTTGATGGGCGTTGTTTGCTGTGCGTTGTTGTTGAGTTTGTTTTCTGTGCGTTGTTGTTGAACGTTGTTTGATGTGCGTTTTTTTAGCGTTGTTTGTTGACCGTTGTGCGTTGAACGTTGTTGTTGAGCGTTGTTTGTTGAGCGTTGCTACTGAACGTTGTTTGCTTCGCGTTGTTGTTGAGTTTGTTTGTTGGGCGTTTTTTGCTGTGCGTTGTTGCTATGGGTTGTTTGCTGTGCGTTGTTTGTTTAACGTTTTAGTTTGCGTTGTTTGTTGAGCGTTTTTTGTTGAGCATTGTTTGTTGAGCATTGTTTGTTGAGCGTAGTTATTGAGCATTTTTTGTTGTGCGTTGTTTGCTGAGCGATTTTTTTTCTGTGCATTGTTTGTAGAGCGTTGTTTGCTGTGCGTTACTGCCCACCACCCATCCACCACTGGGTTCAGAGCGTTACTGCCCACCACCCACCTACCACTGGGTTCAGAACGTTACTGCCCACCACCCACCTACCACTGGGTTCAGAGCGTTACTGCCCACCACCCACCTACCACTGGGTTCAGAGCGTTACTGCCCATCACCCACCCACCACTGGGTTCAGAGCGTTACTGCCCATCACCCACCCACCAGTTGGTTCTGAGCGTTACTGCCCACCACCCACCCACCACTTGGTTCAGAGCGTTACTGCCCACCACCCACCCACCACTGGGTTCAGATCGTTAACAGGACGTTACAAATATACATGTACCCGAAACTATACTTTATTATACAAATTTGAACAACTAAACGGCAACAACCAACCACTAGAACAACAATTACAATGGCGATAAGTTCAGTTCCAATTAATGTTCTTTTATAAAACAGTTGTTGAATTATTTCATTTTATTTGTCTAGTTACAACAATTCATTGTATTATTAATTTGTTATAAATGATTTATAATGTTTATTATATTTTAGACTGATTTCAGTTCGTTTTAAAGGAACGACTTCACAGAAGTAGAGGTATAAAATGTATAATAATACATAATACAACTAATCTTTTTTTCCGAAAGCATCTCATAAAACATATATAGAAAAAAATATAGACAATTAAGAAGTGTATTTGTTGACAACACATTTTATGTGGGCTTTTAATCAATGAAACGTTTTCGACTGCACAGTTGAAAACTCCGATGCATGTACTCCTATATTCGCTGAATCGGCAACTGTTTAGGCTACAAAAGTAACAAAAGAGATCAACGATGCAAAGTCGACAAAAGTGTTTGTTTAAATATTCTTTGTTATAGTGTTTCCTTCATTATTTTTATGTTTCTCTGTCTGGTTTCAAGTAAGTTGTAATTTCCATTCTCTTGTTAAAAAACAACAACACTAGTTTATAAAGAAAAACATATCGTATTACACACTATAAGAGTACATATACAAATGTGCCATAAAGACAGCCATAGCGCGGATATGAACTTTCAGTCTGTCTAACATGAACAACTGGGCGAGTCCTCAATTGACCTCACGACGAGATTGTTGTGAATAACTCCCTTGTTACATTTAATATGCAATGAAAGTAATAAAACTAAGTATGTTATTATTCCATCCTCAATTCGTCAACGTCGCCTGCTCAGAATCTGTTTTAACGTTTTCCGAAATTTCGGGCTACTGAAGTGGTAAAAGAACGGATTGAGAGTGGAATTAATGTACGCCATCCAAAAAGCCATGTTCAGCACTGGCGTCGGATCAAGCTCGGGATTTACAATGCTGACGTCAAACGCCACGTGGAAAGGCAGCCAGAGGATCGCGTATCCGAAAACAAGGTAGGTTTGGGTAACACAAACGCGTTTCTCGCACGTCAGATGCATCGACCGAGCTGGCATTGCGCCGTCATCTTGGCGTCGCACGTGGCTGTTGCCAATCTTGTTAGGGACACGAAGCCTCGAGACGTCCAGTTTGTTCATTTGTCGTTCCGGAGAGGCCGCCGAGTGTGTGTCCTTTGAAAACGTAGCGGGGCTGTTGTCGTTCAAACTCATCCTTGACGTCGACGGTTCGTCCTTGCTGCTGTCGTTTGTTGACACCACCGCTAGACCGTGACTGGACGTCGTCGTATTTCTGCTGCTGACCACGTGGACGAGCCTCGACCGTTTGCGAATGAAAATAAACACGTACGTGTAGGAAAAGATCATGATACAGTATGGCCCGTGGTGTCCAAGAATAGCCACAATGTAAACGAATTGTCTGTTCATAGAAGGATCCCAGAAGCACTCGTTGGGTTTGCTGTATCGGATCCGGTCGGTGATCCACGGTGGGACCCAGAGCAGCAGCATGAACACCCTGTAACATACGAACATTCTTTTTTTAACGATGACTTAAAGGTGTATATATGATTTTACAACACAATAGTGGAAAGAAATACATAGTGGATCAAAAGCTAAAGGTTAAAGTGTACAAACTGCAACCGATATAGTGGTGTCATAATAATTAAAATTATCATATATTTTGAATGAAAAATTGAGACAAAAATAAATGTAGATGATATACTATTTTATTACAGAACAAAATAGGTTGAAATGATAACACTATATAGAAATAATTGTCATATATTTTGATTGAAATCTTGAGAAAATAATAAAGTACAGTTAGATCTAACAACATAATTAGTGGTACAAATTAAAAATATCAGTAGAGTTACATTGCCATGTATTTAATTTAAACTGGAAACTAGTTAAGTATAATTATTATCGTTTAAACACCAACTAGCTGATTAAACTATTGATAAAGAATAGGAGTGATTTATAAAGAAAATTAGTTATTGCACAGGCGCAATTAAATACAGTCCGTTTGTATGCTAGCTATCTGTAAACAGTCCGAGATAAGATTATGCATCTATTGAAAACTTATAAGGTGCATTTTTATTCTGTAGCTTAATAGTTAAAACACGTTTATAAGGTATCGTTCAAGGGGCATATCGAAGGTATTTCGTAAAACTATAGACATATTAATACAAGATGACTTCTTATTTTTCAAAATATATATTTCGAGTCGCAACAATATAGTGATGTAATGTTTAAAAACAAATATATACAAATACACAAACATTTTGGAGATACTCGGTTCCAGTAGGATTCGAACTCACGCCAACCAAATCACGCAATTCAATGTGAAATCCAACGTTAAGCAAGGTCGCGCATGCGCGTAACGGCACATCATGTACATTTCATTCAAATCATCATCATAACGATTTAACTACTACTACTCATTTTCATTAGTCATCGATGACCGCTGTTTATATAATGTGTCAACTGCTTCTAGAAACAATGCCATCGTATTAATTTTAACAATTCTTCAATACTTATTCTCTGTACCGTAAATAAACTTTTTTTTTCGCAAAAGTTATCGTCCACCTTCCCTCGATACGCCCCTTTAATAGAACTCTTGGTCAGCTGATTTATAAATGTAACATTTGACTGCATGTATGTCTTTATTATAAAGCATTTTATTTTAACATAAGTGTCTCATTTCATGGTACCTCCTTATATTAACAATTCGCCTCAATATATCTAATGCTGTAAATAGTAAAACACAATCATCTCATGTTCTCTCTTAATGGATTCATTTTGTTTTCATGTTATGATGTTGCTTAGAAGTGCTGTACAGGGGCGTAGCTTGGGTAAAAAAATGTATAGGCACAATGGGCGGTATCTACAAAATGACGATGTAAGCGATAACTTGGGCCAGGAGAGTTTATACTCGTATGTGGCTACAAACATCTAACTTCAGCTAAACCCCGAATCTACAAAGTAATTGTAAAATATGCGTGTGTTTCATGAAATTTATTTCATATTGACGTAATCGACTTGTTAAACAATGAAGTATTAACACAGCCAAAATAGATCCCCTCACCCCCATCCCCCCTCTTGCTTTTATTGCATTTTTGGCATATTAAAATGTTTCATCTCTGGAAAACATGTATAGGCATGCCTATAGTGCCTAAAGGAAGCTACGCCACTGTTGTAATCTGGGGAACACTTGATATGGTGTTTTAAGGCGGTTAATGACATGCTAATTCTTTTTGTCCATTACTACTAACCGGCTAAGTATCAGAATACAACAGATTTGGTCACTGTTCACATTATAGTTTTTACAATTTTCATTACTCTTGTAAACGCAAGTTTGTGGCATTAAAAGAGAAGCATTTGCAGATGTTCTAATCATACCGATTTATTAAGATGGTTCTGATACATCAAACTAAGACATATATCGTGAACTATGTCATAGAATGGTATCATGCTTTTATACATGTATATACAACAACGAAAGTGTCACACATGGGACCATGTTCTAAATTGAGATCCAATAGTGATAATGCATTAAGAGCTGATTGTAAATCAGATAGGCCCCTTTAAGGTTAAACGCAATCTTTAGAAAAGTTTAGTGAAGATCAGATGAAAACTGTTCGACGTAGAGAGCGGAAACTGCTAAAAAGGCCAATATCAATATCAAGGGCCATGACTCTGCAGTTCCTGGGGCGATTTGTTGATCATTGAACTTTGGCGAAGATATTATGCCCCCAAACATTTTCATAAAGTTTGGTGCAGATCGGATGCCAACTGTTGGACTTAGAGAGCGGAAACGGCTTAAAAGGCTAAAGTTTAGTTAATTCAAGGGCCACAACTCCACAGTTCTCGGGGCAATTTGGTTGAACACAAGGGTTAACAGAAACGTCTTGATTTGGTCCTTAAACGAATAACAAAACCAAATGCACACATCTTATCTACTGTTATTGTTCTTTTAAATTGTTTCTTTTAAAGAAATTAAGCACAATGCTTCTGCCGAATGTCGGCGTATATTACTAATGAATTTTATTAGCCATAATGGCAACATGTGTGTTTTTTTCCGCTGGGGAAAAAATTAACATTTGATTGATCTTAGAAAATGTTTAATCACTCATGGAATAAGATATTCCTTACACTAATGGTTACATGCAGGGATTCACACAACTATGTGTCACAAGATATATTCGCCATGCCTTTCAATTAATGTTTCTAAAGACCCATTGTGTTATCATAACATACTGAATTTAAAGAAAATTGTTCTCATTTTATGGATTATCCGTTTTTACAACAAGAAAACTATTAAATAAACGAGTTTTATTTATTTATTTACTTACTTAGAAAACGAAAGTAAAACGTCTATAAATGTATATTTGAGGCGTGTCGTGGGAAAATCGGGCTTAATGCATGTGTTCACAGGCTTATCCGGGACGACACTTTCCGCCTACAGTAGATGTATGTTGATAAGAGACTTCCTTGAAGCAGAAAATACCATAAAAGCGAAAAGAGCCGTCCTATTAGCATGTGCGGACTGCACAGGCTAATCCGGGACGACACTTTACGCACATGGATTAAGCTCGGTTTTCCCACCACTCGCCTCAATTATTATTAACAATGACACATTATAAAGTACGAATAGAGCGTAATGTAGAACATCCCCCTAGACACTTTAATGATGTGTTTCTGTTTTTCGTGGATAAATGAGAGAACATCTCGAAACTAAGTACACATTGTTTCAAAAGGACATTAATAAAATACCTTTGAGGCGTGTCGGGGAAAACCAGGGCTTGTTACATGTGCGTAAAGTGTTCTCCCGGATTAGCCTGTGCAGTCCGCATAGGCTAATCCAGGACGGCACTTTCCGATTTTATGGTATTTTCTGCTTCAAGGAAGTCTCTTATCAACATACATCCACTGTAAGCGGAAAGTGTCGTCCTGGATTCGGCACGACACTTTACGCACGTGCATTAAACCCGGTTTTCCCACGACACGCCTCATTTATTTTTTGAAAAGATATTCAAACATTTACTTCTGTATTACACCATGGGTCTTCAACCATACGTTGCTAATAACATACTGAATGTCATTAGGCCCAGCCTCAATATTCGCTCAGTCCTTATTAGCACATATGCATTTCGTGTACGAGAAATATTTCACGTATATGTATGGAGGTCTTTGTTATGGTTGTCGTGTGTTTGTGCCCTTGCGAAACCCTGGCTTGGTTCCATTCAACGGATTTACGGTATCCAATATACGCGTGGCAATTAAGTTAACGAATACGGAAACGGTAATAAATTCAGGTCAATGCAGAATAATGGACGATTGTTTTGTTATAGACGGCATGAAAAACAAGTTAATCATTAATACGTTTGGAAGTTGTAACCCATACATATTTGTATGCAATAATTATCCGTTGTTGTGCTGCAATAGATATAATTATAGATAATTCAGAAATAGAGATGCAACATCAGAAGAACAGATAAGGCGCGTACACGCGTAATTTTCGCTTGGAAAAATCACAAGATACGCACGTACAAGGAAAATTTACAAAATAATACATTACCTAAGATTACTCTATTGTTTTCTTTTGTATGTTTAAAATAACCATAATGAGTCTGACAGTACATTTACCCTCCCCCCCCACACACACAAATAAATAAATAAATAATAATAATAATAATAATAATTAATAAACAATTTTGTACTGAGTGTTAATTTACCCGTATAAATTCTGGTTTGAGTGTACAATTACACTGTACCCAAACACTTATATGGAGCACTGTCATATTCCATTATATTCTGTTGCATTGCAATACCGTAAAAGCTCTATATTGTCACACACTATAAATTTTCGGACACCCTCATTTTTAGCCAAGATAATTATGAATATAAAATAATTATTTTTGTCACTATATATTTTCGGACATCCTGATTTTAGCCCATAATTAATGGATCTAAATTTTCGGACATTTTATATGACATTGGTATTTTAGCAGAATTCTAATTCTTTGCGTTAACTCGACTCCGAGATATCTATATTAGCAATTGGCGGTCAGAATCAAACCAATCAACGTCTCTAGATGTATACAGAGAAATAAAACTTAAATATGAACAATCAGCATATATAAGTCTGTTGGAAAATTCAAAATACAGAAATGTCTTGGCCATATTACATGTCATCTCACAAATTAAACATTGAAATCGGTCAGCACAATAATGTACCAAGAAATAAACGGAAATGTACACGTTGTTTGTAGAGCGTTGTATGCCGTGCGTTGTTTGGTGTGCGTTGTTTGTTTTGCGTTGATTGTTGTGCGTTTTTGTTCAGCGTTGTTTGTTGTGCGCTTTTTTAGCGTTGTTTGTTGACCGTTGTGTGTTGAGCGTTGTTGTTGAGCGTTCTTTGTTGAGCGTTGCTATTGAACGTTGTTTGCTGTGCGTTGTTGTTGAGTTTGTTTGATGGGCGTTGTTTGCTGTGCGTTGTTGTTGAGTTTGTTTTCTGTGCGTTGTTGTTGAACGTTGTTTGATGTGCGTTTTTTTAGCGTTGTTTGTTGACCGTTGTGCGTTGAGCGTTGTTGTTGAGCGTTGTTTGTTGAGCGTTGCTACTGAACGTTGTTTGCTTCGCGTTGTTGTTGAGTTTGTTTGTTGGGCGTTTTTTGCTGTGCGTTGTTGCTATGGGTTGTTTGCTGTGCGTTGTTTGTTTAACGTTTTAGTTTGCGTTGTTTGTTGAGCGTTTTTTGTTGAGCATTGTTTGTTGAGCGTAGTTATTGAGCATTTTTTGTTGTGCGTTGTTTGCTGAGCGATTTTTTTTCTGTGCATTGTTTGTAGAGCGTTGTTTGCTGTGCGTTACTGCCCACCACCCACCCACCACTGGGTTCAGAGCGTTACTGCCCACCACCCACCTACCACTGGGTTCAGAACGTTACTGCCCACCACCCACCTACCACTGGGTTCAGAGCGTTACTGCCCACCACCCACCTACCACTGGGTTCAGAGCGTTACTGCCCATCACCCACCCACCACTGGGTTCAGAGCGTTACTGCCCATCACCCACCCACCAGTTGGTTCTGAGCGTTACTGCCCACCACCCACCCACCACTTGGTTCAGAGCGTTACTGCCCACCACCCACCCACCACTGGGTTCAGATCGTTAACAGGACGTTACAAATATACATGTACCCGAAACTATACTTTATTATACAAATTTGAACAACTAAACGGCAACAACCAACCACTAGAACAACAATTACAATGGCGATAAGTTCAGTTCCAATTAATGTTCTTTTATAAAACAGTTGTTGAATTATTTCATTTTATTTGTCTAGTTACAACAATTCATTGTATTATTAATTTGTTATAAATGATTTATAATGTTTATTATATTTTAGACTGATTTCAGTTCGTTTTAAAGGAACGACTTCACAGAAGTAGAGGTATAAAATGTATAATAATACATAATACAACTAATCTTTTTTTCCGAAAGCATCTCATAAAACATATATAGAAAAAAATATAGACAATTAAGAAGTGTATTTGTTGACAACACATTTTATGTGGGCTTTTAATCAATGAAACGTTTTCGACTGCACAGTTGAAAACTCCGATGCATGTACTCCTATATTCGCTGAATCGGCAACTGTTTAGGCTACAAAAGTAACAAAAGAGATCAACGATGCAAAGTCGACAAAAGTGTTTGTTTAAATATTCTTTGTTATAGTGTTTCCTTCATTATTTTTATGTTTCTCTGTCTGGTTTCAAGTAAGTTGTAATTTCCATTCTCTTGTTAAAAAACAACAACACTAGTTTATAAAGAAAAACATATCGTATTACACACTATAAGAGTACATATACAAATGTGCCATAAAGACAGCCATAGCGCGGATATGAACTTTCAGTCTGTCTAACATGAACAACTGGGCGAGTCCTCAATTGACCTCACGACGAGATTGTTGTGAATAACTCCCTTGTTACATTTAATATGCAATGAAAGTAATAAAACTAAGTATGTTATTATTCCATCCTCAATTCGTCAACGTCGCCTGCTCAGAATCTGTTTTAACGTTTTCCGAAATTTCGGGCTACTGAAGTGGTAAAAGAACGGATTGAGAGTGGAATTAATGTACGCCATCCAAAAAGCCATGTTCAGCACTGGCGTCGGATCAAGCTCGGGATTTACAATGCTGACGTCAAACGCCACGTGGAAAGGCAGCCAGAGGATCGCGTATCCGAAAACAAGGTAGGTTTGGGTAACACAAACGCGTTTCTCGCACGTCAGATGCATCGACCGAGCTGGCATTGCGCCGTCATCTTGGCGTCGCACGTGGCTGTTGCCAATCTTGTTAGGGACACGAAGCCTCGAGACGTCCAGTTTGTTCATTTGTCGTTCCGGAGAGGCCGCCGAGTGTGTGTCCTTTGAAAACGTAGCGGGGCTGTTGTCGTTCAAGCTCATCCTTGACGTCGACGGTTCGTCCTTGCTGCTGTCGTTTGTTGACACCACCGCTAGACCGTGACTGGACGTCGTCGTATTTCTGCTGCTGACCACGTGGACGAGCCTCGACCGTTTGCGAATGAAAATAAACACGTACGTGTAGGAAAAGATCATGATACAGTATGGCCCGTGGTGTCCAAGAATAGCCACAATGTAAACGAATTGTCTGTTCATAGAAGGATCCCAGAAGCACTCGTTGGGTTTGCTGTATCGGATCCGGTCGGTGATCCACGGTGGGACCCAGAGCAGCAGCATGAACACCCTGTAACATACGAACATTCTTTTTTTAACGATGACTTAAAGGTGTATATATGATTTTACAACACAATAGTGGAAAGAAATACATAGTGGATCAAAAGCTAAAGGTTAAAGTGTACAAACTGCAACCGATATAGTGGTGTCATAATAATTAAAATTATCATATATTTTGAATGAAAAATTGAGACAAAAATAAATGTAGATGATATACTATTTTATTACAGAACAAAATAGGTTGAAATGATAACACTATATAGAAATAATTGTCATATATTTTGATTGAAATCTTGAGAAAATAATAAAGTACAGTTAGATCTAACAACATAATTAGTGGTACAAATTAAAAATATCAGTAGAGTTACATTGCCATGTATTTAATTTAAACTGGAAACTAGTTAAGTATAATTATTATCGTTTAAACACCAACTAGCTGATTAAACTATTGATAAAGAATAGGAGTGATTTATAAAGAAAATTAGTTATTGCACAGGCGCAATTAAATACAGTCCGTTTGTATGCTAGCTATCTGTAAACAGTCCGAGATAAGATTATGCATCTATTGAAAACTGATAAGGTGCATTTTTATTCTGTAGCTTAATAGTTAAAACACGTTTATAAGGTATCGTTCAAGGGGCATATCGAAGGTATTTCGTAAAACTATAGACATATTAATACAAGATGACTTCTTATTTTTCAAAATATATATTTCGAGTCGCAACAATATAGTGATGTAATGTTTAAAAACAAATATATACAAATACACAAACATTTTGGAGATACTCGGTTCCAGTAGGATTCGAACTCACGCCAACCAAATCACGCAATTCAATGTGAAATCCAACGTTAAGCAAGGTCGCGCATGCGCGTAACGGCACATCATGTACATTTCATTCAAATCATCATCATAACGATTTAACTACTACTACTCATTTTCATTAGTCATCGATGACCGCTGTTTATATAATGTGTCAACTGCTTCTAGAAACAATGCCATCGTATTAATTTTAACAATTCTTCAATACTTATTCTCTGTACCGTAAATAAATTTTTTTTTCGCAAAAGTTATCGTCCACCTTCCCTCGATACGCCCCTTTAATAGAACTCTTGGTCAGCTGATTTATAAATGTAACATTTGACTGCATGTATGTCTTTATTATAAAGCATTTTATTTTAACATAAGTGTCTCATTTCAAGGTACCTCCTTATATTAACAATTCGCCTCAATATATCTAATGCTGTAAATAGTAAAACACAATCATCTCATGTTCTCTCTTAATGGATTCATTTTGTTTTCATGTTATGATGTTGCTTAGAAGTGCTGTACAGGGGCGTAGCTTGGGTAAAAAAAATGTATAGGCACAATGGGCGGTATCTACAAAATGACGATGTAAGCGATAACTTGGGCCAGGAGAGTTTATACTCGTATGTGGCTACAAACATCTAACTTCAGCTAAACCCCGAATCTACAAAGTAATTGTAAAATATGCGTGTGTTTCATGAAATTTATTTCATATTGACGTAATCGACTTGTTAAACAATGAAGTATTAACACAGCCAAAATAGATCCCCTCACCCCCATCCCCCCTCTTGCTTTTATTGCATTTTTGGCATATTAAAATGTTTCATCTCTGGAAAACATGTATAGGCATGCCTATAGTGCCTAAAGGAAGCTACGCCACTGTTGTAATCTGGGGAACACTTGATATGGTGTTTTAAGGCGGTTAATGACATGCTAATTCTTTTTGTCCATTACTACTAACCGGCTAAGTATCAGAATACAACAGATTTGGTCACTGTTCACATTATAGTTTTTACAATTTTCATTACTCTTGTAAACGCAAGTTTGTGGCATTAAAAGAGAAGCATTTGCAGATGTTCTAATCATACCGATTTATTAAGATGGTTTCTGATACATCAAACTAAGACATATATCGTGAACTATGTCATAGAATGGTATCATGCTTTTATACATGTATATACAACAACGAAAGTGTCACACATGGGACCATGTTCTAAATTGAGATCCAATAGTGATAATGCATTAAGAGCTGATTGTAAATCAGATAGGCCCCTTTAAGGTTAAACGCAATCTTTAGAAAAGTTTAGTGAAGATCAGATGAAAACTGTTCGACGTAGAGAGCGGAAACTGCTAAAAAGGCCAATATCAATATCAAGGGCCATGACTCTGCAGTTCCTGGGGCGATTTGTTGATCATTGAACTTTGGCGAAGATATTATGCCCCCAAACATTTTCATAAAGTTTGGTGCAGATCGGATGCCAACTGTTGGACTTAGAGAGCGGAAACGGCTTAAAAGGCTAAAGTTTAGTTAATTCAAGGGCCACAACTCCACAGTTCTCGGGGCAATTTGGTTGAACACAAGGGTTAACAGAAACGTCTTGATTTGGTCCTTAAACGAATAACAAAACCAAATGCACACATCTTATCTACTGTTATTGTTCTTTTAAATTGTTTCTTTTAAAGAAATTAAGCACAATGCTTCTGCCGAATGTCGGCGTATATTACTAATGAATTTTATTAGCCATAATGGCAACATGTGTGTTTTTTTCCGCTGGGGAAAAAATTAACATTTGATTGATCTTAGAAAATGTTTAATCACTCATGGAATAAGATATTCCTTACACTAATGGTTACATGCAGGGATTCACACAACTATGTGTCACAAGATATATTCGCCATTCCTTTCAATTAATGTTTCTAAAGACCCATTGTGTTATCATAACATACTGAATTTAAAGAAAATTGTTCTCATTTTATGGATTATCCGTTTTTACAACAAGAAAACTATTAAATAAACGAGTTTTATTTATTTATTTACTTACTTAGAAAACGAAAGTAAAACGTCTATAAATGTATATTTGAGGCGTGTCGTGGGAAAATCGGGCTTAATGCATGTGTTCACAGGCTTATCCGGGACGACACTTTCCGCCTACAGTAGATGTATGTTGATAAGAGACTTCCTTGAAGCAGAAAATACCATAAAAGCGAAAAGAGCCGTCCTATTAGCATGTGCGGACTGCACAGGCTAATCCGGGACGACACTTTACGCACATGGATTAAGCTCGGTTTTCCCACCACTCGCCTCAATTATTATTAACAATGACACATTATAAAGTACGAATAGAGCGTAATGTAGAACATCCCCCTAGACACTTTAATGATGTGTTTCTGTTTTTCGTGGATAAATGAGAGAACATCTCGAAACTAAGTACACATTGTTTCAAAAGGACATTAATAAAATACCTTTGAGGCGTGTCGGGGAAAACCAGGGCTTGTTACATGTGCGTAAAGTGTTCTCCCGGATTAGCCTGTGCAGTCCGCATAGGCTAATCCAGGACGGCACTTTCCGATTTTATGGTATTTTCTGCTTCAAGGAAGTCTCTTATCAACATACATCCACTGTAAGCGGAAAGTGTCGTCCTGGATTCGGCACGACACTTTACGCACGTGCATTAAACCCGGTTTTCCCACGACACGCCTCATTTATTTTTTGAAAAGATATTCAA
Source organism: Congeria kusceri (assembly GCA_027627225.1). Classification (NCBI taxonomy): domain Eukaryota; kingdom Metazoa; phylum Mollusca; class Bivalvia; order Myida; family Dreissenidae; genus Congeria; species Congeria kusceri. Next base: position 40,763,815 of record CM051025.1, read on the forward strand.
ACATTTACTTCTGTATTACACCATGGGTCTTCAACCATACGTTGCTAATAACATACTGAATGTCATTAGGCCCAGCCTCAATATTCGCTCAGTCCTTATTAGCACATATGCATTTCGTGTACGAGAAATATTTCACGTATATGTATGGAGGTCTTTGTTATGGTTGTCGTGTGTTTGTGCCCTTGCGAAACCCTGGCTTGGTTCCATTCAACGGATTTACGGTATCCAATATACGCGTGGCAATTAAGTTAACGAATACGGAAACGGTAATAAATTCAGGTCAATGCAGAATAATGGACGATTGTTTTGTTATAGACGGCATGAAAAACAAGTTAATCATTAATACGTTTGGAAGTTGTAACCCATACATATTTGTATGCAATAATTATCCGTTGTTGTGCTGCAATAGATATAATTATAGATAATTCAGAAATAGAGATGCAACATCAGAAGAACAGATAAGGCGCGTACACGCGTAATTTTCGCTTGGAAAAATCACAAGATACGCACGTACAAGGAAAATTTACAAAATAATACATTACCTAAGATTACTCTATTGTTTTCTTTTGTATGTTTAAAATAACCATAATGAGTCTGACAGTACATTTACCCTCCCCCCCCCCACACACACAAATAAATAAATAAATAATAATAATAATAATAATAATTAATAAAATAAACAATTTTGTACTGAGTGTTAATTTACCCGTATAAATTCTGGTTTGAGTGTACAATTACACTGTACCCAAACACTTATATGGAGCACTGTCATATTCCATTATATTCTGTTGCATTGCAATACCGTAAAAGCTCTATATTGTCGCACACTATAAATTTTCGGACACCCTCATTTTTAGCCAAGATAATTATGAATATAAAATAATTATTTTTGTCACTATATATTTTCGGACATCCTGATTTTAGCCCATAATTAATGGATCTAAATTTTCGGACATTTTATATGACATTGGTATTTTAGCAGAATTCTAATTCTTTGCGTTAACTCGACTCCGAGATATCTATATTAGCAATTGGCGGTCAGAATCAGACCAATCAACGTCTCTAGATGTATACAGAGAAATAAAACTTAAATATGAACAATCAGCATATATAAGTCTGTTGGAAAATTCAAAATACAGAAATGTCTTGGCCATATTACATGTCATTTCACAAATTAAACATTGAAATCGGTCAGCACAATAATGTACCAAGAAATAAACGGAAATGTACACGTTGTTTGTAGAGCGTTGTATGCCGTGCGTTGTTTGGTGTGCGTTGTTTGTTTTGCGTTGATTGTTGTGCGTTTTTGTTCAGCGTTGTTTGTTGTGCGCTTTTTTAGCGTTGTTTGTTGACCGTTGTGTGTTGAGCGTTGTTGTTGAGCGTTCTTTGTTGAGCGTTGCTATTGAACGTTGTTTGCTGTGCGTTGTTGTTGAGTTTGTTTGATGGGCGTTGTTTGCTGTGCGTTGTTGTTGAGTTTGTTTTCTGTGCGTTGTTGTTGAACGTTGTTTGATGTGCGTTTTTTTAGCGTTGTTTGTTGACCGTTGTGCGTTGAACGTTGTTGTTGAGCGTTGTTTGTTGAGCGTTGCTACTGAACGTTGTTTGCTTCGCGTTGTTGTTGAGTTTGTTTGTTGGGCGTTTTTTGCTGTGCGTTGTTGCTATGGGTTGTTTGCTGTGCGTTGTTTGTTTAACGTTTTAGTTTGCGTTGTTTGTTGAGCGTTTTTTGTTGAGCATTGTTTGTTGAGCATTGTTTGTTGAGCGTAGTTATTGAGCATTTTTTGTTGTGCGTTGTTTGCTGAGCGATTTTTTTTCTGTGCATTGTTTGTAGAGCGTTGTTTGCTGTGCGTTACTGCCCACCACCCACCCACCACTGGGTTCAGAGCGTTACTGCCCACCACCCACCTACCACTGGGTTCAGAACGTTACTGCCCACCACCCACCTACCACTGGGTTCAGAGCGTTACTGCCCACCACCCACCTACCACTGGGTTCAGAGCGTTACTGCCCATCACCCACCCACCACTGGGTTCAGAGCGTTACTGCCCATCACCCACCCACCAGTTGGTTCTGAGCGTTACTGCCCACCACCCACCCACCACTTGGTTCAGAGCGTTACTGCCCACCACCCACCCACCACTGGGTTCAGATCGTTAACAGGACGTTACAAATATACATGTACCCGAAACTATACTTTATTATACAAATTTGAACAACTAAACGGCAACAACCAACCACTAGAACAACAATTACAATGGCGATAAGTTCAGTTCCAATTAATGTTCTTTTATAAAACAGTTGTTGAATTATTTCATTTTATTTGTCTAGTTACAACAATTCATTGTATTATTAATTTGTTATAAATGATTTATAATGTTTATTATATTTTAGACTGATTTCAGTTCGTTTTAAAGGAACGACTTCACAGAAGTAGAGGTATAAAATGTATAATAATACATAATACAACTAATCTTTTTTTCCGAAAGCATCTCATAAAACATATATAGAAAAAAATATAGACAATTAAGAAGTGTATTTGTTGACAACACATTTTATGTGGGCTTTTAATCAATGAAACGTTTTCGACTGCACAGTTGAAAACTCCGATGCATGTACTCCTATATTCGCTGAATCGGCAACTGTTTAGGCTACAAAAGTAACAAAAGAGATCAACGATGCAAAGTCGACAAAAGTGTTTGTTTAAATATTCTTTGTTATAGTGTTTCCTTCATTATTTTTATGTTTCTCTGTCTGGTTTCAAGTAAGTTGTAATTTCCATTCTCTTGTTAAAAAACAACAACACTAGTTTATAAAGAAAAACATATCGTATTACACACTATAAGAGTACATATACAAATGTGCCATAAAGACAGCCATAGCGCGGATATGAACTTTCAGTCTGTCTAACATGAACAACTGGGCGAGTCCTCAATTGACCTCACGACGAGATTGTTGTGAATAACTCCCTTGTTACATTTAATATGCAATGAAAGTAATAAAACTAAGTATGTTATTATTCCATCCTCAATTCGTCAACGTCGCCTGCTCAGAATCTGTTTTAACGTTTTCCGAAATTTCGGGCTACTGAAGTGGTAAAAGAACGGATTGAGAGTGGAATTAATGTACGCCATCCAAAAAGCCATGTTCAGCACTGGCGTCGGATCAAGCTCGGGATTTACAATGCTGACGTCAAACGCCACGTGGAAAGGCAGCCAGAGGATCGCGTATCCGAAAACAAGGTAGGTTTGGGTAACACAAACGCGTTTCTCGCACGTCAGATGCATCGACCGAGCTGGCATTGCGCCGTCATCTTGGCGTCGCACGTGGCTGTTGCCAATCTTGTTAGGGACACGAAGCCTCGAGACGTCCAGTTTGTTCATTTGTCGTTCCGGAGAGGCCGCCGAGTGTGTGTCCTTTGAAAACGTAGCGGGGCTGTTGTCGTTCAAGCTCATCCTTGACGTCGACGGTTCGTCCTTGCTGCTGTCGTTTGTTGACACCACCGCTAGACCGTGACTGGACGTCGTCGTATTTCTGCTGCTGACCACGTGGACGAGCCTCGACCGTTTGCGAATGAAAATAAACACGTACGTGTAGGAAAAGATCATGATACAGTATGGCCCGTGGTGTCCAAGAATAGCCACAATGTAAACGAATTGTCTGTTCATAGAAGGATCCCAGAAGCACTCGTTGGGTTTGCTGTATCGGATCCGGTCGGTGATCCACGGTGGGACCCAGAGCAGCAGCATGAACACCCTGTAACATACGAACATTCTTTTTTTAACGATGACTTAAAGGTGTATATATGATTTTACAACACAATAGTGGAAAGAAATACATAGTGGATCAAAAGCTAAAGGTTAAAGTGTACAAACTGCAACCGATATAGTGGTGTCATAATAATTAAAATTATCATATATTTTGAATGAAAAATTGAGACAAAAATAAATGTAGATGATATACTATTTTATTACAGAACAAAATAGGTTGAAATGATAACACTATATAGAAATAATTGTCATATATTTTGATTGAAATCTTGAGAAAATAATAAAGTACAGTTAGATCTAACAACATAATTAGTGGTACAAATTAAAAATATCAGTAGAGTTACATTGCCATGTATTTAATTTAAACTGGAAACTAGTTAAGTATAATTATTATCGTTTAAACACCAACTAGCTGATTAAACTATTGATAAAGAATAGGAGTGATTTATAAAGAAAATTAGTTATTGCACAGGCGCAATTAAATACAGTCCGTTTGTATGCTAGCTATCTGTAAACAGTCCGAGATAAGATTATGCATCTATTGAAAACTGATAAGGTGCATTTTTATTCTGTAGCTTAATAGTTAAAACACGTTTATAAGGTATCGTTCAAGGGGCATATCGAAGGTATTTCGTAAAACTATAGACATATTAATACAAGATGACTTCTTATTTTTCAAAATATATATTTCGAGTCGCAACAATATAGTGATGTAATGTTTAAAAACAAATATATACAAATACACAAACATTTTGGAGATACTCGGTTCCAGTAGGATTCGAACTCACGCCAACCAAATCACGCAATTCAATGTGAAATCCAACGTTAAGCAAGGTCGCGCATGCGCGTAACGGCACATCATGTACATTTCATTCAAATCATCATCATAACGATTTAACTACTACTACTCATTTTCATTAGTCATCGATGACCGCTGTTTATATAATGTGTCAACTGCTTCTAGAAACAATGCCATCGTATTAATTTTAACAATTCTTCAATACTTATTCTCTGTACCGTAAATAAACTTTTTTTTTCGCAAAAGTTATCGTCCACCTTCCCTCGATACGCCCCTTTAATAGAACTCTTGGTCAGCTGATTTATAAATGTAACATTTGACTGCATGTATGTCTTTATTATAAAGCATTTTATTTTAACATAAGTGTCTCATTTCAAGGTACCTCCTTATATTAACAATTCGCCTCAATATATCTAATGCTGTAAATAGTAAAACACAATCATCTCATGTTCTCTCTTAATGGATTCATTTTGTTTTCATGTTATGATGTTGCTTAGAAGTGCTGTACAGGGGCGTAGCTTGGGTAAAAAAAATGTATAGGCACAATGGGCGGTATCTACAAAATGACGATGTAAGCGATAACTTGGGCCAGGAGAGTTTATACTCGTATGTGGCTACAAACATCTAACTTCAGCTAAACCCCGAATCTACAAAGTAATTGTAAAATATGCGTGTGTTTCATGAAATTTATTTCATATTGACGTAATCGACTTGTTAAACAATGAAGTATTAACACAGCCAAAATAGATCCCCTCACCCCCATCCCCCCTCTTGCTTTTATTGCATTTTTGGCATATTAAAATGTTTCATCTCTGGAAAACATGTATAGGCATGCCTATAGTGCCTAAAGGAAGCTACGCCACTGTTGTAATCTGGGGAACACTTGATATGGTGTTTTAAGGCGGTTAATGACATGCTAATTCTTTTTGTCCATTACTACTAACCGGCTAAGTATCAGAATACAACAGATTTGGTCACTGTTCACATTATAGTTTTTACAATTTTCATTACTCTTGTAAACGCAAGTTTGTGGCATTAAAAGAGAAGCATTTGCAGATGTTCTAATCATACCGATTTATTAAGATGGTTTCTGATACATCAAACTAAGACATATATCGTGAACTATGTCATAGAATGGTATCATGCTTTTATACATGTATATACAACAACGAAAGTGTCACACATGGGACCATGTTCTAAATTGAGATCCAATAGTGATAATGCATTAAGAGCTGATTGTAAATCAGATAGGCCCCTTTGAGGTTAAACGCAATCTTTAGAAAAGTTTAGTGAAGATCAGATGAAAACTGTTCGACGTAGAGAGCGGAAACTGCTAAAAAGGCCAATATCAATATCAAGGGCCATGACTCTGCAGTTCCTGGGGCGATTTGTTGATCATTGAACTTTGGCGAAGATATTATGCCCCCAAACATTTTCATAAAGTTTGGTGCAGATCGGATGCCAACTGTTGGACTTAGAGAGCGGAAACGGCTTAAAAGGCTAAAGTTTAGTTAATTCAAGGGCCACAACTCCACAGTTCTCGGGGCAATTTGGTTGAACACAAGGGTTAACAGAAACGTCTTGATTTGGTCCTTAAACGAATAACAAAACCAAATGCACACATCTTATCTACTGTTATTGTTCTTTTAAATTGTTTCTTTTAAAGAAATTAAGCACAATGCTTCTGCCGAATGTCGGCGTATATTACTAATGAATTTTATTAGCCATAATGGCAACATGTGTGTTTTTTTCCGCTGGGGAAAAAATTAACATTTGATTGATCTTAGAAAATGTTTAATCACTCATGGAATAAGATATTCCTTACACTAATGGTTACATGCAGGGATTCACACAACTATGTGTCACAAGATATATTCGCCATGCCTTTCAATTAATGTTTCTAAAGACCCATTGTGTTATCATAACATACTGAATTTAAAGAAAATTGTTCTCATTTTATGGATTATCCGTTTTTACAACAAGAAAACTATTAAATAAACGAGTTTTATTTATTTATTTACTTACTTAGAAAACGAAAGTAAAACGTCTATAAATGTATATTTGAGGCGTGTCGTGGGAAAATCGGGCTTAATGCATGTGTTCACAGGCTTATCCGGGACGACACTTTCCGCCTACAGTAGATGTATGTTGATAAGAGACTTCCTTGAAGCAGAAAATACCATAAAAGCGAAAAGAGCCGTCCTATTAGCATGTGCGGACTGCACAGGCTAATCCGGGACGACACTTTACGCACATGGATTAAGCTCGGTTTTCCCACCACTCGCCTCAATTATTATTAACAATGACACATTATAAAGTACGAATAGAGCGTAATGTAGAACATCCCCCTAGACACTTTAATGATGTGTTTCTGTTTTTCGTGGATAAATGAGAGAACATCTCGAAACTAAGTACACATTGTTTCAAAAGGACATTAATAAAATACCTTTGAGGCGTGTCGGGGAAAACCAGGGCTTGTTACATGTGCGTAAAGTGTTCTCCCGGATTAGCCTGTGCAGTCCGCATAGGCTAATCCAGGACGGCACTTTCCGATTTTATGGTATTTTCTGCTTCAAGGAAGTCTCTTATCAACATACATCCACTGTAAGCGGAAAGTGTCGTCCTGGATTCGGCACGACACTTTACGCACGTGCATTAAACCCGGTTTTCCCACGACACGCCTCATTTATTTTTTGAAAAGATATTCAAACATTTACTTCTGTATTACACCATGGGTCTTCAACCATACGTTGCTAATAACATACTGAATGTCATTAGGCCCAGCCTCAATATTCGCTCAGTCCTTATTAGCACATATGCATTTCGTGTACGAGAAATATTTCACGTATATGTATGGAGGTCTTTGTTATGGTTGTCGTGTGTTTGTGCCCTTGCGAAACCCTGGCTTGGTTCCATTCAACGGATTTACGGTATCCAATATACGCGTGGCAATTAAGTTAACGAATACGGAAACGGTAATAAATTCAGGTCAATGCAGAATAATGGACGATTGTTTTGTTATAGACGGCATGAAAAACAAGTTAATCATTAATACGTTTGGAAGTTGTAACCCATACATATTTGTATGCAATAATTATCCGTTGTTGTGCTGCAATAGATATAATTATAGATAATTCAGAAATAGAGATGCAACATCAGAAGAACAGATAAGGCGCGTACACGCGTAATTTTCGCTTGGAAAAATCACAAGATACGCACGTACAAGGAAAATTTACAAAATAATACATTACCTAAGATTACTCTATTGTTTTCTTTTGTATGTTTAAAATAACCATAATGAGTCTGACAGTACATTTACCCTCCCCCCCCCACACACACAAATAAATAAATAAATAATAATAATAATAATAATAATTAATAAAATAAACAATTTTGTACTGAGTGTTAATTTACCCGTATAAATTCTGGTTTGAGTGTACAATTACACTGTACCCAAACACTTATATGGAGCACTGTCATATTCCATTATATTCTGTTGCATTGCAATACCGTAAAAGCTCTATATTGTCGCACACTATAAATTTTCGGACACCCTCATTTTTAGCCAAGATAATTATGAATATAAAATAATTATTTTTGTCACTATATATTTTCGGACATCCTGATTTTAGCCCATAATTAATGGATCTAAATTTTCGGACATTTTATATGACATTGGTATTTTAGCAGAATTCTAATTCTTTGCGTTAACTCGACTCCGAGATATCTATATTAGCAATTGGCGGTCAGAATCAGACCAATCAACGTCTCTAGATGTATACAGAGAAATAAAACTTAAATATGAACAATCAGCATATATAAGTCTGTTGGAAAATTCAAAATACAGAAATGTCTTGGCCATATTACATGTCATTTCACAAATTAAACATTGAAATCGGTCAGCACAATAATGTACCAAGAAATAAACGGAAATGTACACGTTGTTTGTAGAGCGTTGTATGCCGTGCGTTGTTTGGTGTGCGTTGTTTGTTTTGCGTTGATTGTTGTGCGTTTTTGTTCAGCGTTGTTTGTTGTGCGCTTTTTTAGCGTTGTTTGTTGACCGTTGTGTGTTGAGCGTTGTTGTTGAGCGTTCTTTGTTGAGCGTTGCTATTGAACGTTGTTTGCTGTGCGTTGTTGTTGAGTTTGTTTGATGGGCGTTGTTTGCTGTGCGTTGTTGTTGAGTTTGTTTTCTGTGCGTTGTTGTTGAACGTTGTTTGATGTGCGTTTTTTTAGCGTTGTTTGTTGACCGTTGTGCGTTGAACGTTGTTGTTGAGCGTTGTTTGTTGAGCGTTGCTACTGAACGTTGTTTGCTTCGCGTTGTTGTTGAGTTTGTTTGTTGGGCGTTTTTTGCTGTGCGTTGTTGCTATGGGTTGTTTGCTGTGCGTTGTTTGTTTAACGTTTTAGTTTGCGTTGTTTGTTGAGCGTTTTTTGTTGAGCATTGTTTGTTGAGCATTGTTTGTTGAGCGTAGTTATTGAGCATTTTTTGTTGTGCGTTGTTTGCTGAGCGATTTTTTTTCTGTGCATTGTTTGTAGAGCGTTGTTTGCTGTGCGTTACTGCCCACCACCCACCCACCACTGGGTTCAGAGCGTTACTGCCCACCACCCACCTACCACTGGGTTCAGAACGTTACTGCCCACCACCCACCTACCACTGGGTTCAGAGCGTTACTGCCCACCACCCACCTACCACTGGGTTCAGAGCGTTACTGCCCATCACCCACCCACCACTGGGTTCAGAGCGTTACTGCCCATCACCCACCCACCAGTTGGTTCTGAGCGTTACTGCCCACCACCCACCCACCACTTGGTTCAGAGCGTTACTGCCCACCACCCACCCACCACTGGGTTCAGATCGTTAACAGGACGTTACAAATATACATGTACCCGAAACTATACTTTATTATACAAATTTGAACAACTAAACGGCAACAACCAACCACTAGAACAACAATTACAATGGCGATAAGTTCAGTTCCAATTAATGTTCTTTTATAAAACAGTTGTTGAATTATTTCATTTTATTTGTCTAGTTACAACAATTCATTGTATTATTAATTTGTTATAAATGATTTATAATGTTTATTATATTTTAGACTGATTTCAGTTCGTTTTAAAGGAACGACTTCACAGAAGTAGAGGTATAAAATGTATAATAATACATAATACAACTAATCTTTTTTTCCGAAAGCATCTCATAAAACATATATAGAAAAAAATATAGACAATTAAGAAGTGTATTTGTTGACAACACATTTTATGTGGGCTTTTAATCAATGAAACGTTTTCGACTGCACAGTTGAAAACTCCGATGCATGTACTCCTATATTCGCTGAATCGGCAACTGTTTAGGCTACAAAAGTAACAAAAGAGATCAACGATGCAAAGTCGACAAAAGTGTTTGTTTAAATATTCTTTGTTATAGTGTTTCCTTCATTATTTTTATGTTTCTCTGTCTGGTTTCAAGTAAGTTGTAATTTCCATTCTCTTGTTAAAAAACAACAACACTAGTTTATAAAGAAAAACATATCGTATTACACACTATAAGAGTACATATACAAATGTGCCATAAAGACAGCCATAGCGCGGATATGAACTTTCAGTCTGTCTAACATGAACAACTGGGCGAGTCCTCAATTGACCTCACGACGAGATTGTTGTGAATAACTCCCTTGTTACATTTAATATGCAATGAAAGTAATAAAACTAAGTATGTTATTATTCCATCCTCAATTCGTCAACGTCGCCTGCTCAGAATCTGTTTTAACGTTTTCCGAAATTTCGGGCTACTGAAGTGGTAAAAGAACGGATTGAGAGTGGAATTAATGTACGCCATCCAAAAAGCCATGTTCAGCACTGGCGTCGGATCAAGCTCGGGATTTACAATGCTGACGTCAAACGCCACGTGGAAAGGCAGCCAGAGGATCGCGTATCCGAAAACAAGGTAGGTTTGGGTAACACAAACGCGTTTCTCGCACGTCAGATGCATCGACCGAGCTGGCATTGCGCCGTCATCTTGGCGTCGCACGTGGCTGTTGCCAATCTTGTTAGGGACACGAAGCCTCGAGACGTCCAGTTTGTTCATTTGTCGTTCCGGAGAGGCCGCCGA